>JANJXV010000286.1:267500-360000 GCA_024803745.1 Megascapheus bottae | reverse complement strand
TAGGGTTAGTGATAGGGTTAGCGTTAGGAGTTAGGGTTAAGTTTAAGGTTTGGTTTATTGTTAGTATTAGGGTAAGGGTAAGGTTTAGGGTTAGTGTTAGGGTTAGTGTTAGGAGTTATGGTTAAGGTTAAGGTTTGGTTTAGGGTTAAGATTAGGGTAAGTGTAAGGGTTAGGGTTAGGGTTAGGGTTAGATGTCAGGGTAAGGTTTATCATTAAGGTTAGGGTAAGGGTAAGGGTTAGGGTTAGGGTTAGGGTTAGGGTAAGGGTTAGGGTTAGGGTTAGGTTTGGGGTTAGCATTAAGGTTAGGATTAGGGTTAGGATAAGGGTAAGTGTTAGGGTTAGTGTTAGGGTTAGCGTTAGGACTTAGGGTAAGGTTAAGGTTTGGTTTATGGTTAGGAATAGGGTAAGGTTAAGGGTTAGGGTTAGGGTTAGGGTTAGGTGTTAGGGTTAGGTTTAGCGTTAGCATTAGGGTAAGGGTAAGGGTTAGGGTTAGGGTTAGGGTTGGGGGGTAAGGGTTACGGTTAGGGTTACTGGTAGTGTGAGGGTTAGGGTAAGGGTTAGGGTTAGGGTTAGGGTAAGGGTAAGGTGTATGGTTAAGGTTAGAGTTAGTGTTAGGGTAAGGGTTAGGGTTAGGGTTAGGGTTGGTTTAGGGTTAGGGTAAGGGTAAGGGTTAGGGTTAGGGTTATGGTAAGGGTTAGGGTTAGGGTTATGGTTATGGTTAGGGTTAGGTTTAGGGTTAGCGTTAGGGTAAGGGTAAGGGTTAGGGTAAGGATTAGGGTTAGGATTAGGGTTAAGGTTAGGGTTAGGGTTAGGTGAAGGGTTAGGGTTATGGTAAGGGTTAGGGTTAGGGTGAGGGTTAGGGTTAGGGTAAAGAGTTAGGGTTCGGGTCAGCGTTAGGGTTAGGGTTAAGTTTAGGGTTAGAGTTAGTGTAAGGGTAAGGGTACGGGTTAGGGTTAGGGTTAGGGTTAAAGTTAGGGGTTAGGGTTACGGTTAGGGTAAGGGTTAGCGTTAGGGTTAGGGGTTAGTGTTAGTGTTAGGGTTAGGGTTAGGGTTTGGGTAAGGGTTAGGTTTAGGGTTAGGGTTGGGGTTACCGTAAGAGTAAGGGTTAATGTTAGGGTTAGGGTTAGGGTTAGGGTAAGGGTACGGGTTAGGGTTAGGGTTAGGGTTAAAGTTAGGGGTTAGGGTTACGGTTAGGGTAATGGTTAGCGTTAGGGTTAGGGGTTAGTGTTACGGTTAGGGTTAGGGTTAGGGTAAGGGTTAGGTTTAGGGTTAGGGTTAGGGTTACCGTAAGAGTAAGGGTTAGTGTTAGGGTTAGGGTTAAGTTTAGGGTAAGTGTTAGGGTTATGGTTAGCGTTAGGTTTAGGGTTATGGTTAGAGTAAGTGTAAGGGTTAAGTTTAGGGTTTAGGTAAGGGTTAGTGCTAGGGTAAGGGTGTGGGTTAGGGTTAATGTTAGGGTTAGGGTTAGGGTTAGGGTTAGGGGTTATGGTTAGGGTTAGAGTTAGGGTTAGGTTTAGGTTTTGGGTAAGGATAAGAGTAAGGGTTAGGGTTAGGTTTAGGGTTAGGGTTAGGGGAAGAGTAAGGGTTATGGTTAGGGTTAGCGTTAGTGTTAAGGTTAGCGTTAGGGTTAGGGTTAGGGTAGGGATAAGTGTTAGGGTTAGGGTTAGGGGTTAGGGTTAGGGTTAGGGTTAGGGTAAGGTTAAGGGTTAGGGTTAGCGGTTAGGGTTAAGGTTAGGGTTAGTGGTAGGTTTAGGGTTAGGGTTAGGGTAAGGGTTAGGGTTAGGGTTAGGGTAAGGGTAAGGTTTATGGTTAGGGTTAGAATTAGTGTTAGGGTAAGGGTTAGGGTTAGGGTTAGTGTTAGGTTTAGGGTTAGGGTAAGGGTATGGGTTAGTGTTAGGGTTAGGGTTAGGGTAAGGGTTATGGATAGGGTTATGGTTAGGGTTGGGTTTAGGTTTAGGGTTAAGTTTAGGGTAAGGGTAAGTGTTAGGGTTAGGGTTAGGGTAAGGGTTAGGGTTAGGATTAGGGTTAAGGTTAGGGTTAGGTTTAGAGGAAGGGTAAGCGTAAGGGTTAGTGTTAGGGTTAGGGTAAGGGTTAAGGTTAGGGTTAGGGTGAGGGTGAGGGTTAGGGTTAGGGTTAAGAGTTAGGGTTAGGGTTAGGTTTAGGGTTAGGATTAGTGTAAGTGTTAGGGTTAGGATTAGGATTAGGGTTAGGGTTAGGGTTAGGGTTAGGGTAAGTGTAAAGGTAAGGGTAAGTGTTACGGTTAGGGTTAGGGGTTAGGGTTACGGTTAGCGTAAGGGTTAGCATTAGGGTTAGGGGTTAGTGTTAGTGTTAGGGTTAAGGTTAGGGTTAGGGTAAGGGTTAGGTTTAGGGTTAGGGTTAGGGTTACCATAAGAGTAAGGGTTAGTGTATTGTTAGGGTTAGTGTTAGGGTAAGGGTAAGGGTTAGGCTTAGGTTTAGTGTTAGGTTAGGGTTAGGGTTAGAGTAAGGGTAAGGGTTAAGTTTAGGGTTTAGGTTAGGGTTAGGGTTAGGGAAAGGGTAAGGGTTAGGGTTAATGTTAGGGTTAGGGTTAGGGTTAGGGTTAGGTGTTAGAGTTAGGGTTAGAGTTAAGGTTATGGTTAGGGTTAGGGTAAAGAGTTAGGGTTCGGGTTAGGGTTAGGGTTAGCGTTAGGTTTAGGGTAATTGTTAGGTTTAGGGTTAGGATTAGGTTTAGGGTTAGGGTTAGGGTTAGGGTAAGGGTCAGGTTTAGGGTGAGGGTTAGGGTTAGGGTTAAGTTTAGGGTTAGAGTTAGTGTAAGGGTAAGGGTACGGGTTAGGGTTAGGGTTAGGGTTAAAGTTAGGGGTTACGGTTACGGTTAGGGTAAGGGTTAGCGTTAGGGTTAAGGGTAAGTGTTAGGGTTAGGGTTAGGGTTAGGGTTAGGGTAAGGTTTAGGTTTAGGTTTAGAGTTAGGTGTTAGTGTTAGGATTAGTGTAAGGCTTAGAGTTAGGGTTAGGGTAAGGGTTAGGGTTAGGGTTAGGGTTAGCATTAAGGTTAGGTTTAGGGTTCGGGTTAGGGTTAGGGAAAGGGTTAGGTTTAGGGATAGGGTAAGGGTAAGGGTAGGGGTTAGGTTTAGGTTTAGGGTTGGGGTTAAGGTTAGGGTGGGGTTAGGGTAAGAGAAAGAGTTAGGGTTAGGGTTATGGTTAGTGTAAGTGTTAGGGTTAGGGTTTGGGTTAGGGTAAGGGTAAGGATTCGGGTTAGGGTTAGGGTTAGGGTTAGGATTAGGTTTAGGTTTAGGTTTAGGGTTAGGGGTAGGGTAAGGGAAAGGTTTAGGGTTAGGCTTAGGCTTAGGGTTAGGGTTAAGGTTAGGGTTAGGTTTAGGTTTAGCGTTAATGTTAGGGTTAGGGTTAGGGTTAGGATAAGTGTAAGTGTTAGGGTTAGGGTTAGGGTTAGGGTTAGGGTTAGGGTTAAGGTTAGGGTTAGGGTTAGGGTTAGGTTTCGGGTAAGGGTTAGGGTTAGGGTTAGGGGTAGGTTTAGGGTTAGGGAAAGGGTAAGGGTTAGGGTAAGGTTTAGTGTTAGGGGTAGGGTTAGGGTAAGGCTTAGGGTTAGGGTTAGGGTTTGGTAAGTGTTAGGGTTAGGGTTAGGGTTAGCATTAAGGTTACGGTTAGGGTTAGTGTTAGGGTAAGGGTAAGGGTTAGGGTTAGGGTTAGGGTAAGGCTTAGGATTAGGATTAGGGTTAGAATAAGAGTTAGGTTTAGGGTTAGGGTTAGCATTAAGGTTAGGGTTAGGGTTAATGCTATGGTAAGGGTAAGGGTTAGGGTTAGGGTTAGGGAAAGGATTAGGATTAGGGTTAGGGTTAGAGCAAGGGTTAGGTTTAGGGTTAGGGTTAGGGTTAGCCTTAAGTTTAGGGTTAGGGTTAGGGTAAGGTTTAGGGTTAGGGTTAGGGTTAGGGTTAGCATTAAGGTTAGGGTTAGGGTTAGGTTAAGGGTAAGGTTTAGGGTTAGGGTTAGGGTTAGGGTAAGGCTTAGGGTTAGGGTTGGGGTAAGGGTTAGTTTTAGGGTTAGGGTTAGCATTATGGTTAGGGTTAGCGTTAGGCTTAGGGAAAGGGGTAGGTTTAGGGATAGGGTAAGGGTAAGGGTTAGGGTTAGGGTTAGGTTAAAGTTTAGGGTTGGGGTTAAGTTTAAGGTTGGGGTTAGGGTAAGTGTAAGGGTTAGGGTTAGGGTTAGGGTTAGGGTAAGTGTTAGTTTTAGGGTTGGGGTTAGGGTTAGGATTAGGGTAAGGGTAAGGATTCGGGTTAGGGTTAGGGTTAGGTTTAGGGTTAGGGTTAGGGTAAGGATAAGGGTTAGGTTTAGGGTTAGGGTTCAGGTTAGGGTTATGGCTAGGGTTAGGGTTAGGATTAGGTTTAGGTTTAGATTTAGGGTTAGGGTTAGGGTAAGGGTAAGTGTTAGGTTTAGGCTTAGGCTTAGGGTTAGGGTTAAGGTTAGGGTTAGGTTTAGGTTTAGGATTAGGGTGAGGGTTAGGGAAAGGGTAATGGTTAGGGTTAGTTTTAGTTTTAGGGTTAGGGTTACGTTTAGGGTAAGGATTAGTGTAAGGGTTAGGGTAAGGTTTAGGGTTAAGTTTAGGGTAAGCATTAAGTTTAGGGTTAGGGTTATAGTAAGGGTAAAGGTTAGGGTTATTGTTTGGGTAGGGGTTAGTTTTGGAGGTTAGGGTTATGGTTATGGTTAGGGATAGGTTTAGGGTTATGGTTAGTGTAAGCCTAAGGGTTAGGGTTAGCGTTAGGTTTAGGTTTAGGGTTAGGGTGAGGGTAAGTGTAAGTGTTAGGGTTAGGTTTAGGGTTAGGGTTAGGGTTAAGGTTAGGGTTAGGGTTGGGGTTAGGTTTAGGGTAAGGATTAGGGTTAGGGTTAGGGTTAGGTTTAGGTTTAGGGAAAGGGTAAGGGTTAGGGTAAGGTTTAGTGTTAGGATTAGTGTTAGGGTAAGGCTTAGGGTTAGGGTTAGGGTTAGGTAAGGGTTAGGGTTAGGGTTAGGGTTAGCATTAAGGTTAGGGTTAGGGTTAGTGTTAGGGTAAGGGTTAGGGTTAGGGTTAGGGTAGGGATTAGGGTTAGGGTTAGGGTTAGTGTAAGGGTTAGGTTTAGTGTTAGGGTTAGGGTTAGGGTAAGGGTAAGTGTTAGGGTTAGGGTTAGGGTTAGGGTTACAGTAAGGGTATGGGTTAGCTTTAGGGTTAGGGTTAGGGTTAGGTTTAGGGTTAGGGTTCGGATTAGGGTTAGGGTATGGGCAAGTGTTAGGGTTAGGGTTAGGGTTAGAGTTAGGGTTAGGATAAGGGTAAGTGTTAGGTTTAGGGTTAGGGTTAGCGTTAGTGGTTAGGGTTAGGGTTAGGTTTAGGGTTAGAGTTAGGGTAAGGGTAAGGGTTAGGGTTAGTGTTAGGTTTAGGTTTAGGGTTATGGTTAGGGTAAGGGTAAGTGTTAGGGTTAGGGTGAGTGTTAGTGTTAGGGTTAAGGTTGTGGGTTAGTGTTAGTGATAGGGTTAGGGTAAGATTAAGGGTTAGTGTTATGGTTAGGGTGAGGGTTAAGAATAGGTTTAGGGTTAGGGTTACGGTTAGGTTTACGGTTAGGGTTAGGGTAAGCTTTTGGTTTAGGGTTAGGGTTAGGGTTAGAGTTAAGGTTAGGGTTAGGGTAAGGGTAAGGTTTAGGGTTAGCGATAGGTTTAGGTTTAGGGTTGGGGTTAAGTTTAGGGGTAGGGTTATTGTAAGGGTAAGGGTTAGGGTTATTGTTAGGTTTAGGGTAAGGGTTAGGTTTAGGGTTAGGGTTAGCATTAAGGTTAGGGTTAGGGTTAGGGAAAGGGTTAGGGTTATGGTTAGGGTAAGGTTTAGGGTTAAGATTAGGGTTAGGTTTAGGGATATGGTTAGGTTTTGGGTTAGGTTTAGGGTAAGGGTTAGGTTTAGGGTTAGGGTTAGGGTTAGGGTTAGGTTTAGGTTAGGGTTAGGGTTAGGGTTAGGGTTAGGATTAGGATTAAGGTTAGGGTTAGGTTTAGGGTAAGGTTAAGGGTTAGGGTTAGTGTTAGGGTTAGGATTAAGTTTAGGGTTATTCTTAGGTTTAGGGTTAGGATAAGGTTAAGGGTTAGGATTAGGGTTAGGGTTAAGATTAGGTTTAGGGTTAGGGTTACGCTTAGGATTCGGGTTGGGTTTAGGGTAAGGGTTAGGTTTAGGGTTAGGGTTAGGGTTATGTTTAGGGTTAGGTTTAGGTTTAGGTTTAGGGTAAGGGTAAGGGTTATTGTTATGGTGAGGGTTACGGTTAGGGTAAGGGTTAAGGTTAGGGTTAGTGTTAGGGTTAGGGTTAGGGTAAGGTTAAGGGTTAGGGTTAGGGTTAAGGTTAAGATTAGGGTTAGGGTTACGGTTACAGTTAGGTTTAGGGTTAGGGTTAGGTTAAGGTAAAGGGTTAGGTTAGGGTTAGGTTTAGAGTTAGTATTAGGGTTAGGGTTAGGGTTAGCATTAAGGTTAGGGTTAGGATTATGGTAAGGGTAAGTTTTAGGGTTAGAGTTAGGGTAAGTTTTAGGGTTAGGCTTAGGGTTAGGGTAAGGCTTAGGGTTAGGGTTAGGATTAGGGTAAGGGTTAGGGTTAGGGTTAGGGTTAAGGTTAGGGTTAGGTTTAGGTTTAGGGTTAGTGGTAGGGTTAGGGTTAGGGTTAGGGTTAGGGTTAGGGTTAAGCTTAGGGTTAGGTTTAGGGTTAGGTTTAGGGTTAGGGTAAGTGTATGTGTTAGGGTTAGGGTTAGGCTTAGGGTTAGGGTTAAGGTTAGGGTTAGGTTTAGGTTTAGGGTTAGTGTTAGGGAAAGGGTAAGCGTTAGGGTTAGTGTTAGGGTTAGGTTTAGGGTTAGGGTTAGGGTAAGGATTAGTGTTAGGGTTAGGGTAAGGGTTAGGGTTAAGTTTAGGGTTAGCATTAATTTTGGGTTAGGTTAGGGTAAGGATAAGGGTTAGGGTTATTTTTAGGGTAAGGGTTAGTTTTGGGGGTTATGGTTATGGTTAGGTTCAGGGTTAGGATAGGTTTAGGGTTATGGTTAGTGTAAGCGTCAGGGTTAGGGTTAGGGTTTGGTTTAGGGTTAGGTTTAGGGTAAGGGTAAGTGTCAGGTTTAGGGTTAGCGTTATGGTTAAGTTTAAGGTTAGGGTTAGGGTTAGGGAAAGGGTAAGGGTTAGGGTTAGGGTTAGGTTTAGGTTTAGGGTTAGTGTTAGTGTTAGGGTTAGGGTTAGCGTTAGGGTTAAGGTTAGGGTTAGGTTTAGGTTTAGGGTTAGTGTTAGGGTTAGGGAAAGGGTAAGGGTTATGGTTAGTGTTAGTGTTAGGGTTAGGGTTAGGGTAAGGATTAGTGTTAGGTTTAGAGTAAGTGTTAGGGTTAGGTTTAGGGTTAGCATTAAGTTTAGGGTTAGGGTTAGGGTACAGGTAAGGGTAAGGGTTATTGTTAGTGTAACGGTTAGTTTTGGGGGTTAGGGTTACGTTTAGAATTAGGGATAGTTTTAGGGTTAGGCTTAGTGTAAGGGTAAGGGTTAGCGTTATGGTTAGGGTTAGGTTTAGGGTTAGGGTAAAAGTAAGTTTTAGGGTTAGGGTTAGGGTTAGGGTTAGGGTTAGGGTTAAGTTTAGGGTTAGGGTTAGGGTTACGGTTACGATAAGGGTAAGGGTTAGGGTTAGGGTTAGGTTTAGGGTTAGGGAAAGGATAAGGGTAAGGGTAAGTTTTAGGGTTAGGCTTAGGGTTAGGGTAAGGCTTAAGGTTAGCGTTAGGTTTAGGGTAAGGGATAGGGTTAGGGAAAGGGTTAGCATGAAGTTTAGGGTTAGGGTTAGGGTAAGGGTAGGTGTTAGGGTTAGGGTTATGGTAAGGTTTAGGGTTAGGATTAGAGTTAGGGTTAGGGTTAGCATTAAGTTAAGGTTAGGGTTATGGTAAGGGTAAGTAGTGTTAGGGTTAGGGTTAGGGGTTAGAGTTAGGGTTAGGTTTAGGGTTATGGTAAGGCTTAGGGTTAGGGTTAGGGTTAGGCTAAGGGTTAGGGTTAGGGTTAGGGTTAGGGTTAGCATTAAGTTTAGGGTTAGGGTTAGGGTAAGGGTAAGGGTTAGGGTTAGGGTTATGGTAAGATTTAGGCTTAGGGTTAGGTTTAGGGTAAGGGTTAGGGTTAGGGTTAGAGTTAGCATTAAGGTTAGGGTTAGGTTAGCGTTAGGGTTAAGGTTAGGGTTAGGGTAAGTGTAAGGGTTAGGGTAAGGTTTAGGGTTAGGGGTTAGGGTTAGGTTTACGGTAAGGGTAAGGGTAAGGTTTAGTTTTAGGGTTAGGGTTAGGTGTTAGGGTTAGGATTAGTGTAAGGCTTAGGGTTAGGGTTAGGGTAAGGGTTAGTTTTAGGGTTAGGGTTAGCATTATGGTTAGGGTTAGCTTTAGGCTTAGGGAAAGGGGTAGGGTTAGGGATAGGGTAAGGGTAAGGGTGAGGGTTAGGGTTAGGTTTAGGTTTAGGGTTGGTGTTAAGGTTAAGGTTGGGGTTAGGGTAAGTGTAAGTGTTAGGGTTAGGGTTAGGGTTAGGGTAAGTGTTAGTTTTAGGGTTGGGGTTAGGGTTAGGGTTAGGGTAAGGGTAAGGATTCGGGTTAGGGTTAGGGTTAGGGTAAGGGTAAGGTTTAGGGTTAGGGTTAGGGTAAGGATTAGGGTTAGCTTTAGGGTTAGAGTAAGGTTTAGGGTTAGGGTTAGGATTAGGTTTAGGTTTAGGTTTAGGGTTAGGGTTAGGGTAAGGATAAGGGTTAGGGTTAGGCTTAGGCTTAGGGTTAGGGTTAAGGTTAGGGTTAGGTTTAGGTTTAGGATTAGGGTGAGGGTTAGGGAAAGGGTAATGGTTAGGGTTAGTTTTAGTTTTAGGGTTAGGGTTAGGTTTAGGGTAAGGATTAGTGTAAGGGTTAGGGTAAGGGTTAGGGTTAAGTTTAGGGTAAGCATTAAGTTTAGGGTTAGGGTTATAGTAAGGGTAAGGGTTAGGGTTATTGTTTGGGTAAGGGTTAGTTTTGTAGGTTAGGGTTATGGTTATGGTTAGGGATAGGTTTAGGGTTATGGTTAGTGTAAGCCTAAGGGTTAGGGTACGGTTAGGGTTAGGTTTAGGGTTAGGGTTAGGGTAAGTGTAATTGTTAGGGTTAGGTTTAGGGTTAGGGTTAGGGTTAAGGTTAGGCTTAGGGTTGGGGTTAGGTTTAGGGTAAGGGTTAGGGTTAGGGTTAGGGTTAGGTTTAGGTTTAGGGAAAGGGTAAGGGTTAGGGTAAGTTTTAGTGTTAGGATTAGGGTTACGGTTACGGTTAGGTTTAGGGTTAGGGTTAGGGTAAGGGTTAGGTTTAGGGTTAGGGTGAGGGTTAGAGTTAGTATTAGGGTTAGGGTAAGTGTAAGGGTTAGGGTCAGTGTTAGGTTTAGGTTTAGGGTTAGGGTTAAGCTTAGGGTTAGGTTAGGGTAAGGGTAAGTGTTAATGTTAGGGTTATGGTTAGGGTAAGTGTTAGGGTTAGGGTTAGGGTTAGGGTTAGGGTAAGGGTGAGGGTTAGGGTTAGGGTTAGGATTAGGTTTAGGTTTAGCGTTAGGGTTACGGTTAGGGTTAGCATTAAGGTGAGGGTTAGGTTTAGGGTAAGGGTAAGGGCAAGTGTTAGGGTTAGGGTTAGAGTTAGGGTTAGGGTTAAGGTTACGGTTAGGGTTAGGGTAAGGTTATGGGTTAGGGTTAGGGTTAGGGTTAGGGAAAGGGTAAGGGTTAGGGTAAGGTTTAGGGTTAGGGTTAGGTTTAGGGTAAGGCTTAGGGTTAGGGTTAGGGTTAGGGTAAGGGTTAGGGTCAGGGTTAGGGTTAGGGTTAGCATTAAGGTTAGGGTTAGGGTTAGGGTAAGGGTAAGGTTTAGGGTTAGGGTTAGGGTAAGGATTAGAGTTAGCTTTAGGGTTAGAGTAAGGTTTAGCGTTAGGGTTAGGGTTAGGGTTAGCATTAAGTGTAGGGTTAGGGTTAGGGTAAGGGTAAGGTTTAGGGTTAGTGTTAGTTTTAGAGTTAGGGGTTAGGGTTAGCGTTAAGGTTAGGGTTAGGGTTAGAGTAAAGATAAGGGTTAGGTTAGGTTTAGGGTTAGGGTTAGGGTAAGGTTAGGGTTACGGTTAGGGTTAGGGGTTCTTGTTAGGGTTAGGGTTAGGGTTAGGATTAGGGTTATGGTTAGGGTAAGTGGAAAGGTTATGGTTAGGGTTACGGTTAGGTTTAGGGTTAGCGTTAGGGTAAGGGTAAGGATTAGTGTTAGGGTGAGGGTTAGGTTTAGCGTTATGTTTAGGGTAAGTTTTAGGGTTAGTGTGAGGGTTAGGGTAGGGTTAAGGTTAAGGTTAGTGTTAGGGTTAGGGTTAGGGTTAGGGTTATGGTTGGGGTTAGGTTAGGATTAGGGTTAGGGTTAGGGTAAGGGTTAGGGTTAGGCTTAGGGTTAGTGTTAGCATTAAGGTTAGGGTTAGGGTTAGGGTAAGGTAATGGTTAGGGTTATTGTTAGGGTGAGGGTTTGGTTTGGGGGTTAGGGTTAGGTGTAGGGATAGGTTTAGGGTTAGAGTTAGGGTAAGGGTAAGGGTTAGGGTAAGGGTTAGGGTTAGGGTAAGGGTTAGGGTTAGGCTTAGGGTTAGTGTTATCATTAAGGTTTTGGTTAGGGTTAGGGTAATGTAATGGTTAGGATTATTGTTAGGGTAAGGGTTAGGTTTGGGGGTTACCGTTAGGGTTAGGTTTAGGGATAGGTTTAGGTTTAGGGTTAGGGTAAGGGTAAGGTTTAGGGTTAGGGTTAGGGTTAGGTTTAGGGTTAGGGTTAGGGTTAGGGTAAGGGTAAGTGTTAGGGTTACGGTTAGGGTAAGGGTAAGGGTTAGGGTTAGGGTTAGGGTTAAGGTTAGGGTTAGGGTTAGGTTAAGGGTAAGGGTTAGGGTTAGGGTTAGGTTTAGGGTGAGGGTTATGGTAAGGGTAAGTGTTAGTGTTAGGTTAGTGTAAGGGTTAGGATTACGATTAGGGTAAGGGTTAAGGTTAAGGTTAGGGTTAGGGTAAGGGTAAGGGTTAGGGTTAGGGTTAGGGTTAGGGTAAGGATTAGGCTTAGGGTTATGGTTATTGTTAGGGTTAGGGTTAGCATTAAGTTTAGGGTTAGGTTAGGGTTAGGGTTAGGGTTAGGTTTAGGCTAAGGGTAAGGTTTAGGGTAAGGATTAGGATTAGGAGTTAGGGTTAGGGTTAGCAAAGGGTAAGGGTAAGGTTTAGGTTTATGGTTCGGGTTAGGTGTTAGGGTTAGGGTTAGTGTAAGACTTAGGGTTAGGTTTAGGTTTAGGGTAAGGGTTAGGGTTAGGGTTAGGGTTAGCATTAATGTTAGGGTTAGGGATAGTGTTAGGCAAAGGGTTAGGTTTAAGGTTAGGGTAAGCGTAAGGGTTAGGTTTAGTGTTAGGTTTAAGTTTATGGTTGGGTTTAAGGTTAGGGTTAGGGTTAGTGTAAGGGTAAGGGTTAGGGTTAGGGTTAGGGGTAGGGTAAGTGTTAGGGTTAGGCTTAGGGTTAGGGTTAGGGTTAGGGTAAGGGTAAGGATTCGGGTTAGGGTTAGGGTTAGGGTTAGGTTTAGGGTTAGGGTAAGGGTAAGGGTTAGGTTTAGGGTTAGGGTTAAGGTTAGGGTTAGGGTTAGGGTTAGGGTTAGGGTTAGGATTAGGTTTAGGTTTAGGGTTAGGTTTAGGGTTAGGGTAAGTGTATGTGTTAGGGTTAGGCTTAGGCTTAGGGTTAGGGTTAAGGTTATGGTTAGGTTTAGGTTTAGGGTTAGTGTTAGGGAAAGGATAAGGGTTAGGGTTAGGGTTAGGGTTAGGTTTAGGGTTAGGGTTAGGGTAAGGATTAGTGTTAGGGTTAGGGTAAGGGTTAGGGTTAAGTTTAGGGTTAGCATTAATTTTGGGTTAGGTTAGGGTAATGATAAGGATTAGGGTTATTTTTAGGGTAAGGGTTAGTTTTGGGGTTTATGGTTATGGTTAGGTTCAGGGTTAGAGATAGGTTTAGGGTTAGGGTTAGTGTAAGCGTCAGGGTTAGTGTTAGGGTTAGGTTTAGGGTTAGGGTTAGGGTAAGGGTAAGTGTTAGGTTTAGGGTTAGCGTTATGGTGAAGTTTAGGGTTAGGGTTAGGGTTAGGGTAAGGGTAAGGGTTAGGGTTAGGGTTAGGTTTAGGGTTAGGGAAACGTTAGGGATAGGGTAAGTTTTAGGGTTAGGGTAAGGCTTAGGGTTAGGGTTAGGTTTAGGTTTAGGGTTAGTGTTAGGGTTAGGGAAAGGGTAAGGGTTATGGTTAGTGTTAGTGTTAGGGTTAGGGTTAGGGTAAGGATTAGTGTTAGGTTTAGAGTAAGTGTTAGGGTTAGGTTTAGGGTTAGCATTAAGTTTAGGGTTAGGGTTAGGGTACAGGTAAGGGTAAGGGTTATTGTTAGTGTAACGGTTAGTTTTGGGGGTTAGGGTTACGTTTAGAATTAGGGATAGTTTTAGGGTTAGGCTTAGTGTAAGGGTAAGGGTTAGCGTTATGGTTAGGGTTAGGTTTAGGGTTAGGGTAAAAGTAAGTTTTAGGGTTAGGGTTAGGGTTAGGGTTAGGGTTAGGGTTAAGTTTAGGGTTAGGGTTAGGGTTACGGTTACGATAAGGGTAAGGGTTAGGGTTAGGGTTAGGTTTAGGGTTAGGGAAAGGATAAGGGTAAGGGTAAGTTTTAGGGTTAGGCTTAGGGTTAGGGTAAGGCTTAAGGTTAGCGTTAGGTTTAGGGTAAGGGATAGGGTTAGGGAAAGGGTTAGCATGAAGTTTAGGGTTAGGGTTAGGGTAAGGGTAGGTGTTAGGGTTAGGGTTATGGTAAGGTTTAGGGTTAGGATTAGAGTTAGGGTTAGGGTTAGCATTAAGTTAAGGTTAGGGTTATGGTAAGGGTAAGTAGTGTTAGGGTTAGGGTTAGGGGTTAGAGTTAGGGTTAGGTTTAGGGTTATGGTAAGGCTTAGGGTTAGGGTTAGGGTTAGGCTAAGGGTTAGGGTTAGGGTTAGGGTTAGGGTTAGCATTAAGTTTAGGGTTAGGGTTAGGGTAAGGGTAAGGGTTAGGGTTAGGGTTATGGTAAGATTTAGGCTTAGGGTTAGGTTTAGGGTAAGGGTTAGGGTTAGGGTTAGAGTTAGCATTAAGGTTAGGGTTAGGTTAGCGTTAGGGTTAAGGTTAGGGTTAGGGTAAGTGTAAGGGTTAGGGTAAGGTTTAGGGTTAGGGGTTAGGGTTAGGTTTACGGTAAGGGTAAGGGTAAGGTTTAGTTTTAGGGTTAGGGTTAGGTGTTAGGGTTAGGATTAGTGTAAGGCTTAGGGTTAGGGTTAGGGTAAGGGTTAGTTTTAGGGTTAGGGTTAGCATTATGGTTAGGGTTAGCTTTAGGCTTAGGGAAAGGGGTAGGGTTAGGGATAGGGTAAGGGTAAGGGTGAGGGTTAGGGTTAGGTTTAGGTTTAGGGTTGGTGTTAAGGTTAAGGTTGGGGTTAGGGTAAGTGTAAGTGTTAGGGTTAGGGTTAGGGTTAGGGTAAGTGTTAGTTTTAGGGTTGGGGTTAGGGTTAGGGTTAGGGTAAGGGTAAGGATTCGGGTTAGGGTTAGGGTTAGGGTAAGGGTAAGGTTTAGGGTTAGGGTTAGGGTAAGGATTAGGGTTAGCTTTAGGGTTAGAGTAAGGTTTAGGGTTAGGGTTAGGATTAGGTTTAGGTTTAGGTTTAGGGTTAGGGTTAGGGTAAGGATAAGGGTTAGGGTTAGGCTTAGGCTTAGGGTTAGGGTTAAGGTTAGGGTTAGGTTTAGGTTTAGGATTAGGGTGAGGGTTAGGGAAAGGGTAATGGTTAGGGTTAGTTTTAGTTTTAGGGTTAGGGTTAGGTTTAGGGTAAGGATTAGTGTAAGGGTTAGGGTAAGGGTTAGGGTTAAGTTTAGGGTAAGCATTAAGTTTAGGGTTAGGGTTATAGTAAGGGTAAGGGTTAGGGTTATTGTTTGGGTAAGGGTTAGTTTTGTAGGTTAGGGTTATGGTTATGGTTAGGGATAGGTTTAGGGTTATGGTTAGTGTAAGCCTAAGGGTTAGGGTACGGTTAGGGTTAGGTTTAGGGTTAGGGTTAGGGTAAGTGTAATTGTTAGGGTTAGGTTTAGGGTTAGGGTTAGGGTTAAGGTTAGGCTTAGGGTTGGGGTTAGGTTTAGGGTAAGGGTTAGGGTTAGGGTTAGGGTTAGGTTTAGGTTTAGGGAAAGGGTAAGGGTTAGGGTAAGTTTTAGTGTTAGGATTAGGGTTACGGTTACGGTTAGGTTTAGGGTTAGGGTTAGGGTAAGGGTTAGGTTTAGGGTTAGGGTGAGGGTTAGAGTTAGTATTAGGGTTAGGGTAAGTGTAAGGGTTAGGGTCAGTGTTAGGTTTAGGTTTAGGGTTAGGGTTAAGCTTAGGGTTAGGTTAGGGTAAGGGTAAGTGTTAATGTTAGGGTTATGGTTAGGGTAAGTGTTAGGGTTAGGGTTAGGGTTAGGGTTAGGGTAAGGGTGAGGGTTAGGGTTAGGGTTAGGATTAGGTTTAGGTTTAGCGTTAGGGTTACGGTTAGGGTTAGCATTAAGGTGAGGGTTAGGTTTAGGGTAAGGGTAAGGGCAAGTGTTAGGGTTAGGGTTAGAGTTAGGGTTAGGGTTAAGGTTACGGTTAGGGTTAGGGTAAGGTTATGGGTTAGGGTTAGGGTTAGGGTTAGGGAAAGGGTAAGGGTTAGGGTAAGGTTTAGGGTTAGGGTTAGGTTTAGGGTAAGGCTTAGGGTTAGGGTTAGGGTTAGGGTAAGGGTTAGGGTCAGGGTTAGGGTTAGGGTTAGCATTAAGGTTAGGGTTAGGGTTAGGGTAAGGGTAAGGTTTAGGGTTAGGGTTAGGGTAAGGATTAGAGTTAGCTTTAGGGTTAGAGTAAGGTTTAGCGTTAGGGTTAGGGTTAGGGTTAGCATTAAGTGTAGGGTTAGGGTTAGGGTAAGGGTAAGGTTTAGGGTTAGTGTTAGTTTTAGAGTTAGGGGTTAGGGTTAGCGTTAAGGTTAGGGTTAGGGTTAGAGTAAAGATAAGGGTTAGGTTAGGTTTAGGGTTAGGGTTAGGGTAAGGTTAGGGTTACGGTTAGGGTTAGGGGTTCTTGTTAGGGTTAGGGTTAGGGTTAGGATTAGGGTTATGGTTAGGGTAAGTGGAAAGGTTATGGTTAGGGTTACGGTTAGGTTTAGGGTTAGCGTTAGGGTAAGGGTAAGGATTAGTGTTAGGGTGAGGGTTAGGTTTAGCGTTATGTTTAGGGTAAGTTTTAGGGTTAGTGTGAGGGTTAGGGTAGGGTTAAGGTTAAGGTTAGTGTTAGGGTTAGGGTTAGGGTTAGGGTTATGGTTGGGGTTAGGTTAGGATTAGGGTTAGGGTTAGGGTAAGGGTTAGGGTTAGGCTTAGGGTTAGTGTTAGCATTAAGGTTAGGGTTAGGGTTAGGGTAAGGTAATGGTTAGGGTTATTGTTAGGGTGAGGGTTTGGTTTGGGGGTTAGGGTTAGGGTTAGGTGTAGGGATAGGTTTAGGGTTAGAGTTAGGGTAAGGGTAAGGGTTAGGGTAAGGGTTAGGGTTAGGGTAAGGGTTAGGGTTAGGCTTAGGGTTAGTGTTATCATTAAGGTTTTGGTTAGGGTTAGGGTAATGTAATGGTTAGGATTATTGTTAGGGTAAGGGTTAGGTTTGGGGGTTACCGTTAGGGTTAGGTTTAGGGATAGGTTTAGGTTTAGGGTTAGGGTAAGGGTAAGGTTTAGGGTTAGGGTTAGGGTTAGGTTTAGGGTTAGGGTTAGGGTTAGGGTAAGGGTAAGTGTTAGGGTTACGGTTAGGGTAAGGGTAAGGGTTAGGGTTAGGGTTAGGGTTAAGGTTAGGGTTAGGGTTAGGTTAAGGGTAAGGGTTAGGGTTAGGGTTAGGTTTAGGGTGAGGGTTATGGTAAGGGTAAGTGTTAGTGTTAGGTTAGTGTAAGGGTTAGGATTACGATTAGGGTAAGGGTTAAGGTTAAGGTTAGGGTTAGGGTAAGGGTAAGGGTTAGGGTTAGGGTTAGGGTTAGGGTAAGGATTAGGCTTAGGGTTATGGTTATTGTTAGGGTTAGGGTTAGCATTAAGTTTAGGGTTAGGTTAGGGTTAGGGTTAGGGTTAGGTTTAGGCTAAGGGTAAGGTTTAGGGTAAGGATTAGGATTAGGAGTTAGGGTTAGGGTTAGCAAAGGGTAAGGGTAAGGTTTAGGTTTATGGTTCGGGTTAGGTGTTAGGGTTAGGGTTAGTGTAAGACTTAGGGTTAGGTTTAGGTTTAGGGTAAGGGTTAGGGTTAGGGTTAGGGTTAGCATTAATGTTAGGGTTAGGGATAGTGTTAGGCAAAGGGTTAGGTTTAAGGTTAGGGTAAGGGTAAGGGTTAGGTTTAGTGTTAGGTTTAGGTTTATGGTTGGGTTTAAGGTTAGGGTTAGGGTTAGTGTAAGGGTAAGGGTTAGGGTTAGGGTTAGGGGTAGGGTAAGTGTTAGGGTTAGGCTTAGGGTTAGGGTTAGGGTTAGGGTAAGGGTAAGGATTCGGGTTAGGGTTAGGGTTAGGGTTAGGTTTAGGGTTAGGGTAAGGGTAAGGGTTAGGTTTAGGGTTAGGGTTAAGGTTAGGGTTAGGGTTAGGGTTAGGGTTAGGGTTAGGATTAGGTTTAGGTTTAGGGTTAGGTTTAGGGTTAGGGTAAGTGTATGTGTTAGGGTTAGGCTTAGGCTTAGGGTTAGGGTTAAGGTTATGGTTAGGTTTAGGTTTAGGGTTAGTGTTAGGGAAAGGATAAGGGTTAGGGTTAGTATTAGGGTTAGGTTTAGGGTTAGGGTTAGGGTAAGGATTAGTGTTAGGGTTAGGGTAAGGGTTAGGGTTAAGTTTAGGGTTAGCATTAATTTTGGGTTAGGTTAGGGTAATGATAAGGATTAGGGTTATTTTTAGGGTAAGGGTTAGTTTTGGGGTTTATGGTTATGGTTAGGTTCAGAGTTAGAGATAGGTTTAGGGTTAGGGTTAGTGTAAGCGTCAGGGTTAGTGTTAGGGTTATGTTTAGGGTTAGGGTTAGGGTAAGGGTAAGTGTTAGGTTTAGGGTTAGCGTTATGGTGAAGTTTAGGGTTAGGGTTAGGGTTAGGGTAAGGGTAAGGGTTAGGGTTAGGGTTAGGTTTAGGGTTAGGGAAACGTTAAGGGATAGGGTAAGTTTTAGGGTTAGGGTAAGGCTTAGGGTTAGGGTTAGGTTTAGGGTAAGGGTTAGGGTTAGGGTTAGGGTTAGGTTAGAATTAAGGTTAGGGTTAGGGTTAGGGTAAGGGTAAGGTTTAGGGTTAGGGTTAGGGTAAGGATTAGGGTTAGCTTTAGGGTTAGAGTAAGGTTTAGGGTTAGGGTTAGCTTTAAGTTTAGGGTTAGGGTTAGGGTAAGGGTAAGGGTTACGGTTAGTGTTAGGGTTAGGGTTGGCGGTTAGGGTTAGGGTTAGGTTTAGGGTTAGGTTTAGGATTAGGGTTAGGGTAAGGGTAAGGGTTAGGATGAGGGTTAGGGTTAGCTTTAGCGTTATGGTTAAGGTAAGGGTTAGGGTTACGGTTAGGTGAGGGTTAGGGTAGTGTTAAGGTTAGGGTTAGTGTTAGGGTTAGGGTAAGGGTGAGGAGTAGGGTTAGGGTTAGGGTTAGGGTAAAGGTTAGGGTTAGGGTTAGGGGTTAGGGTTAGGGTTAGGGTTAAGTTTAGGGTAGTGTGAGGGTAAGTGGAAGGGTTAGGGTTAGGGTTAGGGTTAGGTTTAGTGTTAGCGTTAGGGTAAGTGTAGGGTTTGTGTTAGGGTTAGGGTTAGGTTTAGCGTTATGGTTAGGGTAAGGGTTAGGGTTTGGTTTAGGGTTAGGGTTAGGGTAAGTGTAAGTGTTAGGGTTAGGTTTAGGGTTAGGGTTAGGGTTAAGGTTAGGGTTAGGGTTGGGGTTAGGGTTAGGGTAAGGGTTAGGGTTAGGGTTAGGGTTAGGTTTAGGTTTAGGGAAAGGGTAAGGGTTAGGGTAAGTTTTAGTGTTAGGATTAGGGTTAGGGTAACGGTTACCGTTAGGTTTAGGGTTAGGGTTAGGGTAAGGGTTAGGTTTAGGGTTAGGGTGAGGGTTAGAGTTAGTATTAGGGTTAGGGTAAGTGTAAGGGTTAGGGTCAGTGTTAGGTTTAGGTTTAGGGTTAGGGTTAAGCTTAGGGTTAGGTTAGGGTTAGGGTTAGGGTTAGGGTTAGGGTAAGGGTAAGGGTTAGGATGAGGGTTAGGGTTAGCTTTAGCGTTATGGTTAAGGTAAGGGTTAGGGTTACGGTTAGGTGAGGGTTAGGGTAGTGTTAAGGTTAGAGTTAGTGTTAGGGTTAGGGTAAGGGTAAGGATTAGGGTTAGGGTTAGGGTTAGGGTAAAGGTTAGGGGTTAGGGTTAGGGTTAGGGTTAAGTTTAGGGTTAGTGTGAGGGTAAGTGAAGGGTTAGGGTTAGGGTTAGGGTTAGGTTTAGTGTTAGCGTTAGGGTAAGTGTAGGTTTGTGTTAGGGTTAGGGTTAGGTTTAGCGTTATGGTTAGGGTAAGGGTTAGGGTTAGGTTTAGGGTGAGGTTTAGGGTAGGGTTAAGGTTATGGTTAGTTTTAGGGTTAGGGTTAGGGTTAGGGTAAGGGTAAGGGTTAGGGTGAGGGTTAGCGTTAGGTAAGGGTAATGGTTAGGGTTAGTGTTAGGGGAAGGGTAAGGGTTAGGGTAAGGTTTAGGGTTAGGGTTAGGGTTAGGGTAAGTCTTAGGGTTAGGGTTAGGGTTAGGGTAAGAGTTAGGGTTAGGGTTAGGGTTAGGGTTAGCATTAAGGTTAGGGTTAGGGTTAGGGTAAGGGTAAGGTTTAGGGTTAGGGTTAGGGTAAGGCTTAGGGTTAGGGTTAGGGTTAGGGTAAGGTTTAGGGTTAGGGTTAGGGTAAGGCTTAGGGATAGGGTTAGGGTTAGGGTAAGGGTTAGTGTTAGTGTTAGGGTTAGGTTAGCATTAAGGTTAGGGTTAGGGTTAGGGTAAGGGTAAGGTTTAGGGTTAGGGTTAGGGTAAGGATTAGGGTTAGCTTTAGGGTTAGAGTAAGGTTTAGGGTTAGGGTTAGGGTTAGCATTAAGTTTAGGGTTAGGGTTAGGGTAAGTGTAAGGGTTAGGGTTAGTGTTAGTTTTAGGGTTAGGGATTAGGGTTAGGGTTAGGGTTAGGTTTAGGGTTTGGGTTAGGGTAAGGGTAAGGGTTAGGATTTGGGTTAGGGTTAGCTTTATCGTTATGGTTAGGGTAAAGGTTAGGGTTAGGATTAGGGTGAGTGTTAGGGTAGGGTTAAGATTAGTGTTAGTGTTAGGGTTAGGGTTAGGTTAGGGTAAAGTTAAGGGTTAGGGTTAGGGTTAGGGTTATGGTTAAGGTTAGGGTTACGGTTACGGTTAGGGGTTAGTGTTAGTGTTAGGGTTAGGGTTAGGTTTAGGGTTAGGGTTAGGGTAAGTGGAAGGGTTATGTTTAGGGTTATGGTTATGTTTAGGGTTAGCGTTAGGGTAAGGGTAACGGTTAGTGTTAGGATTAGGGTTAGGTTTAGCGTTATGGTTAGGGTAAAGTTTAGGGTTAGGGTTAGGGTGAGGGTTAGGGTAGGGTTAAGGTGAGGGTTAGTGTTAGGGTTAGGGTTAGGGTTAGGGTAACGGTAAGGGTTAGGGTTAGGGTTAGGGTTAGGGTAAGGATTAGGGTTACGGTTAGGGTAATTGTTAGGGTTAGGATTAGGGTAATGATAAGGGTTAGGGTTAGGGTTAGGGTAATGGTAAGGGTTAATGTTAGGGTTACGGTTAGGGTCAGTGTTAGGGTTAGGGTTAGGGTTAGGGTAAGGGTGAGCATTAGGGTTAGTGTCAGGGTTAGGGTTATGGTTAGTTTTAGGGTTAAGGTTAGGGTTAGAGATAGCATTAAGGTTAAGGTTAGAGTTAGGGTTAGGGTAAAGGTAAGGGTAAGTGTTAGGGTTAGGGTTACGGTTAGGGTTAGGGCTATGGTTAGGGTTAGGGTTAGGGTAAGGGTAAGGGTTAGGGTTTGGGTTAGGTTTAGGGTTAGGGAAAGGGTAAGGGTAAGGGTTAGGGATAGGGTTACGTTTAGGGTTAGGGTTAGCATTAAAGTTAGGGTTAGGGTTAGGGTTAGGGAAAGGGTTAGGTTTAGGGTTAGGGTTAAGGTTAGGGTTTAGGTTAAGGTTAGGGTTAGGATTAGGGTTAGGTTTAGGTTTAGGTTTAGGGTTAGGGTTAGGGTTAGAGTTAGGGTTAGGGTAAGGGTTAGGATTAGGGTTAGGCTTTGGCTTAGGGTGAGGGTTAAGGTTAGGGTTAGGTTTAGGGTTAGGTTTAGGGTTAGGGTTAGGGAAAGGTTAAGGGTTAGGGTTAGTGTTAGGGTTACGGTTAGGGTTATGGTTAAGGTAAGGATTAGTGTTAGGGTTAGGGTAAGGGTTAGGGTTAGGTTTAGGGTTAGCATTAATTTTAGGGTTAGGGTTAGAGTAAGGATAAGCGTTATGGTTATTGTTAGGGTAAGGGTTAGGTTTGACGGTTAGGGTTAGGGTTTTGGATAGGTTTAGGTTTAGGTAAAGGGTAAGGGTTAGGGTAAGGTTTAGGGTTAGTTTTAGGTTTAGAGTAAGGCTTAGGGTTAGGGTTAGGGTATGGGTTAGGGTTAGGTTTAGGGTTAGCATTAAGGTTAGGGTTAGGGTTAGAGTAAGGGTAAGGGTTAGGGTTAGGGTTAGAGTAAGGATTAGGGTTAGGGTTAGGGTTAGAGTAAGGGTTAGGGTTAGGGTTAGCCTTAAGTTTAGGGTTAGGGTTAGGGTAAGGGTAAGGGTTAGTGTTAGGGTTAGGGTTAGGGGTGAAGGTTAGGGTTAAGTTTAGGATTAGCTTTAGGGTTAGGTTTAGGGTAAGGGTTAGGATTAGGGTTAGGCTTAGGTTTAGCATTATGGTTAGGGTAAGGGTTAGGGTTAGGGTTAGGGTGAGGTTAAGGGTAGGTTAAGGTTAGGGTTAGTGTGACGGTTAGGGTTAGGCTTAGGGTAAGGATAAGGGTTAGGTTTAGGGTTAGGATTAGGGTTAAGGTTAGGGTTACGGTTAGGGTTAGGGGTTAGGGTTACGGTTAGGGTTAGGGTTAGGTTTAGGGTTAGGGTTAGGGTAAGTGTAAGGGTTAGGGTTAGGGTTAGGGTTAGGTTTAGGTTTAGCGTCATGGTAAGGGTAAGGGTTAGGGTTAAAGTGATGGTTAGAGTTAGGGTTAAGGTTAGAGTTAGTGTTCGGGTTAGGGTTAGGGTTAGGGTAAGGGTTAAGTTTAGGGTTAGTGTGAGGGTAAGTGAAGGGTTAGGGTTAGGGTTAGGGTTAGGTTTAGTGTTAGCGTTAGGGTAAGTGTAGGTTTGTGTTAGGGTTAGGGTTAGGTTTAGCGTTATGGTTAGGGTAAGGGTTAGGGTTAGGTTTAGGGTGAGGTTTAGGGTAGGGTTAAGGTTATGGTTAGTTTTAGGGTTAGGGTTAGGGTTAGGGTAAGGGTAAGGGTTAGGGTGAGGGTTAGCGTTAGGTAAGGGTAATGGTTAGGGTTAGTGTTAGGGGAAGGGTAAGGGTTAGGGTAAGGTTTAGGGTTAGGGTTAGGGTTAGGGTAAGTCTTAGGGTTAGGGTTAGGGTTAGGGTAAGAGTTAGGGTTAGGGTTAGGGTTAGGGTTAGCATTAAGGTTAGGGTTAGGGTTAGGGTAAGGGTAAGGTTTAGGGTTAGGGTTAGGGTAAGGCTTAGGGTTAGGGTTAGGGTTAGGGTAAGGTTTAGGGTTAGGGTTAGGGTAAGGCTTAGGGATAGGGTTAGGGTTAGGGTAAGGGTTAGTGTTAGTGTTAGGGTTAGGTTAGCATTAAGGTTAGGGTTAGGGTTAGGGTAAGGGTAAGGTTTAGGGTTAGGGTTAGGGTAAGGATTAGGGTTAGCTTTAGGGTTAGAGTAAGGTTTAGGGTTAGGGTTAGGGTTAGCATTAAGTTTAGGGTTAGGGTTAGGGTAAGTGTAAGGGTTAGGGTTAGTGTTAGTTTTAGGGTTAGGGATTAGGGTTAGGGTTAGGGTTAGGTTTAGGGTTTGGGTTAGGGTAAGGGTAAGGGTTAGGATTTGGGTTAGGGTTAGCTTTATCGTTATGGTTAGGGTAAAGGTTAGGGTTAGGATTAGGGTGAGTGTTAGGGTAGGGTTAAGATTAGTGTTAGTGTTAGGGTTAGGGTTAGGTTAGGGTAAAGTTAAGGGTTAGGGTTAGGGTTAGGGTTATGGTTAAGGTTAGGGTTACGGTTACGGTTAGGGGTTAGTGTTAGTGTTAGGCTTAGGGTTAGGTTTAGGGTTAGGGTTAGGGTAAGTGGAAGGGTTATGTTTAGGGTTATGGTTATGTTTAGGGTTAGCGTTAGGGTAAGGGTAACGGTTAGTGTTAGGATTAGGGTTAGGTTTAGCGTTATGGTTAGGGTAAAGTTTAGGGTTAGGGTTAGGGTGAGGGTTAGGGTAGGGTTAAGGTGAGGGTTAGTGTTAGGGTTAGGGTTAGGGTTAGGGTAACGGTAAGGGTTAGGGTTAGGGTTAGGGTTAGGGTAAGGATTAGGGTTACGGTTAGGGTAATTGTTAGGGTTAGGATTAGGGTAATGATAAGGGTTAGGGTTAGGGTTAGGGTAATGGTAAGGGTTAATGTTAGGGTTACGGTTAGGGTCAGTGTTAGGGTTAGGGTTAGGGTAAGGGTGAGCGTTAGGGTTAGTGTCAGGGTTAGGGTTATGGTTAGTTTTAGGGTTAAGGTTAGGGTTAGAGATAGCATTAAGGTTAAGGTTAGAGTTAGGGTTAGGGTAAAGGTAAGGGTAAGTGTTAGGGTTAGGGTTACGGTTAGGGTTAGGGCTATGGTTAGGGTTAGGGTTAGGGTAAGGGTAAGGGTTAGGGTTTGGGTTAGGTTTAGGGTTAGGGAAAGGGTAAGGGTAAGGGTTAGGGATAGGGTTACGTTTAGGGTTAGGGTTAGCATTAAAGTTAGGGTTAGGGTTAGGGTTAGGGAAAGGGTTAGGTTTAGGGTTAGGGTTAAGGTTAGGGTTTAGGTTAAGGTTAGGGTTAGGATTAGGGTTAGGTTTAGGTTTAGGTTTAGGGTTAGGGTTAGGGTTAGAGTTAGGGTTAGGGTAAGGGTTAGGATTAGGGTTAGGCTTTGGCTTAGGGTGAGGGTTAAGGTTAGGGTTAGGTTTAGGGTTAGGTTTAGGGTTAGGGTTAGGGAAAGGTTAAGGGTTAGGGTTAGTGTTAGGGTTACGGTTAGGGTTATGGTTAAGGTAAGGATTAGTGTTAGGGTTAGGGTAAGGGTTAGGGTTAGGTTTAGGGTTAGCATTAATTTTAGGGTTAGGGTTAGAGTAAGGATAAGCGTTATGGTTATTGTTAGGGTAAGGGTTAGGTTTGACGGTTAGGGTTAGGGTTTTGGATAGGTTTAGGTTTAGGTAAAGGGTAAGGGTTAGGGTAAGGTTTAGGGTTAGTTTTAGGTTTAGAGTAAGGCTTAGGGTTAGGGTTAGGGTATGGGTTAGGGTTAGGTTTAGGGTTAGCATTAAGGTTAGGGTTAGGGTTAGAGTAAGGGTAAGGGTTAGGGTTAGGGTTAGAGTAAGGATTAGGGTTAGGGTTAGGGTTAGAGTAAGGGTTAGGGTTAGGGTTAGCCTTAAGTTTAGGGTTAGGGTTAGGGTAAGGGTAAGGGTTAGTGTTAGGGTTAGGGTTAGGGGTGAAGGTTAGGGTTAAGTTTAGGATTAGCTTTAGGGTTAGGTTTAGGGTAAGGGTTAGGATTAGGGTTAGGCTTAGGTTTAGCATTATGGTTAGGGTAAGGGTTAGGGTTAGGGTTAGGGTGAGGTTAAGGGTAGGTTAAGGTTAGGGTTAGTGTGACGGTTAGGGTTAGGCTTAGGGTAAGGATAAGGGTTAGGTTTAGGGTTAGGATTAGGGTTAAGGTTAGGGTTACGGTTAGGGTTAGGGGTTAGGGTTACGGTTAGGGTTAGGGTTAGGTTTAGGGTTAGGGTTAGGGTAAGTGTAAGGGTTAGGGTTAGGGTTAGGGTTAGGTTTAGGTTTAGCGTCATGGTAAGGGTAAGGGTTAGGGTTAAAGTGATGGTTAGAGTTAGGGTTAAGGTTAGAGTTAGTGTTCGGGTTAGGGTTAGGGTTAGGGTAAGGGTAAGGGTTAGGGTTAGGGTTAGGGTTAAGGTTAGGGCTAGGGTTAGGGTTATGGTTAGGGTTAGGTTTAGGGTTGGGGTTAGGGTTAGGGTTACGGTTAGGGTTAGGGTAAGGGTAAGTGTTAGGGTTAGTGTTAGGATTAGGGTTAGTGTTAGGGTTAGGGTTAGGGTAAGGTTAAGGGTTAGGGTTAAGGTTAGGGTTACGGTTAGGGTTATGTTTAGGGTTAGCTTTAGGGTTAGGGTTAGGGTAAGGGTTAGGGTTAGGTTTAGATTTGGGGTTAAGGTAAGGGTAAGTGTTAGGGTTAGGGTTAGGGTAAGGGTAAGAGTTAGGGTTAGGGTTAGCTTTAGGATTAATTTTAGGGTTAGTGTTAGGGTTAGGTTTAGGGTAAGGGTAAGGGTTAGGGTTAGGGTTAGGGTTAGGGAAAGGTTAAGGATTAGGGTAAGGGTTAGTGTTAGGGTTAGGGTTAGCGTAAGGGTTAGGGTTAGGGTTAGGTTTAGGGTAGGGTTAGGGATAGGGTTAGGGTTAGGGTTAGCATTAAGTTTAGGGTTAGGGTTAGGGTAAGGGTAAAGGTTAGGGTTAGGATTAGACAAAGGATTAGGCTTAGGGTTAGCGTTAGGGTAAGGGTTAAGTTTAGGGTTAGCATTAAGGTTAGGGTTAGGTTATGGTTAGGGTAAGGGTAAGGGTTAGGGTAACGATTAGGGTTAGAAGTTAGGATTAGGGTTAGGGTAAGGGTAAGGGTAAGGTTTAGGTTTAGGGTTAGGTGTTAAGGTTAGGGTTAGCATTAAGGTTAGGGTTAGGATTAGGGTTAGGGAAAGGTTAAGGATTAGGGTAAGGGTTATGGTTAGGGTTAGGGTTAGCGTAAGGGTTAGGGTTAGGGTTACAATTAGGGTTAGGATTAAGTTTAGGGTTAGGGTTAGGGTAAGGGTAAGGGTAAGGTTTAGGTTTAGGTTTAGGGTTAGGTGTTAGGGTTAGGGTTCGCATTAAGGTTAGGGTTAGGGTAAGTGTTAGGGTTAGGGTTAGGGTTAGGGTTAGGGTAAGGGTAAGGATTCGGGTTAGGGTTAGGCTTAGGGTTAGGTTTAGGGTTAGGGTTAGGGTAAGGGTAAGTGTTAGGTTTAGGGTTAGGGTTAGGATTAGGTTTAGGTTAGGGTTAGGGTTAGGTGTTAGAGTTAGGGTTAGTGTAAGACTTATGGTTAGGGTTGGGGTTAGGGTAAGTTTTAGGGTTAGGGTTAGGTTTAGCCTTAAGGTTAGGGTTAGGGTTAGGGTTAGGGTTAGGGAAAGGGTTGGGTTTAGTTTTAGGGTAAGTGTAAGGGTTAGGGTTAGGGTTAGCTTTAGGTTTAGGGTTGGGGTTATGGTTAGGGTTAGGGTTAGGGTTACGTTTAAAGTTAGGGTTAGGGTTAGGATTAGGGTTAGGTTTAGGTTTAGGGTTAGGGTTAGGGTAAGGGTAAGGGTTAAGGTTAGGCTTTGGCTTAGGGTTAGGGTTAAGGTTAGGGTTAGGTTTAGGGTTAGTTTTAGGGTTAGGGTTAGGGAAAGGTTAAGGGTTAGGGTTAGTGTTAGGGTTAGGGTTAGGGTTAGGGATAGGTTTAGGGATAGGGAAAGGGTAAGGGTTAGGGTAAGGTTTAGGGTTAGGGTTAGGGTTAGAGTAAGGTTTAGTGTTAGGGTTAGGGTTAGGGTTAGCATTAAGTTTAGGGTTAGGATAATTCTAAGGGTAAGGGTTAGTGTTAGGATTCGGGTTAGGGTTTAGGGTTAGGTTTAAGTTTAGGGTTAGGATTAGGGTTTTGTTTAGGGTAAGGGTAAGGTTTAGGATTAGGGTTAGGTTTAGGTTTAGCGTTGTGGTTAGGGTAAGGGTTAGGGTTATGGTTAGGGTAAGGGGTAGGGTTATGGTTAGGGTGAGGGTTAGGGTAGGGTAAGGTTAGGGTTAGTGTTAGGGTTAGCGTTAGGGTAAGGGTAAGGTAAGGGTTAGAGTTAGGGTTAGGGTTAGCGTTAAGATTAGTTTTACGGTTAGGGTTAGGGGTTAGGGTTAGGGTTAAGTTTAGAGTTAGGGTTAGGGTAAGTGTAAGTGTTATGGTTAGGGTTAGGTTTCGGTTTAGGGTTAGCGTTAGGGTAAGGGTAAGTGTTAGGGTTAACGTGAGGGTTAGGGTTAGGGTTAAGGTTAGGGTTAGTGTTCATGTTAGGGTTAGGGTTAGGGTTAGGGTTAGGGTTAAGGTTAGGGCTAGAGTTAGGGTTAGGGTTAGGGTTAGGGTAATTGTTAGGTATAGGGTAAGGGTAAGTGTTTGGGTTCGGGTTCGGGTTAGGGTTAGGGTTACAGTAAGGGTATGGGTTAGGGTTAGGGTTTGGGTAAGGTTAAGGGTTAGGGTTAAAGTTAGGGTTAGCGTTAGGTTTAGGGTTAGGTTTAGGGTTAGGGTTACGGTAAGGGTAAGTGTTAGGGTTTGGGTTTGGGTTAGGGTTAGGGTTAGAGTTTGGGTTAGGATAATTGTAAGGGTTACGTTTAGGGTTAGGTTAGGGTTAGGGTTTAGTGTTAGGTTTAGGGTTAGGGTTAGGGTAAGTGTAAGGGTTAAGGTTAGGGTTAGGGTTAAGGTTAGGGTTAGTGTTAAAGTTAGGGTTAGGGTTAAGATTAGGGTTAGGGATAGGCTTACGGTTAGGTTAAGGGTTAGGGTTAGGGTTAGGGTTTGGGTAAGGGTTAGGGAAAGGGTGAGGATTAGGTTTAGGGTTAAGGTTAGGGTGAGTGTTAGGGTTAGAATTAGGGTAAGGTTTAGCGTTATTGTTAGGGTAAGGGTTGGGGTTAGGGTTAGGGTGAGGATTAGGGTTAGGGTTAAGGTTATGGTTTGTGTTAGGGTGAGGGTTAGGGTAAGGTTAAGGGTTAGGTTTAGGGTTAGGGTTAGGGTAAGGATAAGGGTTAGGATTAGGGTTAGGGTTGGGTTTAGCGTTATGTTTAGGGTAAGGGTTAGTTTTAGCTTTAGGGTGAGTTTTAGGATAGGGATAAGTTTAGTGTTAGTGTTAGGGTTAGGGTTAGGGTAGTGGTAATGGTTAGGGTTAGGGTTAGGGTCAGGGTTAGGGTTAGTGTTAGGGTGAGTTTTATGGTAAGGTTAAGGGTTAGTGTTAGGGTTAGGGTTAGGGTTAAGATTAGGGTTAAGTTTAGGGTTAGGGTTAGGGTAAGGGTAAGGGTTAGGGTTAGGGTTAGGGTTAGGTTTAGGGTTAGGGTTAGCATTAAGGTTAGGGTTAGGGATAGGGTTAGGGAAAGGGTTAGGTTTAGGGTTAGGGTATGGGTAAGTGTTAGGTTTAGTGTTAGGTTTAGGTTTATGGTAGGGGTTAAAGTTAGGGTTAGGGTTAGTTTAAGGTTAAGGGTTAGGGTTAGGGTTAGGGTTAGGGTAAGTTTTAGGGTTAGGCTTAGTGTTAGGGTTAGGGTTAGGGTAAGGGTAAGGATTCGGGTTAGGGTTAGGGTTAGGGTTAGGTTTAGGGTTAGGATTAGGGTAAGGGTAAGTGTTAGGTTTAGGGTTAGGGTAAGGTAGGGTTAGGGTTAGGGATAGGGTTAGGATTAGGTTTAGGTTTAGGGTTAGGGTTAGGGTTAGGGTAAGGGTAAGGGTTAGGGTTAGGGTTAGGGTTAGGTTTAGGTTTAGAGTTAGGATTAAGGAAAGGGTAAGGTTTAGGGTTAGTGTTAGGGTTAAGTTTAGGGTTAAGGTTAGGGTTAGGGTTAGGGATAGGGTATGGGTAAGGGTTAGGGTTATTGTTTCGGTAAGGGTTAATTTTGGGGGTTATGGTTATGGTTGGGGTTAGGGTTAGGGATAGGTTTAGGATTAGGGTTAGTGTAAGCCTCAGGGTTAGGGTTAGGGTTAGGGTTAGGGTTAGGGTAAGGGTTATGCTTACGTTTAGGGTTAGGGTTAGGGTTAGGGTAAGGGTAAGGGGTAGGGTTAGGGTTAGGTTTAGGGTTAGGGAAAGGATAAGGGTTAGGGTAAGGTTTAGGGTTAGGGTTTGGGTTAGGGTTATTGTAAGGCTTAGGGTTAGGGTTAGGGTTAGGGTAAGGGTTAAGGTTAGCATTAAGGTTAGGGTTAGGGTTATGGTAAGTGTAAGGGTTAAGGTTAGGGTTAGGTTAAGGATTAGGTTTAGGGTTAGGGTTAGAGTAAGGGTTAGGTTTAGGGTTAGGGTTAGGGTTAGCATTAAGTTTAGGGTTAATGTTAGGTTATGGGTAAGGGTTAGGGTTAGTGTTAGGGTTAGGGTTAGGGGTTAGTGTTAGGGTTAGGATTAGGGTAAGACTTAGGGTTAGGTTTAGGGTTAGGGTATGGGTTAGGGTTAGGGTTAGGGTTTGGGTTAGCATTAAGGTTAGGGTTAGGGTTAGGGTAAGAGTAAGTGTTAGGGTTAGGGTTAGGGTTAGGGTAAGGATTAGGGTTAGGGTTAGGGTTAGGGTAAGGGTTAGGGTTAGGGTTAGTGTTAGCGTTAAGGTTAGGGTTAGGTTAGCATTAGGGTTAGGGTTAGGGTTAGGGTAAGGGTAAGGGTAAGGGTAAGGATTAGGGTTAGGGGTTAGGGTTAGTTTAGGGTTAGGGTTAGGGTTAGGGTTAGGGTTAGGGTAAGTGTTAGGGTTAGGGTTAAGGTTAGCATTAAGGTTATGGTTAGGGTTAGGGTTAGGGTTAGGGAAAGGCTTAGGGTTAGGCATAGGGTAAGGGTAAGTGTGAGGGTTAGGGTTAGGTTTAGGTTTAGGGTTATGGTTAAGGTTAGGGTTGGGGTTAGGGTAAGGGAAAGGGTTAGTGTTAGGGTTAGGGATAGGGTAAGGGTTAGGGTTAGTATAAGGTTTAGTTTTAGGTTTAGGGTTAGGTTTAGGGTAAGAGTAAGGGTTAGGGTTAGGCTTAGGTTTAGGTTTAGGGTTAAGGTTAGGGTTAGATTTAGGTTTAGGGTGAGGGTTAGGGTTAGGGAAAGGGTAAGGGTTAGGGTTAGTGTTAGGGTTAGGTTTAGGTTAGGGTTAGAGTAAGGATTAGTGTTAGGGTTAGGGTAAGGGTTAGGGTTACTTTTAGGGTTAGCATTAAGTTTAGGGTTAGGGTTATGGTAAGGGTAAGGGTTAGGGTTATTGTTAGGGTAAGGGTTAGTTTTGCGTGTTAGGGTTAGGGTTGGGTTAGCGTTAGGGATAAGTTTAGGGTTAGGGTTAGTGTAAGGCTAAGCGTTATGGTTAGGGTTAGGTTTAGGGTTAGGGTTATGGTAAGGGTAAGTGTTAGGGTTAGGGTTAGGTTTAGGGTTAGGGTTAAGGTTTGGGTTAGGGTTAGGGTAAGGGTTAGGGTTAGGGTTAGGGTTAGGGTTAGGTTTAGGGTTAGGGAAAGGGTAAGGGTGAGGGTAAGATTTAGGGTTAGGTTTAGGGTTAGGGTAAGGCTTAGGGTTAGGGTTATGGTTAGGGTAAGGTAAGGGTTAGGGTTAGGGTTAGAGTTAGCATTAAGGTTAGGGTTAGGGTTAGGGTAAGGGAAAGGGTTAGTGTTAGGGTTAGGGATAGGGTAAGTGTTAGGGTTAGGGATAGGGTTAGGGTTAGGGTTAGGGTAAGGGTAAGGATTCGGGTTAGGGTTAGTGTTAGGGTTAGGTTTATGGTTAGGGTTAGGGTAAGGGCAAGGGTTAGGTTTAGGATTAGGGTTTAGGTTAGGGTTAGGGTTAGTATTAGGTTTAGGTTTAGGTTTAGGGTTAGGTTTAGGGTAAGAGTAAGGGTTAGGGTTAGGCTTAGGTTTAGGTTTAGGGTTAAGGTTAGGGTTAGATTTAGGTTTAGGGTGAGGGTTAGGGTTAGGGAAAGGGTAAGGGTTAGGGTTAGTGTTAGGGTTAGGTTTAGGTTAGGGTTAGAGTAAGGATTAGTGTTAGGGTTAGGGTAAGGGTTAGGGTTACTTTTAGGGTTAGCATTAAGTTTAGGGTTAGGGTTATGGTAAGGGTAAGGGTTAGGGTTATTGTTAGGGTAAGGGTTAGTTTTGCGTGTTAGGGTTAGGGTTGGGTTAGCGTTAGGATTAAGTTTAGGGTTAGGGTTAGTGTAAGGCTAAGCGTTATGGTTAGGGTTAGGTTTAGGGTTAGGGTTATGGTAAGGGTAAGTGTTAGGGTTAGGGTTAGGTTTAGGGTTAGGGTTAAGGTTTGGGTTAGGGTTAGGGTAAGGGTTAGGGTTAGGGTTAGGGTTAGGGTTAGGTTTAGGGTTAGGGAAAGGGTAAGGGTGAGGGTAAGATTTAGGGTTAGGTTTAGGGTTAGGGTAAGGCTTAGGGTTAGGGTTATGGTTAGGGTAAGGTAAGGGTTAGGGTTAGAGTTAGCATTAAGGTTAGGGTTAGGGTTAGGGTAAGGGTAAGGGTTAGGGTTAGGGTTAGGGTAAGGATTTGGGTTAAGGTTAGGGTTAGGGTTAGGGTTAGGGTTAAGTTTAGGGTTAGGGTTAGGGTAAGGGTTAGGGTTAGGGTTAGGGTTAGGTTTAGGGTTAGGGTAAGGGTAAGGGTGAGGGTAAGATTTAGGGTTAGGTTTAGTGTTAGGGTAAGGCTTAGGGTTAGGGTTATGTTTAGGGTAAGGTAAGGGTTAGGGTTAGGGTTAGAGTTATCATTAAGGTTAGGGTTAGGGTTAGGGTAAGGGTAAGGGTTAGGGTTAGGGTTAGGGTAAGGATTAGGGTTATGGTTAGGGTTAGAGTAATGGTTAGGTTTAGGGTTAGAGTTAGGGTTAGCATTAAGTTTAGGGTTAGGGTTAGGGTTAGGATAAGGGTAAGGGTTAGGGTTAGGATTAGGGATAGGGGTTAGCGTTAAGGTCAGGGTAAGTGTAAGTGTAAGGTTTAGGTTTAGGTTTAGGGTTAGGTGTTAGGGTGAGGGTTAGTGTATGGCTTAGCGTTAGGGTTAGGTTTAGGGTAAGGGTTAAGTTTAGGGTTAGGGTTAACATTAGAGTTAGGGTTAGGAATAGGGTTAGGGAAAGGGTTAGGATTAGGGTTAGGGTTAGGGTAAGGGTAAGGGTTAGGGTTAGGGTTAGGTTTAGGTTTAGGTTTGGGGTTAAGGTTAGGGTTATTGTTAGGGTTAGGGTAAGGGTAAGGGTTATGGTTATGGTTAGTGTTAGGGTTAGGATTAAGGTTAGGGTTAGTGTTAGGGTTAGGGTTAGCGTAAGTTTAAGGGTTAGGGTTAGGTTTAGGGTTAAGATTATGTTTAGGGTTAGGGTTACGGTTAGGTTTCTGGTTAGGGTTAGGGTAAGGGTTAGGTTTCAGGTTAGGGTTAGGGTTAGGGTTAGGTTTAGGGTTAGGTTTAGGGTAAGGGTAAGGGTTAGGGTAAGGGTGAGTGTTAGGGTTAGGGTTAAGGTTAGGGTTAGTGTTAGGGTTAGGGTTAGGGTAAGGTTAAGGGTTAGGTTTAGGGTTAGAGTTAGTATTAGGGTTAGGGTAAGGGTAAGGGTTAGGATTAGGGTTAGGTTTAGGTTTAGGGTTGTGTTTAAGGTTAGGGTTAGGCTTAGGGTAAGGGTAAGGGTTAATGTTAGGATTACGGTTAGGGTCAGTGTCAGGTTTAGGGTTAGGGTTAGGGTAAGGGTGAGGGTTAGTGTTAGGGTTAGGGTTAGGTTTAGTTTTAGGGTTATGGTTAGGGTTAGGGATAGCATTAAGGTTAAGGTTAAGGTTAGGGTTAGGGTAAGGGTAAGGTTAAGTGTTAGGGCTGGGTTACGGTTAGGGTTAGGGCTAAGGATAGGGTTAGGGTTAGGGTAAGGGTAAGGGTTAGGGTTAGGGTTAGGTTTTGGGTTAGGGAAAGGGTAAGTATTCGGGTTAGGGTTAGGGTAAGGGTTAGGTTTAGGGTTAGGGTTAGGGTAAGGGCAAGGGTTAGGTTTAGGGTTAGGGTTAAGGTTACGGTTAGGGTTAGGGTTAGGGTTAGGATTAGGTTTAGGTTAGGGTTAGGTGTAAGAGTCAGTGTTAGTATAAGGCTTAGGGTTATGGTTGGGGTTAGGTTAAGGGTTAGGGTTAGGGTTAGGTTTAGCCTTAAGGTTAGGCTTAGGGTTAGGGTTAATGTTAGGGTTAGGGAAAGGGTTAGGTTTAGGGTTAGGGTAAGGGTTAGGGTTAGGGTTAGGGTTAGGGTTAGGGTAAGGGTTAGGGTTAGGGTTAGGGTTAAAGTTAGGGTTATGTTTAGGGTTAGGATTAGGGGTAGGTTTAGGTTTAGGGTTAGGTTTAGGGTAAGGGTAAGGGTTAGGGTTATTCTTTGGCTTAGGGTTAGGGTTAAGGTTAGGGTTAGGTTTAGTGTTAGGTTTAGGGTTAGGGTGAGGGAAAGGTTAAGGGTTAGGGTTAGGGTTAGCGAGAGATTTAGGGTTAGGGAAAGGGTAAGGGTTAGGGTAAGGTTTAGGGTTATGGTTAGGGTTAGGGTTAGGTTTAGGGTTAGGGTTAGCATTAAGTTTAGGGTTAGGATTAGGGTAAGGGTAAGGGTTAGTGTTAGGGATAGGGTTAGGGGTTAGGGTTAGGGTTAAGTTTAGGGTTAGGTTTAGGGTTAGGTTTAGGGTAAGGGTAAGGGTTAGGATTAGGGTTAGGGGTTAGGGTTAGGGTTAGGGTTAGTGTTAGGTTTAGAGTTAGGGTTAGGGTAAGTTTAAGGATTATGGTTAGGGTTAGGGTTCGGTTTAGGGTTAGCGTTAGGGTAAGGATAAGTGTTAGGGTTAACGTGAGGTTAGGGTTAGGGTAAAGGTTAGGGTTAGTGTTCGTGTTAAGGTTAGGGTTAGGGTAAGGGTAAGGGTTAGGGTTAGAGTTAGGGTTAAGGTTAGGGCTAGGGTTAGGGTTAGGGTTAGGGTGAGGGTAAGGGTTAGGTTTAGAGTAAGGGTAAGTGTTAGGTTTAGGGTTCGGGTTAGGGTTAGGGTTACAGTAAGGGTATGGCTTAGGGTTAGGGTTAGGGTTAGGGTTTGGGTTAGGTTTAGGGTTAGGGTTAGGGTTAGGGTAAGGGTAAGTGTTAGGGTTAGGGTTAGGGTTAGTGTTTGTGTTAGAGTTAGGGTTAGGGTAAGGTTAAGGGTTTGGGTTAGGGTTAGGGTTACAGTAAGGGTATGGGTTAGGGTTATTGTTAGGATTAGGGTTAGTGTTAGGGTTAGGGTTAGGGTAAGGTTAAGGGTTAGGGTTAAGGTTAGGGTTCGGGTTAGGTTTAGGGTTAGGTTTAGGGTTAGGGTTAGGGTAAGGGTAAGTGTTAGGGTTTGGGTTAGGCTTAGGGTTAGGGTTAGAGTTAGGGTTAGGATAATCGTAAGGGTTAGGTTTAGGGTTAGGTTAGGGTTAGGGGTTAGGGTTAGGGTTAGTGTTAGGTTTAGGGTTAGGGTTAGGGTAAGTGTAAGTGTTAAGGTTAGGGTTAGGGTTAAGGTTAGGGTTAGTGTTAGGTTTAGGGTTAGGGTAAGGTTAAGGGTTAGGGTTAGGGTTAGGGTTAGGGTTAAGATTAGGTTTAGGGATAGGGTTATGGTTAGGTTAAGGGTTAGGGTTAGGTTTAGGGTTAGGGTAAGGTTAAGGGTTAGGGTGAGGATTAGGTTTAGGGTTAAGGTTAGGGTTAGTGTTAGGGTTAGGGTAAGTTTTAGCGTTATTGTTAGGGTAAGGGTTGGGGTTAGGGTTAGGGTGAGGATTAGGGTTCGGGTTAAGGTTATGGTTAGAGTTAGGGTGAGGGTTAGGGTTAGGGTTAGGGTTAGTGTTAGGGTAAGGATAAGGGTTAGGATTAGGGTTAGGGTTAGGTTTAGCATTACGGTTACTGTAAGGGTTAGGGTTAGGGTTAGGGTGAGGTTTAGGGTAGGGATAAGTTTAGGGTTAGTGTTAGAGTTAGGGTTAGGGTTAGGTTAGGGGTAATGGTTAGGGTTAGGGTTAGGGTTAGGATTAGGGTTAGGTTTAGGCTTAGGGTTAGGGTTAGGGTAAGGGTTAGGGTTAGGGAAAGGGTTAGGGTTAGGGTTAGGGTAAGGATTAGTGTTTCGGTTAGGGTAAGGGTTAAGGTCAGGGTTAGGGTTAGCATTAAGGTTAGGGTTAGGTTTAGGGTAAGGTTAAGGGATAGGGTTTTTGTTAGGTTGAGGGTAAGAGTTAGCGTTAGGTTTAGGTTTAGGGTTAGGGTTAGGGTTAGGGTTAGCATTAAGCTTAGAGTTAGGGTTAGGGTAAGGGTATGGGTTAGGTTTAGGGTTAGGGTAAAGATTAGAGTTAGGGTTAGGGTTAGGGTAAAGATTAGCGTTAGGGTTAGGGTTAGGGTTAGCATTAAGTTTAGGGTTAGTGATAGTGTAAGGGTTAGGGTTAGGGTTAGTGTTAGAGTTAGGGTTAGGGGTTAGGGTTAGGGTTAGGGTTAGGTTTAGAGTTAGGTTTATGGTAAGGGTAAGGGTTAGGATTAGGCTTGGGGTTAGGTTTAGGGTTATGGTTAGGGTAAGGGTTAGGGTTAGGATTAGGGTGAGGGTTAGGGTAGGGTTAAGTTTAGGGTTAGTGTTAGGGTTAGCGTTATTGTTCGGGTAAGGTTAAGGATTAGGGTTAGGGTTAGGGTTAGGGTTAGGGTTACGGTTAGGGTTAGGGTTTAGGGTTAGGGTTAGGGTTAGGATTAGGTTTAGGGTTAGGGTTAGTGTAAGTGTAAGGTTTAGGATTAGGTTTAGTGTTAGGTTTAGTGTTAACATTAGTGTAACGGTAAGGGTAAGGGTTAGGGTTGGGTGAGGTTTAGGGTTAGGGTTAAGGTTAGGGTTAGTTTTCGGGTTAGGGTTAGGGTTAGGATAAGTGTAAGGGTTAGGGTTAGGTTTAGGGTTAAGGTTAGGGTTAGGGTGAGGGTCATGGTAAGGGCTAGGGTTAGGGTAAGGGTAAGTGTTAGGGTTAGGGTTAGGGTTAGGGTTAAGTTTAGAGTAGTTGTATGGGTTAGGGTTAGGGTTAGGGTTCCGGTTAGGGTTAGGGTAAGAGTAAGTGTTAGGGTTAGGGTTAGGGTTAGATTTAGGATTAGGATAAAGGTAAGGGTTAGGTTTAGGGTTAGGGTTAGGGTGAAGTTTAGGATTAGCGTTATGGTTAGGGTAAGGGTTAGGTTTAGGGTTAGGGTGAGGGTTAGGGTTAGGGTTAAGGTTAGGGTTATTGTCAGGGTTAGGGTTAGGGTAAGGTTAAGGGTTAGGGTTAATTTTAGGGTTAGGGTTAGGGTTAAGGTTAGGTTTAGGGGTAGGGTTAGGGTAAGGGTAAGTGTTAGGGTTAGGGTTAGGGTTAAAGTTAGGGTTAGGTTTAGGGTTAGGGTTAGGGTAAGGGTAAGTGTAACGGTTAACTTTAGGGTTAGGGTTAAGGTTAGGGTTAGTGTTAGGGTTAGGGTTTGCGTAAGGTTATGGGTTAGGGTTAGGGTTAGGTTTAAGGTTAGGGTAGGGTTAGGGTTACGGTTAGGTTTAGGGTGAGGGTTAGGGTAAGGGTTAGGTTTAGGGTTAGGGTTAGGGTTAGGGTTATGTTTAGGTTTAGGGTTAGGGTAAGGGTAAGGGTTAGGGTTAGGGTGAGGTTTAGGGTTAGGGTTAAGGTTAGGCTTAGTGTTAGGGTTAGGGTTAGGGTAAGGTTAAGGGTTAGGGTTAGGGTTAGAGTTAAGGTTAAGATTAGGGTTAGGGTTTGGGTAACGGTTATGTTTAGGATTAGGGTTAGGGTTAGGGTTAGGGGTTAGGGGTTAGTGGTTAGGGGTTAGGGGTGAGGGTGAGGGTGAGGGTGCGGGTGAGGGTGAGGGTTACGGTAAGGGTTAAGGTTAGGGTTAGGGTTAGCATTAAGGTTAGGGTTAGGGTTAGGGTAAGGTTAAGGGTTAGGGATATTGTTAGGGTGAGGGTTAGGTTTGGGGGTTAGTTTTAGGATTAGGGTTAGGGTAAGGGTAAGTGTTAGGGTTAGGGTTAGCGTTAGGGGTAGGTTTAGGGTTAGGGTTAGGGTAATGGTAAGTGTTAGGTTTAGTGTTAAGGTTAAGGTTAAGGTTAGGGTTAGGGTTAGGGTTAGGGGTGAGGGTTAGGGTTAGGGTTAGGGTTAGGTTTAGGGTTAGGTTTAGGGTAAGGGTAAGGGTTAGGGTTAGCGTTAGGGTTAGGTTTAGTGTTAGGGATAGGGTAAGGGTAAGTGTTAGGGTTAGGGTTAAGGTTAGGGTTAAGGTTAGGGTTAGGGTTAGGGTTAGTGTTAGGGTAAGGGTAAGGGTTACTGTTAGGGTTAGGTTTAGGGTTAGGGAAAGGGTAAGGGTTAGGGTTAGGGTTAGGGTTAAGTTAAGGGTTAGGGTAAGGGTTAGGTTTAGGGTTAGGGTAAGGGGAAGGGTTAGGGTTATGGTTAGGTTTCGGGTTAGGTTTAGGGTTATGGTAAGGCTTAGGTTTAGGTTTAGGGTTAGGGTTAAGGTAAGGGTTAGGGTTAGGTTTAGCATTAAGGTTAGAGTTAGGGTTAGGGTAAGGGTATGGGTTAGGGTTAGGGTTAGGGTTAGGGTTAAGGTTAGGGTTACGGTTAGGGTTAGGGTTTAGGGTTAGTGTTAGGGTTAGGATTAGGTTTAGGGTTAGGGTTAGTGTAAGTGTAAGGTTTAGGATTAGGTTTAGTGTTAGGTTTAGGGTTAACATTAGTGTAACGGTAAGGGTAAGGGTTAGGGTTGGGTGAGGTTTAGGGTTAGGGTTAAGGTTAGGGTTAGTTTTCGGGTTAGGGTTAGGGTTAGGATAAGTGTAAGGGTTAGGGTTAGGTTTAGGGTTAAGGTTAGGGTTAGGGTTAGGGTCATGATAAGGGTTAGGGTTAGGGTAAGGGTAAGTGTTAGGGTTAGGGTTAGGGTTAGGGTTAAGTTTAGAGTAGTTGTATGGGTTAGGGTTAGGGTTAGGGTTCCGGTTAGGGTTAGGGTAAGAGTAAGTGTTAGGGTTAGGGTTAGGGTTAGATTTAGGATTAGGATAAAGGTAAGGGTTAGGTTTAGGGTTAGGGTTAGGGTGAAGTATAGGATTAGCGTTATGGTTAGGGTAAGGGTTAGGTTTAGGGTTAGGGTGAGGGTTAGGGTTAAGGTTAGGGTTAGTGTCAGGGTTAGGGTTAGGGTAAGGTTAAGGGTTAGGGTTAATTTTAGGGTTAGGGTTAGGGTTAGGTTTAGGGGTAGGGTTAGGGTAAGGGTAAGTGTTAGGGTTAGGGTTAGGGTTAGAGTTAGGGTTAGGTTTAGGGTTAGGGTTATGGTAAGGGTAAGTGTAAGGTTTAACTTTAGGGTTAGGGTTAAGTTTAGGGTTAGTGTTAGGGTTAGGGTTTGCGTAAGGTTATGGGTTAGGGTTAGGGTTAGGTTTAAGGTTAGGGTAGGGTTAGGGTTACGGTTAGGTTTAGGGTTAGGGTTAGGGTAAGTGTTAGGTTTAGGGTTAGGGTTAGGGTTAGGGTTAGGTTTAGGTTTAGGGTTAGGGTAAAGGTAAGGATGAGGGTTAGGGTTAGGGTGAGGTTTAGGGTTAGGGTTAAGGTTAGGCTTAGTGTTAGGGTTAGGGTTAGGGTAAGGTTAAGGGTTAGGGTTAGGGTTAGAGTTAAGGTTAAGATTAGGGTTAGGGTTTGGGTAACGGTTATGTTTAGGATTAGGGTTAGGGTTAGGGTTAGGGGTTAGGGTTAGTGGTTAGGGGTTAGGGGTGAGGGTGAGGGTGAGGGTGCGGGTGAGGGTGAGGGTTACGGTAAGGTTTAAGGTTAGGGTTAGGGTTAGCATTAAGGTTAGGGTTAGGGTTATGGTAAGGTTAAGGGTTAGGGATATTGTTAGGGTGAGGGTTAGGTTTGGGGGTTAGTTTTAGGATTAGGGTTAGGGTAAGGGTAAGTGTTAGCGTTAGGGTTAGCGTTAGGGGTAGGTTTAGGGTTAGGGTTAGGGTAATGGTAAGTGTTAGGTTTAGGGTTAAGGTTAAGGTTAAGGTTAGGGTTAGGGTTAGGGTTGGGGTGAGGGTTAGAGTTAGGGTTAGGGTTAGGTTTAGGGTTAGGTTTAGGGTAAGGGTAAGGGTTAGGGTTAGCGTTAGGGTTAGGTTTAGTGTTAGGGATAGGGTAAGGGTAAGTGTTAGGGTTAGGGTTAAGGTTAGGGTTAAGGTTAGGGTTAGGGTTAGGGTTAGTGTTAGGGTAAGGGTAAGGGTTACTGTTAGGGTTAGGTTTGGGGTTAGGGAAAGGGTAAGGGTTAGGGTTAGGGTTAGGGTTAAGTTAAGGGTTAGGGTAAGGGTTAGGTTCAGGGTTAGGGTAAGGGGAAGGGTTAGGGTTATGGTTAGGTTTCGGGTTAGGTTTAGGGTTATGGTAAGGCTTAGGTTTAGGTTTAGGGTTAGGGTTAAGGTAAGGGTTAGGGTTAGGTTTAGCATTAAGGTTAGAGTTAGGGTTAGGGTAAGGGTATGGGTTAGGGTTAGGGTTAGGGTAAAGATTAGCGTTAGGGTTAGGGTTAGGGTGAGGGATAGCATTTAGTTTAGGGTTAGGGTTAGGGTAAGTGTAAGGGTTAGTGTTAGCGTTTGGGGTTAGGGTTAGGGATAGGGTTAGGGTGAGGTTTAGGGTTAGGATAGGGGTAAGGTTAGGGTTAGTGTTAGGGTTAGGGTTGGGGTTAGGGTAAGGGTAAGGTTTAGGGTTAGGATTAGGGTTAGGGTTAAGGATAGGGTTACGGCTAGGGTTAGGGGTTGGGGTTAGGGTTAGGGTTAGGTTTAGGGTTAGGGTTAGTGTAAGTGTAGGGGTTAGGATTAGGGTTAGTGTTAGGTTTAGGGTTAGCATTAGGGTAAGGGTAACGGTTAGGCTTAGGGTGAGGGTTAGGTTTAGGGTTAGGGTGAGGGTTAGGGTTAGGGTTAAAGTTAGGGTTAGTATTAGGGTTAGGGTTAGGTTAATGTTTAGCGTTAGGGTTAGGGTGAGGGTTAAGATTAGGTTTAGGGTTAGGGTTACGGTTATGTTTAAGGTTAGGGTTGGGTAAGTGTTAGGTTTAGGGTTAGGGTTAGGGTTAGAGTTAGGGTTAAAGTTAGGATAAGGGTAAAGGTGAGGGTTAGGGTAAGGGTTAGGAGTTAGGGTTAGGGTTAGGATTAGGGTTAGGGTAAGGGTTAGGGTTAGGGTTAGGGTTAGGATTAAGGTTAGGGTTAGGGTTAAGGTTAGGGTTAGGTTTAGGGTTAGTTTTAGGATTAGAGTTAGAGTTAGGGTTAGGGTTAGGGTTAAGGTTAGGGTTAGGGTTAGGGCTAGGTTAAGATTAGGGTTAGGTTTAGGAATAGGTTTAGGTTTAGGGTTAGGGTAAGGGTAAGGGTTAGGTTTAGGCTTAGGGTTAGGGTTAGGTTTAAGGTTACCGTTAGGTTTAGGGATAGTGTTAGGGTTAGGGAAATGGTAGGGGTTAGGGTTAGGGTTAGGGTTAGGTTTAAGGTTAATGTTAGGGTCATGGTTAGGGTAAGGATTAGGGTTAGGGTTAGGGTTAGGGTAAGTGTCAGGGTTAGGGTTAGGGTTAGCATTAAGATTAGGGTTAGGGTTAGGGTAAGGGTAAGGGTTAGGGTTATTGTTAGGGTGAGGGTTAGGTTTGGGGTTAGGGTTAGGGTTAGGGTTAGGGATAGGTTTAGGTTTAGGGTTAGGGTAAGGGTATGGGTTAGTGTTAGGGTTAGGGTTAGGTTTAGGGTTAGGGTTAGGGTAAGGGTAAGTGTTAGTGTTAGGGTTCCGTCAGGGTTAGGTTTAGGGTTAGGATTAGTGTTAAGGTTAGGGAAAGAGTAAGGTTTAGGGTTAGGATTAGGGTTAGGGTTAGGGTCAGGATTAGGATTAGGGTTAGGGTTAGGGTTAGGGCTAGGGTTAGGGTTATCATTAAGTTTAGAGTTAGGGTAAGTGTAAGGCTAATGGTTAGGATATTTGTTAGGGTGAGGGTTAGGTTTGGGGGTTAGGGTTAGGATTAGGTTTAGGGATAGGTTTAGGGTTAGTGTTAGGGTTAGGGTAAGGGTAAAGTTTAGGGTTTGGGTTAGGGTTAGGGTTAGGTTAGGGGTTAGGTTTAGGGTAAGGGTTAGGGTTAGGGTAAGTGTAAGGGTTAGGTTTAGGGTTAGGTTTAGGGTTAGGGTTAGGGTAAGGATAAGTGTTAGGGTTAGGGTTAGGGTTAGGGTTAGGGTTAGGGTTCCGTTAGGGTTAGGTTTAGGGTTAGGGTTAGGGTTAGGGAAATGGTAAGGGTTAGGGTTAGGGTTAGGGTTAGGGTTAGGGTAAGGATTAGGGTTAGGGTTAGGGTAAGTTTCAGGGTTAGGGTTAGGATTAGCATTAAGATTAGGGTTAGGGTTGGTAAGGGTAAGGGTTAGGGTTATTGTTAGGATGAGTGTTAGGTTTGGGGTTAGGGTTAGGGTTAGGGATAGGTTTAGTTTTAGGGTTAGGGTAAGGGTATGGGTTAGGGTTAGGGTTAGGGTTAGGTTTAGGGTTAAGGTTAGGGTAAGGGTAAGTGTTAGGGTTAGGGTTAGGGTTCCGTTAGGGTTAGGTTTAGGGTTAGGGTTAGGGTTAGGGTTAGGGAAAGAGTAAGGTTTAGGGTTAGGGTTAGGGTTAGGGTTAGGGTTAGGGTCAGGATTAGGGCTAGGGTTAGGGTAAGTGTTAGGGTTAGGGTTAGGGTTAGGGTTATAATTAAGTTTAGGGTTAGGGTAAGTGTAAGGGTAAGGGTTAGGATATTTGTTAGGGTGAGGTTTAGGTTTGGGGGTTAGGGTTAGGATTAGGGTTAGGGATAGGTTTAGGGTTAGTGTTAGGGTTAGGGTAAGGGTAAAGTTTAGGGTTTGGGTTAGGGTTAGGGTTAGGTTAGGGGTTAGGTTTAGGGTAAGGGTTAGGGTTAGGGTAAGTGTAAGGGTTAGGTTTAGGGTTAGGTTTAGGGTTAGGGTTAGGGTAAGGGTAAGTGTTAGGGTTAGGGTTAGGGTTAGGGTTCCGTTAGGGTTAGGTTTAGGGTTAGGGTTAGGGTTAGGGAAATGGTAAGGGTTAGGGTTAGGGTTAGGGTTAGGGTTAATGTTAGGGTTAGGGTTAGGGTAAGGATTAGGGTTAGGGTTAGGGTAAGTTTCAGGGTTAGGGTTAGGATTAGCATTAAGATTAGGGTTAGGGTTGGTAAGGGTAAGGGTTAGGGTTATTGTTAGGATGAGGGTTAGGTTTGGGGTTAGGGTTAGGGTTAGGGATAGGTTTAGTTTTAGGGTTAGGGTAAGGGTATGGGTTAGGGTTAGGGTTAGGGTTAGGTTTAGGGTTAAGGTTAGGGTAAGGGTAAGTGTTAGGGTTAGGGTTATGGTTCCGTTAGGGTTAGGTTTAGGGTTAGGGTTAGGGTTAGGGTTAGGGAAAGAGTAAGGTTTAGGGTTAGGGTTAGGGTTAGGGTTAGGGTTAGGGTCAGGATTAGGGCTAGGGTTAGGGTAAGTGTTAGGGTTAGGGTTAGGGTTAGGGTTATAATTAAGTTTAGGGTTAGGGTAAGTGTAAGGGTAAGGGTTAGGATATTTGTTAGGGTGAGGTTTAGGTTTGGGGGTTAGGGTTAGGATTAGGGTTAGGGATAGGTTTAGGGTTAGTGTTAGGGTTAGGGTAAGGGTAAAGTTTAGGGTTTGGGTTAGGGTTAGGGTTAGGTTAGGGGTTAGGTTTAGGGTAAGGGTTAGGGTTAGGGTAAGTGTAAGGGTTAGGTTTAGGGTTAGGTTTAGGGTTAGGGTTAGGGTAAGGGTAAGTGTTAGGGTTAGGGTTAGGGTTAGGGTTCCGTTAGGGTTAGGTTTAGGGTTAGGGTTAGGGTTAGGGAAATGGTAAGGGTTAGGGTTAGGGTTAGGGTTAGGGTTAATGTTAGGGTTAGGGTTACGGTAAGGATTAGGGTTAGGGTTAGGGTAAGTTTCAGGGTTAGGGTTAGGATTAGCATTAAGATTAGGGTTAGGGTTGGTAAGGGTAAGGGTTAGGGTTATTGTTAGGATGAGGGTTAGGTTTGGGGTTAGGGTTAGGGTTAGGGATAGGTTTAGTTTTAGGGTTAGGGTAAGGGTATGGGTTAGGGTTAGGGTTAGGGTTAGGTTTAGGGTTAAGGTTAGGGTAAGGGTAAGTGTTAGGGTTAGGGTTAGGGTTCCGTTAGGGTTAGGTTTAGGGTTAGGGTTAGGGTTAGGGTTAGGGAAAGAGTAAGGTTTAGGGTTAGGGTTAGGGTTAGGGTTAGGGTAAGGGTTTGGATTACGTTTAGGGTTAGGGTTAGGTTTAGGGTAAGGCTTAGATTAAGGGTTAGGGTTAGGGTTAGGGTTAGTGTTAAGCTTAGGGTTAGGGTTAGGGTTAGGGTAAGGGTTAGGGTTACGGTAAGTGTTAGGAGCTAGGGTTAGGGTTAGGTTTAGGGTTAGGGTAAGGGTTAGGGTTAGGGTTAGGTTTAGGTTTAGGTTTAAGTTTAGAGTAAGGGTTAGTGTTAAGGTTAGGGTAGAGTTAGGTTAAGGTTAGGATAAGGGTAAAGGTTAGGGTTAGGGTAAGGGTTAGGATAAGGTTTAGGGTTAGGGTAAGGCTTAGGGTTAGGATTAGGGATAGGGTAAGTTTTAGGGTTAGGGTTAGGGTTAGCATTAAGGTTAGGGTTAGGGTTAGGGTTAGGGTTAGGGTTAGAGTTAAGGTTAAGGTTAGCATAAGGGTAAAGGTTAGGTTTAGGGCAAGGGTTAGGAGTTAGGGTTAGGGTTAGGATTAGGGTTAGGGTAACGGTTAGGGTTAGGGTTTGGGTTAGGGTTAATGTTAGGGTTAGGGTTAAAGTTAGGGTTAGGATTAGGGTTAGTTTTAGGATTAGGGTTAGAGTTAGGGTTAGGTTTAGGGTTAAGGTTAGGGTTAGGGTTAGGGCTAGGGTTAGGATTAGGGTTAGGTTTAGGTTTAGGGTTACGGTTAGGGTAAGTGTAAGGGTTAAGGTTAGGGTTAGGCTTAGGCTTAGGGTTAGGGTTAAGGTTACGGTTAGGTTTAGAGATAGGGTTAGGGTTAGGGAAAGGGTAAGGGTTAGGGTTACGGTTAGGGTTAGGGTTAGTGTTAGGGTTAGGGTTAGGGTAAGGATTAGGGTTAGGGTTAGGGTAAGGTTCAGGGTTAGGGTTAGGGTTAGCATTAAGTTTAGGGTTAGGGTTAGGATAAGGGTAAGGGTTAGGGTTATTGTTAGGGTGAGGGTTCGTTTTGGGAGTTAGGATTAGGTTTAGGGTTACGGATAGGTTTAGGTTTAGGGTTAGGGTAAGGGTAAGGGTTATGGTTAGGGTTAGGCTTAGGATTAGGGTTAGGGTTAGGGTAAGGGTAAGTGTTAGGGTTAGAGTTAAGGTTAGGTTTAGGTTAGCTTTAGGGTTAGGGTTAGGGTTAGGGTTAGGGTTAGGGAAAGAGTAAAGTTTAGGGTTAGGATTAGGGTTAGGGTTAGGGTAAGGGTTAGGGTTAGGATTAGGGTTAGGGTTATCATTAAGTTTAGGGTTATGGTTAGGGTAAGGGTAAGGGTTAGGTTTATTGTTAGGGTGAGGGATAGTTTTTGGTGTTAGGGTTAGGGTTAGGATTAGGGTTAGGGATAGGTTTAGGGTTAGGTTTAGGGTAAGGTTAAGGGTTAGGGTTAGGGTTAGGGTTAGGTTTAGGTTTAGGGTTAGGGTAAGGGTAAGTGTTAGGGTTAGGGTTAGGGTTAGAGTTAGGGTTAAGGTTAGGGTTAGGGTTCCGTTAGGGTTAGGTTTAGGGTTAGGGTTAGGGTAAGGGTAAGTGTTAGGGTTAGGGTTAGGGTTAGAGTTAGGGTTAAGGTTAGGGTTAGGGTTCCGTTAAGGTTAGGTTTAGGGTTAGGGTTAGGGTTAGGGAAATGATAAGGGTTAGGGTTAGGGTTAGGGTTAGGGTTAGGGTTAATGTTAGGGTTAGGGTTAGGGTAAGGATTAGGGTTAGGGTTAGGGTAAGTTTCAGGGTTAGGGTTAGGATTAGCATTAAGATTAGGGTTAGGGTTGGTAAGGGTAAGGGTTAGGGTTATTGTTAGGATGAGGGTTAGGTTTGGGGTTAGGGTTAGGGTTAGGGATAGGTTTAGTTTTAGGGTTAGGGTAAGGGTATGGGTTAGGGTTAGGGTTAGGTTTAGGTTTAGGGTTAGGGTTAGGGTAAGGGTAAGTGTTAGGGTTAGGGTTATGGTTCCGTTAGGGTTAGGTTTAGGTTTCGGGTTATTGTTAGGGTTAGGGAAAGAGTAAGGTTTAGGGTTAGGGTTAGAGTTAGGATTAGGTTTAGGGTAAGGGTTTGGATTACGTTTAGGGTTAGGGTTAGGTTTAGGGTAAGGCTTAGGTTAAGGGTTAGGGTTAGGGTTAGGGTTAGGGTTAAGGTTAGGGTTAGGGTTAGGGTTAGGGTTAGGGTAAGGGTTAGGGTTAGGGTAAGGGTTAGGAGCTAGGGTTAGGGTTAGGATTAGGGTTAGGGTTAGGGTAAGGGTTAGGGTTAGGGTAAGGGTTAGGAGCTAGGGTTAGGGTTAGGATTAGGGTTAGGGTAAGGGTTAGGGTTAGGGTTAGGTTTAGGTTTAAGTTTAGAGTAAGGGTTAGGGTTAAGGTTAGGGTAGAGTTAGGGTTAAGGTTAGGATAAGGGTAAAGACTAGGGTTAGGGTAAGGGTTAGGATAAGATTTAGGGTTAGGGTAAGGCTTAGGGTTAGGATTAGGGATAGGGTAAGTTTTAGGGTTAGGGTTAGGGTTAGCATTAAGGTTAGGGTTAGGGTTAGGGGTAGGGTAAGGGTGAGGGTTAGGGTTAGGGTTAGGGTTAGTTTTAGGGTTATGGTTAGGGTTAGGGATAGCATTAAGGTTAAGGTTAGGGTTAGGGTTAGGGTAAGGGTAAGGTTAAGTGTTAGGGCTGGGTTACGGTTAGGGTTAGGGCTAAGCATAGGGTTAGGGTTAGGGTAAGGGTAAGGGTTAGGGTTAGGGTTAGGTTTTGGGTTAGGGAAAGGGTAAGTATTCGGGTTAGGGTTAGGGTAAGGGTTAGGTTTAGGGTTAGGGTTAGGGTAAGGGCAAGGGTTAGGTTTAGGGTTAGGGTTAAGGTTACGGTTAGGGTTAGGGTTAGGGTTAGGATTAGGTTTAGGTTAGGGTTAGGTGTAAGAGTCAGGGTTAGTATAAGGCTTAGGGTTATGGTTGGGGTTAGGGTAAGGGTTAGGGTTAGGGTTAGGTTTAGCCTTAAGGTTAGGCTTAGGGTTAGGGTTAATGTTAGGGTTAGGGAAAGGGTTAGGTTTAGGGTTAGGGTAAGGGTTAGGGTTAGGGTTAGGGTTAGGGTTAGGGTAAGGGTTAGGGTTAGGGTTAGGGTTAAAGTTAGGGTTATGTTTAGGGTTAGGATTAGGGGTAGGTTTAGGTTTAGGGTTAGGTTTAGGGTAAGGGTAAGGGTTAGGGTTATTCTTTGGCTTAGGGTTAGGGTTAAGGTTAGGGTTAGGTTTAGTGTTAGGTTTAGGGTTAGGGTTAGGGAAAGGTTAAGGGTTAGGGTTAGGGTTAGGGTTAGCGATAGATTTAGGGTTAGGGAAAGGGTAAGGGTTAGGGTAAGGTTTAGGGTTATGGTTAGGGTTAGGGTTAGGTTTAGGGTTAGGGTTAGCATTAAGTTTAGGGTTAGGATTAGGGTAAGGGTAAGGGTTAGTGTTAGGGATAGGGTTAGGGGTTAGGGTTAGGGTTAAGTTTAGGGTTAGGTTTAAGGTTAGGTTTAGGGTAAGGGTAAGGGTTAGGATTAGGGTTAGGGGTTAGGGTTAGGGTTAGGGTTAGTGTTAGGTTTAGAGTTAGGGTTAGGGTAAGTTTAAGGATTATGTTTAGGGTTAGGGTTCGGTTTAGGGTTAGCCTTAGGGTAAGGATAAGTGTTAGGGTTAACGTGAGGTTAGGGTTAGGGTAAGGTTAAGGGTTCGGGTTAGGGTTAGGGTTAGGGTGAGAGTTAGGGTTAGGCTTAGGGTAAGTGTTAGGGTTAGGGTTAAGGTTAGGGTTAGGGTAAGGGTAAGGGTTAGGGTTAGGGTTAAGGTTAGGGTTATGGTAAGGGTAAGGGTAAGGGTTACGTTTAGGGTTAGGGAAAGGATAAGGTTTAGGATAATGTTTAGGGTTAGGGTAAGGCTTAGGGTTGGGTTTAGGGTTAGGGTAAGGGTTAGGGTTAGGGTTAGGGTTAGCATGAATGTTAGGGTTAGTGTTAGAGTAAGGGTTAGGGTTAAGGTTAGGGTTGGGTAAGGATTAGGTTTAGGGTTAGGTTTAGAGTAAGGGTTAGGGTTAGGGTTAGCACTAAGTTTAGGGTTAGGGTTAGGGTAAGTGTAAGGGTTAGCGTTAGTGTTAGGGTTAGGGATAGGGGTTAGGGTTAGGGTTAGGGTTAGATTTAGGGATAGGGTTAGGGTAAGGGTAAGGGTTAGGATTAGGGTTAGGGATAGGTTTAGCGTTATTGTTAGGGTAAGGATTAGGGTTAGGGTTAGGGTGAGGGTTAGGGTAGAGTTAAGGTTAGGGTTAGTGTTAGGACTAGGGTTAGTGTTAGGGTAAGGTTCAGGGTTAGGGTTAGGGTTAGGGTTAGGGTTAGGGTAAGGGTTAGGTTTAGGGTTAGGGTTAGGGTTACGGTTAGTTTAAGGGTTAGGGTAAGGATTAGGGTTAGCGTTGGGTTTAGAGTAAGGGTTAGGGTTAGGGTAAGTGTAAGGGTTAGGGTTAGTGTTTGGGTAGGGTTAAGGGTTAGGGTTAGGGTTAGGGTTAGGTTTAGGGATAGGGTTAGGGTAAAGGTAAGGGTTAGGATTAGGGTTAGGGTTAGTTTTAGCGTTATGATTAGGGTAAGGGTTAGGGTTAGGTGTAGGGTTAGGGTTAAGGTTAATGTTAGTGTTAGGGTTAGGGTTAGTCTTCGGGTAAGGATAAGGGATAGGGTTAGGGTTAGGGTTAGGTTTAGGCTTAGGGTAAGGGTTAGGTTAAGGGTTAGGGTTAGGTTTAGCGTTACGGTAAGAGTTAGGTTTAGGGTTAGGGTTAGGGTTTGGTTTAGGGTTAGTGTTAGTGTTAGGGTTAGGGTTAGGGTTAAGATTATCGTTAGGGTTAGGGTTACGGTTAGGTTTAGGGTTAGGGTTAGTGTAAGGGTTAAGTTTAGGGTTAGGGTTAGGGTTAGGGTTAGGGTTAGGTTTAGGGTTAGGCTTAGGGTAAGGGTAAGGGTTAGGGTTAGCGTGAGGGTTAGGGTTAGGGTTAGGGTAAGGGTAAGGGTTAGGTTTAGGGTTAGGGTTAGGGTTAGGGTTACGGTAAGGTTAAGGTTTAGGGTTAGGTTAGGGTTAGTGTTAGGGTTAGGGTTACGGTAAGGTTAAGGTTTAGGGTTAGGGTTAATGTTAGGGTAAGTGATAGGGTTAGGGTTAGGGTTAGGGTAAGGGTAAGGGTTAGGGTTAGGGTTAGGGTTAGGGTTAGGGTTAGGGTAAGGTTAAGGGTTAGAGTTAGGGTTATCATTAAGGTTAGGATTATGGAAAGGGTTAGGTTTAGGGTAAGGATTAGGGTTAGGGTTAAGTTTAGAGTAAGGATTAGGCTTAGGGTTAGAATGAGTGTTAGCATTAAGTTTAGGGTTAGGGTTAGGGTTAGGGTTAGGGTGAGGGTTACGGTAGGGTTAAGTTTAGGGTTAGTGTTAGGGTTAGGGTTAGGGTTAGGGTAAGGGTAAGGGTTAGTGTTAGGATTAGGTTTAGGTTTAAGGTTAGGGTTAGGGTAAGGTTTAAGGATAGGGAATGGGTAAGGTTTAGGGTTAGGGTTAGGGGTAGGGTAAGGATTAGTGTTTGGGTTAGGGTAAGGGTTAAGTTTAGGGTTAGGATTAGCATTAAGTTTAGGGTTAGGGTTAGGGTAAGCTTAAGGGTTAGGGTTATTGTTAGGGTGAAGGTTAGGTTTGGGGATTAGGGTTAGGGTTAGGATTAGGTTTAGGGGTAGTTTTAGGTTTATGGTTATGGTAAGGGTAAGGATGAGGGTTAGGGTTAGGGTTAAGGTTAGGGTTAGTGTTAGGGTTAGGGTTAGGGTAAGGTTAAGGGTTAGGGTTAGGGTTATTGTTAGGGTATGTGTTAGGGTTAGGGTTAGGATAGGGTAAGGGTAAGGGTAAGGGTTAGGGTTAGGGTTAAGGTTAAGTTTAGGTTTAGGGTTAGGGTAAGTTTAAGGGTTAGGGTTATGGTTAGGGTTAGGGTTAGGATTAGGGTAAGGGTAAGGGTAAGTGTTAGGGTTAGGGTTAGGGTTAGGTTTGGGGTTAAGGTTAGGGTTAGGGTTAGGGTTAGGGTAAGGGTAAGGTTTAGGGTGAGGGTAAAGGTTAGGAGCTAGGGTTAGGGTTAGGATTAGGGTTAGGGTAAGGTTTAGGGTTAGTGTTAGGGTTAGGTTTAAGTTTAGAGTAAGGGTTAGGGTTAGGGTTAGTGTTAGAGTTATGGTTAAGGTTAGGGTTAGTGTTAGGCTTAGGGTTAGGGTTAGGGTTAGGGTTAAGGTTAGGATAAGGATAAAGGTTAGGGTTAGGGTAAGGTTTAGGTAAGGTTTAGGGTTAGGGTAAGGCTTAGAGTTAGTATTAGGGATAGGGTAAGGATTAGGGTTACCGTTAGGGTTAGCATTAACGTTAGGGTTAGGGTTAGGGTATGGGTTAGGGTTAGAGTTAGGGTTAGGGTAAGGATTAGGGTTAGGGTTAGGGTTAGGGTTAGAGTTAGGGTTAAGGTTAGGATAAGGGTAAAGGTTAGGGTTAGGGCAAGGGTTAGGAGTTAGCGTTAGGGTTAGGATTAGGGATAGGGTAAGGGTTAGGGTTAGGGTTTGGTTTAGGGTTAAGGTTAGGGTTAGGGTTAAGGTTAGGGTTAGGATTAGGTTTAGGTTTAGGATTAGAGTTAGAGTTAGTGTTAGGTTTAGGGTTACGGTTAGGGTTAGGGTTAGGGCTACGGTTAGGATTAGGGTTAGGTTTAGGTTTAGGGTAAGGGTTAAGGTAAGTGTAAGGGTTAGGGTTAGGGGTAGGCTTAGGGTTAGGGTTAAGTTTACGGTTAGGTTTAGGATTAGGGTTAGGGTTAGGGAAAGGGTAAGTGTTAGGGTTACGATTAGAGTTAGGGTTAGGGTTAGTGTTAGGGATAGGGTTAGGGTAAGGATTAGCGTTAGGGTTAGGGTAAGGTTTAGGGTTAGGGTTAGGGTTATTATTAAGGTTAGGATTAGGGTTAGGGTAATGGTAAGGGTTAGGGTTATTGTTAGGGTGAGGGTTAGTTTTGGGGGTTAGGGTTAGGGTTAGGGTTAGGGATAGGTTTAGGTTTAGGGTTAGGGTAAGGGCAAGGGTTAGGGTTAGGGTTAGGCGTAGGTTTAGGTTTAGGGTTAGGGTTAGGGTAAGGGTAAGTGCTAGGGTTAGGGTTGGGGTAAAGATAAGGGTTAAGGTTAGGGTTAAGGTTAAGGTTAGGGTTAGGGTTAGGGTTAGGTTAAGCATAAGGGTTAGGGTTACGATTAGGGAAAGGTTAAGGATTACGGTAAGGATTAGGGTTAGGGTTAGGGTTAGGGTAAAGTTTAGGTTTAGGATTAGGGTTAGGGTTATTGTTAGGTTTAGGGTTAGGGTAAGGGTTAGGTTTAGGGTTAGGGTTAGGGTTAGGGTTAAGATTAGGGTTAAGGTCAGGGTTAAGGTTAGGTTTAAGGTTAGGGTTAGGGTAAGGGTTAGGTTTAGGGTTAGGGTTAGGGATAGGGTTAGGGTTAGGGTTAGGTTTAGTTTTATGGTTAGGGTAAGGTTAAGGGTTCGGGTTAGGTTTAGGGTTAGTGTTAGAGTTAGGGTTAGGCTTAGGGTAAGTGTTAGGGTTAGGGTTAGGGTTAGGGTAAGGGTAAGGGTTAGGGTTAGGGTTAAGGTTAGGGTTATGGTAAGGGTAAGGTAAGGGTTAGGTTTAGGGTTAGGGAAAGGGTAAGTGTTAGGATAATGTTTAGGGTTAGGTTTAGGGTTAGGGTAAGGGTTAGGTGTAGGGTTAGGGTTAGCATTAAGGTTAGGGTTAGGGTTAGAGTAAGGGTTAGGGTTAAGGTTAGGGTTAGAGTAAGGTTTAGGTTTAGGGTTAGGTTTAGAGTAAGGGTTAGCATTAGGGTTAGCATTAAGTTTAGGGTTAGGGTTAGGGTAAGTGTAAGGGTTAGGGTTAGTGTTAGGGTTAGGGCTAGGGGTTAGGGTTAGGGTTAGGGTTAGATTTTGGGATAGGGTTAGGGTAAGGAAAAGGGTTAGGATTAGGGTTAGGGTTAGGTTTAGCGTTATTGTTAGGGTAAGGATTAGTGTTTGGGTTAGGGTAAGGGTTAAGTTTAGGATTAGGGTTATTGTTAGGGTGAGGGTTAAGTTTGGGGGTTAGGGTTAGGGTTAGGATTAGGTTTAGGGGTAGTTTTAGAGTTAGGGTTAGGGTAAGGGTAACGGTTAGGTTTACGATTAGGGTTAGGGTTAGGAGTAAGGTTAGGGTTAGGGTTAGGGTTAGGGTTATGTTTAGGCTTCAGGTTAGGGTTAGGTTTAGGGTTAGAGTAAGGGTAAGGGTTAGGGTTAGGGTTAGGTTTAGGGTTAGGGAAAGGATAAGGGTTAGGGTTAGGGTTAGGGTTAGGGTTAGTGTTAGGTTTAGGGTTAGGGTTAGGGTTAGGGTACGGCTTAGGGTTAGGGTTAGGGTAAGGGTTAGGGTTAGGGTTAGCATTAAGTTTAGGGTTAAGGTTAGGGTAAGGGTATGGGTTAGGGTTAGGGTTAGGGTTAGGGTTAGAGTTAGCATTAAGTTTAGGGTTAGGGTTAGGGTAAGTGTAAGGGTTAGGGTTAGTGTTAGGGTTAGGGTTAGGGGTTAGGGTTAGGGTTAGGGTTAGGTTTAGGGATAGCGTTATGGTAAGGGTAAGGGTTAGGATTAGGGTTAGGGTTAGGTTTAGAGTTATGGTTAGGGTAAGTGTTAGGGTTAGGGTTAGGGTGAGTGTTAGGGTAGAGTTAAGGTTTGGGTTAGTGTGAGGTTTAGGGTTAGTGTTAGGGTAAGGGTAAGGGTTAGGGTTAGGGTTAGGGTTAGGGTTAAGTTTAGGGTTACAGCTAGGGTTAGGGGTTAGGGTTAGGGTTAGGTTTAGGGTTAGGTTTAGGGTTAGCGTTAGGGTAAGGGTATGGTTTAGGGTTAAGGTGAGGGTTAGGGTTAGTGTTAAGGTTAGGGTTAGTGTTCGGGTTAGGGTTAGGGTTAGGGTAAGGGTAAGGGTAAGGGTTAGGGTTCGATTTAGGGTTAAGGTTAGGGCTAGGGTTAGGGTTAGGTTTAGGGTTAGGGTTAGGTTTAGGGGTAGCGTTAGGGTTAGGGTAAGGGTTAGGTTTAGGGTAAGGGTAAGTGTTAGGGTTAGGCTTAGGGTTAGGGTTAGGGTTACTGTAACGGTATGGGTTAGGGTTAGGGTTAGGGTTTGGGTTAGGTTTACGGTTAGGGTTATGGATACGGTAAGGGTAAGTATTAGGGTTATTGTTAGGGTTAGTGTTAGAGTTAGGGTTAGGGTAAGGTTAAGGGTTAGGGTTAGGGTTAGGGTTACAGTAAGGGTATGGGTTAGGGTTAGGGTTAGGGTAAAGGTTAGTGTAAGGGTAAGGGTTAGGGTTAGGGTCAGGTTTAGGTTTAGGGTTGGGGTTAAGGTTAGGGTTAGGGTTAGGCTAAGGGTAAGGGTTAGGGTTAGGGTTAGGGTTAGGTTTAGGGTTAGGGTTAGGGTAAGGGTAAGAGTTAGGGTTAGGGTTAGGGTTAGGGTTAGGGTTAGGTTTAAGGTTAGGGTTAGGGTAAGGGTTAGGTTTAGCTTTAGGGATAGGGTTAGGGTTAGGGTTAGGTTTAGGGTTAGGTTTAGGGTAAGGTTAGGGTTAGGGTTAGGGTTAGGGTTAGGGTTACAGTTAGGTTTAGGGTTAGGGTTAGGGTAAAGTTTAGGTTTAGGGTTAGGGTTTGGGTTAGCGTTAGGGTTAGGGTTAGGGTAAGGGTAAGGGTTAGGGTTAGGTTTAGGGTTAGGTTTAGGTTTGGGGTTAAGGTTATTGTTAAGGTTAGATTAAGGGTAAGGTTTATTGTTAGGGTTAGGCTTAGGGTAAGTGTTAGGATTAGGGTTAGGATTAGGGTTAGGTTAAGGGTAAGGGTTGGGGTTAGGGTTAAGTTTAGGGTTAGGGTAAGGGTAAGGGTAAGGGTTAGGTTTAGGGTTAGGGAAAGGGTAAGGGTTAGGATAATGTTTAGGGTTAGGGTAAGGCTTAGGGGTAGGGGTAGGGTTAGGGTAAGGGTTAGGGTTAGGGTTAGGTTTAGCATTAAGGTTATGGTTAGGGTTAGAGTAAGGGTTAGGGTTAAGGTTAGGGTTAGGGTAAGGATTAGGTTTAGGGTTAGTTTTAGAGTAAGGGTTAGTGTTAGGGTCAGCATTAAGTTTAGGGTTAGGGTTAGGGTAAGTGTAAGGGTTAGGGTTAGGGTTAGGGTTAGGGTTAGGGTTAGTGTTAGGGTTAGGTTTAGTGTTATCGTTAGAGTAAGGGTTAGGGTTAGGGTTAGGGTGAGGGTTAGGGTAAAGTTAAGGTTAGGGTTAGTGTTAGGGTTAGGGTTAGTGTTAGGGTAAGGGTTAGGGTCAGGGTTAGGTTTAGGGTTAGGGTAAGGGTTAGGTTTAGGGTTAGGGTTAGGGTTAGGGTTACGGTTAGGGTAAGGGTTAGGGTAAGGATTAGGGTTAGGGTTAGGTTTAGAGTAAGGGTTAGGGTTAGGGTTAGAGTTAGGGTTAGCATTAACTTTAGGGTTAGGGTTAGAGTTAGGGGTTAGGGTAAGGGTTAGGGTTAGGTTTTTGGATAGGGTTAGGGTAAAGATAATGGTTAGGATTAGGGTTAGGGTTAGGTTTAGCATTATGGTTAGGGTAAGGGTTAGGGTTAGGGTTAGGGTGAGGGTTAGGTTAGAGTTAAGGTTAAAGTTAGTGTTAGGGTTAGGGTTAGTCTTAGGGTAAGGGTAAGGCTTAGGGTTAGGGATAGGGTTAGGGTTAGGTTTAGGGTTAGGGTAAGGATTAGGTTAAGGGTTAGGTTAGGGTTAGTGTAAGGGTTAGGTTTAGGGTTAGGGTAAGGGTTAGGTTAAGGGTTAGGTTAGGGTTAGTGTAAGGGTTAGGTTTAGGGTTAGGGGTAGGGTTAGAGTTAGGGTTAGGGTTAGGTTTAGGGTTAGGTTTAGGGTAAGGGTTAGGTTTAGGGTTAGTGTTAGTGTTACGGTTAGGGTTAGGTTTAAGATTAGCGTTAGGGTTAGGGTTACAGTGAGGTTTAGGTTTAGGGTTAGGGTAAGGGTTAAGTTTAGGTTTAGGGTTAGTTTTAGGGTTAGGGTAAGGTTAAGGTTTAGGGTAAGGGTTATTGTTAGGGTAAGTGTTAGGTTTAGGGTTAGGGTTAGGGTTAGGGTAAGGGTAAGGGTTAGGGTTAGGTTTAGGGTTAGGTTTAGGGTAAGGTTAAGTGTTAGGGTTAGGGTAAGGCTAAGGGTAAGTGTTAGGGTTAGGGTTGGGGTTAAGGTTAGGTTTAGGGTTAGGGTTAGGGTTAGGGTAAGGGTAAGGGTTAGGGTTAGGGAAAGTGTAAGGGTTAGGATAAGGTTTAGGGTTAGGGTAAGGCTTAGGGTTAGGATTAGGGTAAGGATTAGTGTTTGGGTAAGGGTGAGGGTTAAGTTTAGGGTTACGGTTAGCATTAAGGTTAGGGTTAGGGTTAGGGTAAGGTTAAGGGTTAGGATTATTGTTAGTTTGAGGGTTAGGTTTGGGGGTTAGGGTTAGGGTTAGGATTAGGTTTAGGGGTAGTTTTAGGGTTAGGGTTAGGGTAAGGGTAAGGGTTAGGGTTAGGACTAGGGTTAGGGTTAGGTTTAAGGTTAGGGTTAGGGTAAGGGTAAGGGTAAGTGTTAGGGTTAGGGCTGGGGTTAGGGTTAAGTTTAGGGTTACGTTAGAATTAGAGTAAGGGTAAGGGTTAGGGTTAGGGTTAGGTTTAGGGTTAGGGAAAGGGTAAGGGTTAGGGTTAGGGTTAGGGTTAGGGTAAGTGATAGGGTTAGGGTTAGGGTTAGGGTAAGGTAAGGGTTAAGGTTAGGGTTAGATTTAGGGTTAGGGTTAGGGTTAGGGTACGGCTTAGGTTTAGGGTTAGGGTAAGGGTTAGGGGTAGGGTTAGGGTAAGTGTAAGTGTTAGGGTTAGGGTTAGGATTACAGTAAGGGTAAGGGTTAGCATTAGGGTTAGGTTTAGGGTTAGTGGTTAGGGATAGGGTTAGGGTTAGAATTAGTGTTAGGATAAGGGTAAGGGTTAGGTTTAGGGTTAGTTGTTAGTATTAGGGTTAGGGTTAGGGTTAGGGTTAGGGTTAGGGTAAGGGTAAGGTTTAGGGTTAGGATTAGGGTTAAGGGTTAGGATTAGGGTTAGGGTAAGGGTAAGGGTAAGGTTTAGGTTTAGGGTTAGAATTAGGTGTTAGGTTTAGGATTAGTGTAAGGCTTAGGTTTAGGGTTAGGGTTAGGGTAAGGGTTAGAGTTAGGGTTAGGGTTAGGGTTACCCTTAATATTAGGGTTATGTTTATGGTTAGGAAAAATGTTAGGGTTAGGATTAGGGTAAGTTTAAGGGTTAAGTTTAGGGTTAGTTTTAGGTTTAGGGTTGGGGTTAAGGTTCGGGTTAGTGTTAGGGTAAGGGTAATAGTAAGGGTTAGGGTTAGGGTTAGGGGAAGTTTTAGGGTTATGGTTAGGGTTAGGGTTATATTTAGGGTAAGGTTAAGGATTCAGTTTAGGGTTAGGGTGAGGGTTAGTGTTAGTTTTAGGGTTAGGGTTAGGGTAAGGGTAAGGGTTAGGTTTAGGTTTAGGGTTAGGGTTAAATTTAGGGTTAGGTTTATGGTTAGGGTTAGGATTAGGATTAGGTTTAGGTTTAGGGTTAGGGTTAGGGTTAGGGTAAGGGTAAGGGTTAGGTTTAGGCTTTGGCTTAGGGTTAGGGTTTAGGTTAGGGTTAGGTTTAGGATTAGGGTTATTGTTAGGTTTAGGGAAAGGTTAAGGGTTAGGATTAGTGTTACGGTTAGGGTTAGGGTTAGGGTTTATTGTTAAGGTAAGGATTAGTGTTAGGGTTAGGGTAAGGGTTAGGGTTAGGTTTAGGGTTAGCATTAAGTTTAGGGTTAGGATTAGAGTAAGGGTAAGCGTTAGGGTTTTTGTTAGGGTAAGGGTTAGGTTTGAGGGTTAGGGTTAGTGTTAGGGATAGGTTTAGGGTTAGGGAAAGGTTAGGGTTAGGGTAAGGTTTAGGTTTAGGTTTAGGTTTAGGGTAAGGCTTAGGTTTAGGGTTAGGTTAGGGTAAGGGTTAGGGTTAGGGTTAGGGTTAGGGTTAGGGTTAGCATTAAGGTTAGTGTTAGGTTTAGAGTAAGGGTAAGGGTTAGGGTTAGGGTTAGGGCAAGGAATAGGGTTAGGGTTAGGGTTAGAGTAAGGGTTAGGTTAGGGTTAGGGTTAGGGTTAGCATTAAGTTTAGGGTTAGGGTTATGGTAAGGATAAGGGTTAGGGTTATGGTTAGGGTTAGGATTAAGGTTAGGGTTAGTGTTCGGGTTAGGGTCAGGGTTAGGGTAAGAGTAGGGGTTAGGGTTAGGGTTAGGGTTTGGGTTAGGTTTAGGGTTAGGGTTAGGGTTAGGGTTAGGGTGAGGGTTACGTTTAGCGTTATGGTTAGGGTAAGGGTTAGGGTTAGGGTTTAGGTGAGGGTTAGGGTATAGGGTTAGGTGTAGGGTTAGGGTTAGGCTTAGGGTAAGGGTTAGGTTTAGGGTAAGGGTAAGGGTTAGTGTTAGGGTTAGGGTTGGGGTTAGGGTTAGGGTTACAGAAAGGGTATGGGTTAGGGTTAGGGTTAGGGTTTGGGTTAGGTTTAGAGTTAGGGTTAGGGTTAGGGTTAGGGTTAGGTTTAGGGTGAGTGTTAGGTTTACGGTAAGGGTAAGTGTTAGGGTTAGGGTTAGGGTTAGGGTTAGGGTTTGGGTGAGGGTTAGGGTTAGGGTGAGGTGTAGGGTTAGGGTTAGGATTACGGTAAGGGTTAGGTTAAGTGTAAGGGTAAGCGTTAAGGTTAGGGTTAGGGTTAGGATTACAGAAAGGTTTTGGGTTAGGGTTAGGGTTAGGGTTTGGATTAGGGTTAGGGTTAGGGTTAGGGTTAGGGTTAGGTTTATGGTGAGGGTTAGGATTAGCGTTATGGTTAGGGTAAGGGTTAGGGTTAGGGTTTGGGTGAGGGTTAGGGTTAGGGTTAAGGTTAGGGTTAGTGATAGGGTTAAGGTTAGGGTAAGGTTAAGGGTTAGGGTTAGGGTTAGGGTTAAGGTTAGGGTTAGGGTTAGGTATAGCGTTATGGTTAGGGTAAGGGTTAGGGTGAGGTTTAGGGTAGGGTTAAGGTTAGTGTTAGGGTTAGGGTTAGGGTGAGGGTTAGGGTAAGGGTAATGGTTAGGGTTAGGGTTAGGATTAGGGTTAGGTTTAGGTTTAAGGTTAGTGTTAGGATAAGGGTTAGGGTTAGGGAAAGGGTAAGGGTTAGTGTTAGGGTTAGGGTTAGGGTTAGGTTAAGGATTAGTGTTTGGGTTAGGGTAATGGTAAGGGTTAGGGTTAGGGTTAGGGTTAGGTTTAGGTTTAGGTTTGGGGTTAAGGTTAGGGTTAGGGTTAGGGTGAGGGTAAGGGTTAGGGTTAGGGTTAAGTTTAGGGTTAGGTTTAGGGTTAGGGTTAGGGTAAGGGTAAGGGTAAGGGTTAGGATTAGGGTTAGGGTTAGGTTTAGCGTTATGGATAGGGTAAGGGTTAATGTTAGGGTTAGGGTGAGGGTTAGGGTTAGGGTTAAGGTTAAGGTTAGGGCTAGTGTTAGGGTTAGGGTTAGGGTTAGGTGTAGGGTTAGGGTTAGGGTTAGGGTAAGGGTTAGGTTTAGGTAAGGGTAAGTGTTAGGGTTAGGGTTAGGGTTAGGGTTACAGTAAGGGTATGGGTTAGAGTTAGGGTTAGGGTTTAGGTTAGGTTTGGGTTAGGGTTAGGTTTAGGGTTAGGATAAGTGTTAGGGTAAGGGTTAGGGTTAGGTTTAGTGTTAGAGTTAGGGTTAGGTTTAGGTTAAGGGTTAGGGTTAGGTTTAGGGTTAGGGTTACAGTAAGGCTATGGTTTAGGGTTAGGGTTAGTGTTAGGGTTAGGTTTAGGGTAATGTTAAGGGTTAGGGGTAAGGTTAGGGTTAGGGTTAGGGTTAGGGGTAGGGTTAGGGTAAGTGTAAGGGTTAAGGTTAGGGTTAGGGTTAAGGTAAGGATTAGTGTTAGGGTTAGGGCTAGGGTAAGGTTAAGGGTTAGGTTTAGGATTAGGGTTAGGGTTAAGATTAGGGTTAGGGTTAGGGTTACGGTTAGGTTTACGGTTAGGGTAAGGGTTAGGTTTAGGGTTAGGGTCAGGGTTAGGATTAGGTTTAGGGTTAGGATTAGGTTTAGGGTTAGGGTTAGTGTAAGGATAAGGGTTACGGTTAGTGTTAGGGTTAGGGTTAGGGTCAGGTTAAGGGTTAGGGTTAGGGTTAGGGTTAATATTAGGGTTAGGTTTAGGGTGAGGGTTAGGTTTAGGGTTATGGTTAGGGTAAGGGTTAGGGTTAGGGTTTGGGTGAGCGTTAGGGTTAGGGTTAAGTTTAGTGTTAGTGTTAGTGTTAGAGTTAGGGTAAGTTTAAGGGTTAGGGTTAGGGTTAGGTTTAGGGTTAGGGTTAGTGTAAGGGTAAGGGTTAGGGTTATGGTTAGGTTTAGGTTTAGCGTTAAGGTTAGGGTAAGGGTTAGGGTGAGGGATAGGGTGAGGGTTAGGGTAGGGTTAAGGTTAGGGTTAGTGTTAGGGTTAGGGTTAGGGTTAGGGTAAGGGTAAGGGTTAGGGTTAGGGAAAGGGTAAGGGTTAGGCTTAGGATTATGGTTAAGTTAGTTTAAGGATTAGTGTTTGAGTTAGGGTAAGGGTTAAGGTTAGGGTTAGCATTAGGTTTAGGGTTAGGGTTACTGTAAGGTTAAGGTTTAGGGTTATTGTTAGGGTGAGGGTTAGTTTTGGGGGTTAGGGTTAGGGTTAGGATGAGGGTTAGGCATAGTTTTATGGTTAGGGTTAGGGTAAGGGGAAGGGTTAGGGTTAGCGTTAGGGTTAGATTTAGGGTTAGGGTTAGGGTAAGGGTAAGTTTTAGGGTTAGCAGTAAGGTTACGGTTAGGGTTAGGGTAAGGGTAAGGGTTAGGGTTAGTGTTAGGGTTAGGGTTAGGTATTACGGTTAGGATTAGGGTTAGGGTAAGGGTTAGGGTTAGGTTTAGGGTTAGGGTAAGTGTTTGGGTTAGGGTTACGGAAAGTGTTAGGGTTAGGATTAGGGTAAAGGTAAGTTTTAGGGTTACGGTTAGGTTTAGGTTTAGGGTTGGGGTTACGATTAGGGTTAGGGTTAGGGTAAGGTTAAGGGTTACAGTTAGGGTTAGGGTTAGGGTAAGTTTTAGGGTTAGGGTTAGGTTTAGGGTTATGTTTAGGTTTAGTTTTAGGGTTAGGGTTAGGGTAAGGGTAACGGTTAGGTTTAGGGTTAGGTTTAAGTTTAGGGTTAGGGTTAGGGTTAGGGTTAGGATTGGGATTAGGTTTACCTTTAGGGTTAGGGTTAGGGTTAGGGTAAGGGTTAGTGGTAGGCTTTGGCTTAGGATTAGGGTTAAGGTTAGGGTTAGGTTTAGGGTTAGGGTTAGGGTTAGGGAAAGTTTAAGGGTTAGGGTTAGGGTTAGGGTTAAGGTTAGGGTTACTGTTAGGGTTAGGGTTAGGGTAAGGGTAAGGGTAAGGGTTAGGTTTAGGGTTAGGGTTAGGGTTAGGTTTAGGGTTAGGGTTAGGTTTAGGGTTAGGGTTAGGGTAAGTGTTATGGTTAGGGTTAGGTTTAGGGTTAAGATTAGGGTTAGTGTTAGGGTTAGGGTTAGGGTAAGGGTAAGGGTAATGGTGAGGTTTAGGGTTAGGTTTAGTGTTAGGGAAAGGGTAAGGGTTAGGGTAAGTTTTAAGGTTAGGGTTAGGGTTAGGGTTAGGGTAAGGCTTAGGGTTAGGGTAAGGGTAAAGTGTTAGGGTTAGGGTTAGGGTTAGTGTTAGCCTTAAGGTTAGGGTTAGGGTTAGGGAAGGGTAAAGGTTAGGGTTAGGATTAGGGTAAGGATTAGGGTTAGGGTTAGGGTTAGAGTAAGTGTTAGGTAGGGTTAGGGTTAGCATTAAGTTTAGGGTTAGGGTCAGGGTAACGGTAAGGGTTAGGATTCGTGTTAGGGTTATGGTTAGGGGTTAGGGTTAGGGTTAGGGTAAGGGTAAGGGTTAGGGTTAGGGTTAGGGTTAATATTAAGTTTAGGGTTAGGGTTAGGGTAAGGGTAAGGGTAAGTGTTAGGGTTAGGGTTAGGGTAAGGGTTAGGCTTAGCGTTAGGGTTAGGGTAAGGGTTAGGTTTAGGGTTAGGGTGAGCAATGAGGTTAGGGTTAGGTTAGGGTTAGGGTTAGGTTTAGGGTTAGGGTAAGTGTAAGGTTTAGGGTTAGGATTAGGGTTAAGGGTTAGGATTAGGGTTAGGGTAAGCGTAAGGGTAAGGTTTAGGTTTAGGGTTAGAGTTAGGTGTTAGGTTTAGGGTTAGTGTAAGGCTTAGGTTTAGGGTTAGGGTTAGGGTAAGGGTTAGAGTTAGGGTTAGGGTTAGGGTTAGCCTTAATATTAGGGTTATGGTTAGGGTTAGGAAAAGGGTTAGGGTTAGGATTAGGGTAAGGTTAAGGGTTAGGGTTAGGGTTAGTTTTAGGTTTAGGGTTGGGTTAAGGTTCGAGTTAGGGTTAGGGTATGGGTAATGGTTAGTGTTAGGGTTAGGGTTAGGGGAAATTTTAGGGTTATGGTTAGGATTAGGGTTATGTTTAGGGTAAGGGTAAGGATTCAGTTAGGGTTAGGTTTAGGGTTAGGGTCAGTTTTAAGGTTAGGGTTAGGGTAAGTGTAAGGGTTAGGTTTAGGGTTAGGGTTAGGGTTAAAGTTAGTGTTAGGTTTAGGGTTAGGGTTAGGATTAGGATTAGGTTTAGGTTTAGGGTTAGGGTTAGGGTAAGGGTTAGGGTTAGGGTTAGGTTTAGGGTTAGGGTTAGGGTTAGGGTTAGGGAAAGGTTAAGGGTTAGGATCAGTGTTAGGGTTAGGGTTAGGGTTAGGGTTTATTGTTATGGTAAGGATTAGTGTTAGGGTTAGGGTAAGGGTTAGGGTTAGGTTTAGGGTTAGCATTAAGTTTAGGGTTAGGATTAGAGTAAGGGTAAGCGTTAGGGTTATTGTTAGGGTTAGGGTTAGGTTTGAGGGTTAGGATTAGGGTTAGGGTTAGGGTTAGGGATGGGTTTAGGGTTAGGGAAAGGGTAGGGTTAGGGTAAGGTTTAGGTTTAGGGTTAGGATTAGGTTAAGGCTTAGGGTTAGGTTTAAGTTAGGGTAAGGGTTAGGGTTAGGATTAGGGTTAGGGTTAGCATTAAGTTTAGGGTTAGGTTTAGAGTAAGGGTAAGTGTTAGGGTTATAGTTAGGGTTAGGGTTATGGTTAGGGTTAGTGTTCGGGTTAGGGTCAGGGTTTTGGTAAGGGTAAGGGTTAGGGTTAGGGTTAGGTTAGGGTTTGGGTTAGGTTTAGGGTTAGGGTTAGGGTTAGGGTTAGGTTTAGGGTGAGGGTTAGGTTTAGCGTTATGGTTAGGGTAAGGGTTAGGGTTAGGGTTTGGTTGAGGGTTAGGGTTAGGTTTAGGTGTAGGGTTAGGGTTAGGGTTAGGGTAAGGTTTAGGTTTAGGGTAAGGTTAAGTGTTAGGATTAGGGTTAGGCTTAGGGTTACAGAAAGGGTATGGGTTAGGGTTAGGGTTAGGGTTTGGGTTAGGGTTAGGGTTAGGGTTAGGGTTAGGGTTAGGGTGAAGGTTAGGTTTAGCGTTATGGTTAGGGTAAGGGTAAGGGTTAGGGTTAGGGTTTGGGTGAGGGTTAGGTTTAGGGTTAAGGTTAGGGCTAGTGATAGGGTTAATGTTAGGGTAAGGTTAAGGGTTAGGGTTAGGGTTAGGGTTAGGATTAGGGTTAGGGTTAGGGTTAGGTTTAGGGTTAGGGTTAGGGTAAGGGTAAGGGTTAGGATTACGGTTAGGTTTAGCTTTATGGTTAGGGTAAGGGTTAGGGTGAGGGTTAGGGTAGGGTTAAGTTTAGTGTTAGTGTTAGGGTTAGGGTTAGGGTTAGGGTTAAGGTAAGGGTTAGGGTTAGGGTTAGGTTTAGGGTTAGGGTAAGGGTAAGGGTTAGGTTATGGTTTGGTTTTGGGTTAGGGTTAGGGTTAGGGTAAGGCTTAGGGTAAGTGTTAGGGTTAGGTTTAGGGTTAGGGTTAGGGTTAAGATTAGGGTTAGGGTTAGGGTTACGGTTAGGTTTACGGTTAGGGTAAGGGTTAGGTTTAGGTTTAGGGTTAGGGTTAGGATTAAGATTAGGGTTAGGATTAGGTTTAGGGTTAGGGTTAGTGTAAGGATAAGGGTTACGTTTAGGGTGAGGGTTAGGGTTAAGGTTAGGGTTAGTGTTAGGGTTAGGGTTAGGGTCAGGTTAAGGGTTAGGGTTAGGGTTAGGGTTAATATTAGGGTTAGGTTTAGGGTGAGGGTTAGGTTTAGGGTTATGGTTAGGGTAAGGTTTAGGGTTAGGGTATGGGTGAGCGTTAGGGTTAGGGTTAAGTTTAGTGTTAGTTTTAGTGTTAGGGTTAGGGTAAGTTTAAGGGTTAGGGTTAGGGTTAGGTTTAGGGTTAGGGTTAGTGTAAGGGTAAGGGTTAGGATTATGGTTAGGTTTAGGTTTAGCGTTTTGGTTAGGGTAAGGGTTAGGGTGAGGGTTAGGGTGAGGGTTAGGGTAGGGTTAAGGTTAGGGTTAGTGTTAGGGTTACGGTTAGGGTTAGGGTAAGGGTAATGGTTAGGGTTGGGGTTAGGATTAGGGTGAAGTTTAGGATTAGGGTTAGGGTTAGGGAAAGGGTAAGGGTTAGGGTTAGGATTATGGTTAGGGTTAGTTTAAGGATTAGTGTTTGGGTTAGGGTAAGGGTTAAGGTTAGGGTTAGGGTTAGCATTAGGTTTAGGGTTAGGGTTACGGTAAGGTTAAGGTTTAGGGTTATTGTTAGGGTGAGGGTTAGGTTTGGGGGTTAGGGTTAGGATTAGGATTAGGGTTAGGCATAGTTTTATGGTTAGGGTTAGGGTAAGGGTAAGGGTTAGGGTTAGCGTTAGGGTTAGATTTAGGGTTAGGGTTAGGGTAAGGGTAAGTTTTAGGGTTAGCAGTAAGGTTACGGTTAGGGTTAGGGTAAGGGTAAGGGTTAGGGTTAGTGTTAGGGTTAGGGTTAGGTATTAGGGTTAGGATTAGGGTTAGGGTAAGGGTTAGGGTTAGGGTTAGGGTTAAGGTAAGTGTTAGGGTTAGGGTTATGGAAAGTGTTAGGGTTAGGATTAGGGTAAGGGTAAGTTTTAGGGTTACGGTTAGGTTTAGGTTTAGGGTTGGGGTTAAGATTAGGGTTAGGGTTAGGGTAAGGGTAAGGGTTAGAGTTAGGGTTAGGGTTAGGGTAAGTTTTAGGGTTAGGGTTAGGTTTAGGGTTATGTTTAGGTTTAGTTTTAGGGTTAGGGTTAGGGTAAGGGTAACGGTTAGGTTTAGGGTTAGGTTTAAATTTAGGGTTAGGGTTAGGGTTAGGGTTAGGATTAGGATTAGGTTTACCTTTAGGGTTAGGGTTAGGGTTAGGGTAAGGGTTAGTGGTAGGCTTTGGCTTAGGGTTAGGGTTAAGGTTAGGGTTAGGTTTAGGGTTAGGGTTAGGGTTAGGGAAAGTTTAAGGGTTAGGGTTAGGGTTAGGGTTAAGGTTAGGGTTACTGTTAGGGTTAGGGTAAGGGTAAGGGTAAGGGTTAGGGTTAGGGTTAGGGTTAGGGTTAGGGTTAGGGTTAGGTTTAGGGTTAAGTTTAGGGTTAGTGTTAGTGTTAGGGTTAGGGTAAGGGTAACGGTAAGGGTGAGGTTTAGGGTTAGGTTTAGAGTTAGGGAAAGGGTAAGGGTTAGGGTAAGTTTTAGGGTTAGGTTTAGGGTTAGGGTTAGGGTAAGGCTTAGGGTTAGGGTAAGGGTAAGTGTTAGGGTTAGGGTTAGGGTTAGGGTTAGGGTTAGCATTAAGGTTAGGGTTAGGGTTAGGGTAAGGGTAAAGGTTAGGGTTAGGATTAGGGTAAGGATTAGGGTTAGGGTTAGGGTTAGAGTAAGTGTTAGGTTTAGGGTTAGGGTTAGCATTAAGTTTAGGGTTAGGGTCAGGGTAACGGTAAGGGTTAGGATTCGTGGTAGGGTTAGGGTTAGGGGTTAGGGTTAGGGTTAGGGTAAGGGTAGGGTTAGGGTTAGGGTTAGGGTTAATATTAAGTTTAGGGTTAGGGTTAGGGTAAGGGTAAGGGTAAGTGTTAGGGTTAGGGTTAGGGTAAGGGTTAGGCTTAGCGTTAGGGTTAGGGTAAGGGTTAGGGTTAGGGTTAGGGTTAGCAATGAGGTTAGGGTTAGGTTAGGGTTAGGGTTAGGTTTAGGGTTAGGGTAAGTGTAAGGTTTAGGGTTAGGATTAGGGTTAAGGGTTAGGATTAGGGTTAGGGTAAGCGTAAGGGTAAGATTTAGGTTTAGGGTTAGAGTTAGGTGTTAGGTTTAGGGTTAGTGTAAGGCTTAGGTTTAGGGTTAGGGTTAGGGTAAGGGTTAGATTTAGGGTTAGGGTTAGCGTTAGCCTTAATATTAGGGTTATGGTTAAGGTTAGGAAAAGGGTTAGGGTTAGGATTAGGGTAAGGGTAAGGGTTAGGGTTAGGGTTAGTTTTAGGTTTAGGGTTGGGTTAAGGTTCGGGTTAGGGTTAGGGTAAGGGTAATGGTTAGTGTTAGGGTTAGGGTTAGGGGAAGTTTTAGGGTTATGGTTAGGATTAGGGTTATGTTTAGGGTAAGGGTAAGGATTCGGTTAGGGTTAGGGTTAGGGTTAAGGTCAGTTTTAGGGTTAGGGTTAGGGTAAGAGTAAGGGTTAGGTTTAGGGTTAGGGTTAGGGTTAAAGTTAGGGTTAGGTTTAGGGTTAGGGTTAGGATTAGGATTAGGTTTAGGTTTAGCGTTAGGGTTAGGGTAAGGGTAAGGGTTAGGTTTAGGCTTTGGCTTAGGATTAGGGTTTAGGTTAGGGTTAGGTTTAGGGTTAGGGTTAGGGTTAGGTTAGGGAAAGGTTAAGGGTTAGGATCAGTGTTAGGGTTAGGGTTAGGGTTAGGGTTTATTGTTATGGGAAGGATTACTGTTAGGTTTAGGGTAAGGTTTAGGGTTAGGTTTAGGGTTAGCATTAAGTTTAGGGTTAGGATTAGAGTAAGGGTAAGCGTTAGGGTTATTGTTAGGGTTAGGGTTAGGTTTGAGGGTTAGGATTAGGGTTAGGGTTAGGGTTAGGGATGGGTTTAGGGTTAGGGAAAGGGTAGGGTTAGGGTAAGGTTTAGGTTTAGGGTTAGGTTTAGGGTAAGGCTTAGGGTTAGGTTTAAGTTAGGGTAAGGGTTAGGGTTAGGGTTAGGGTTAGGGTTAGCATTAAGGGTAGGGTTAGGGTTAGGATAAGGGTAAGGTTTAGGGTTAGGGTTAGGGTAAGGAATAGGGTTAGGGTTATTGTTAGAGTAAGGGTTAGGGTTAGGGTTAGCATTAAGTTTAGGGTTAGGTTTAGGGTAAGGGTAAGTGTTAGGGTTATAGTTAGGGTTAGGGTTAAGTTTAGGGTTAGTGTTCGGGTTAGGGTCAGGGTTTGGGTAAGGGTAAGGCTTAGGGTTAGGGTTAGGGTTTGGGTTAGGTTTAGGGTTAGGGTTAGGGTTAGGGTTAGGTTTAGGGTGAGGTTTAGGTTTAGCGTTATGGTTAGGGTAAGTGTTAGGGTTAGGGTTTGGGTGAGGGTTAGGGTAGGTTTAGGTGGAGGGTTAGGGTTAGGGTTAGGGTAAGGTTTAGGTTTAGGGTAAGGTTAAGTGTTAGGATTAGGGTTAGGCTTAGGGTTACAGAAAGGGTATGGGTTAGGGTTAGGGTTAGGGTTTGGGTTAGGGTTAGGGTTAGGGTTAGGGTGAAGGTTAGGGTTAGCGTTATGGTTAGGTTAAGGGTAAGGGTTAGGGTTAGGGTTTGGGTGAGGGTTAGGTTTAGGGTTAAGGTTAAGGCTAGTGATAGGGTTAATGTTAGGGTAAGGTTAAGGGTTAGGGTTAGGGTTAGGGTTAGGATTAGGGTTAGGGTTAGGGTTTGGTTTAGGGTTAGGGTTAGGGTAAGGGTAAGGGTTAGGATTACGGTTAGGTTTAGCTTTATGGTTAGGGTAAGGGTTAGGGTGAGGGTTAGGGTAGGGTTAAGGTTAGTGTTAGGGTTAGGGTTAGGGATAGGGTTAGGGAAAGCGTAATGGTTAGGGTTAGGGTTAGGATTAGGGTTGGGTTTAGGTTTAGGGTTAGGGTTAGGGTTAGGGAAAGGGTAAGGGTTAGGGTTGGGGTTAGGGTTAGGGTTAGGGTAAGGATTAGTGTTTGGGTTAGGGTAAGTGTTAAGGTTAGGGTTAGGGTTAGCATTAAGTTTAGGGTTAGTGTTAGGGTAAGGTTAAGGGTTAGGGTAAGCGTTAGGGTTAGGTTTAGGTTTAGGGGTAGCATAAGGGTAAGTGTTAGGGTTAGGGTTAGTGTTAAGGTTAGGGTTAGGGTTAGGGGTAGGGGTAGGGTAAGGGTAAGGGTTAGGGTTAGGGTTAGGTTTAGGGTTAGGGAAAGGGTAAGGTTTAGGGTTAGGGTTAGGATTAGGGTTAAGGTAAGGGTTAGGGTTAGGGTTAGGTTTAGGTTTAGGGTAAGGGTAAGGGTTAGGTTATGTTCTGGTTTAGGGTTAGGGTTAGGGTTAGGGTAAGGCTTAGGGTAAGTGTTAGGGTTAGGGTAAGGCTTAGGGTTAGGGTTATGGTTAGCATTAAGATTAGGGTCAGGGTTAGGGTAAGGGTATGCGTTAGGGTTAGGGTTAGCATTAAGGTTAGGGTTAGGGTTAGAGTAAGGGTAAGGGTTAGGGTTAGTGTTAGGGTGAGGGTTAGGTTTGGGGGTAGGGTTAGGTTTAGGGTTAGGGTAAGGGTAAGGGTTAGGGTTAGGGTTAGCATTAAGGTTAGGGTTAGGTTAGGGTTAGGGTTAGGGTTAGGGTAAGGTTAAAGTTTAGGGTTAGGATTAGGGTTAGGGGTTAGGTTTAGGTTGAGGGTACGGGTAAGTGTAAGGTTCAGGTTTAGGCTTAGAGTTAGGTGTTAGGGTTAGGGTTAGTGTAAGGCTTAGGGTTAGGGTTAGGGTTAGGGTAAGGTTTAGGGTTAGGGTTAGGGTTAGGGTTAGCCTTAATGTTAGGGTTAGGGTTAGGATTATGGAAAGGGTTAGGGTTAGGATTAGGGTAAGGGTAAGGGTTAGGGTTAGGGTTAGGTTTAGGTTTAGGTTTGGGGTTAAAGTTAGGGTTAGGGTTAGGGTAAGGGTAAGAGTTAGGTTTACGGTTAAGTTTAGGGTTAGGTTTATGGTTAGGGTTAGGGTAAGGGTAAGGGTTAGGATTAGGGTTAGGGTTAGGTTTAGCGTTATGCTTAGGGTAAGGGTTAATGTTAGGGTTAGGGTGAGGGTTAGGGTAGGGTAAGGTTAGGGTTAGTGTTAGGGTTAGGGTTAGGGTTAGGTTAAGGGTAAGGTTAGGGTTAGGGTTAGGGTTAAGGTTAGGGTTACGGTTAGGGTTAGGGGTTAGGATTAGGGTTAGGGTTAGGGTTAGGTTTAGTATTAGGGTTAGGGTAAGTGTAATGGTTATGGTTAGGGTTAGGGTTAGTTTTAGGGTTAGCGTTAGGGTAAGGGTAGGGGTTAGGTTTAAGGTGAGGTTTAGGGTTAGGGTTAAGGTTAGGGTTAGTGTTCGGGTTAGGGTTAGGGTTAGGGAAAGAGTAAGGGTTAGGGTTAGGGTTAGGGTAAAGTTAGGGCTAGGGTTAGGGTTAGGGTTAGGGTTAGGTGTAGGGTTAGGGTTAGGGTTAGGGTAAGGGTTAGGTTTAGGGTAAGGGTAAGTGGTAGGGTTAGGGTTAGGTTTACAGTAAGGGTATGGGTTAGGGTTAAGGTTAGGGTTTAGGTTAGGTTTAAGGTTAGGGTTAGGGTAAGGGTTAGGGTAAGGGTAAGTGTTAGGGTTAGGGTTAGGGTTAGGGTTAGTGTTAGAGTTAGGGTTAGGTTTAGGTTAAGGGTTAGGGTTAGGGTTAGGTTTAGGTTTAGGTTTAGGGTTAGGGTTAGTGTTAGGGTTACAGTAAGGCTTTGGGTTAGGGTTAGGGTTAGTGTTAGGGTTAGGGTTAGGGTTTGGGTAAGGGTAAGGGTTAGGGTTAGGGTTAGGGTTAGGATTAGGTTTAGGGTTAGGATTAGTGTAAGGGTAAGGGTTAGGGTTATGGTGAGGGTTAAGGTTAGGGTTACGGTTAGGGTTAGGGGTTAGGATTAGGGTTAGGGTTAGGGTTAGGGTTAGGTTTAGGGTTAGGGTTAGGGTAAGTGTAAGGGTTAAGGTTAGGGTTAGGGTTAAGATTAGGTTTAGTGTTAGGGTTAGGGCTAGGGTATGGTTAAGGGTTAGGTTTACGGTTAGGGTTAGGGTTAAGATTAGGTTAGGGTTAGGGTTACGGTTAGGTTTACGTTTAGGGTTAGGGGAAGGGTTAGGTTTAGGGTTAGGGTTAGGATTAGGTTTAGGGTTAGGATTAGTGTAAGGGTAAGGGTTAGGGTTAGGGTGAGGGTTAGGTTAGGGTTAATGGTAGGGTTAGTGTTAGGGTTAGGGTTAGGGTCAGGTTAAGGGTTAGGGTTAGGGATAGGGTTAGGGTTAATATTAGGGTTAGGGTTAGGGTTATGGTTAGGTTTAGTGTTAGGGTTAGGGTAAGGGTTAGGGTTAGGTTTAGGGTGAGGGTTAGGTTTAGCGTTATGGTTAGGGTAAGGGTAAGGGTTAGGGTTTGGGTTATGGTTTAGGTTAGGGTTACTGTTAGGGTCAGGGGTTAGGGTAAGTGTAAGGGTTATGTTTAGGGTTAGGGTTAGGATTAGGTTAGCGTTAGGGTAAGGGTAAGGTTTAGTGTTAGGGTGAGGGTTAGGGTTAGGGTTAAGGTTAGGGTTAGTGTTCGGGTTAGGGTTAGGGTAAGGGTAAGGGTTAGGGTTAGGTTTAGGGTTAAGGTTACGATTAGGGTTAGGGGTGAGCATTAAGGTTAGGGTTAGGGTTAGAGTAAGGGTAAGGGTTAGGGTTGGTGTTAGGGTGAGGGTTAGGTTTGGGGGTAGGGTTAGGTTTAGGGTTAGGGTAAGGGTAAGGGTTAGGGTTAGGGTTAGCATTAAGGTTAGGGTTAGGTTAGGGTTCGGGTTAGGGTTAGGGTTAGGGTAAGGTTAAAGTTTAGGGTTAGGATTAGGGTTAGGGGTTAGGTTTAGGGTGAGGGTAAGGGTAAGTGTAAGGTTCAGGTTTAGGCTTAGTGTTAGGTGTTAGGGTTAGGGTTAGTGTAAGGCTTAGGGTTAGGGTTAGGGTTAGGGTAAGGTTTAGGTTTAGGGTTAGGGTTAGGGTTAGCCTTAATGTTAGGGTTAGGGTTAGGATTATGGAAAGGGTTAGGGTTAGGATTGGGGTAAGGGTAATGGTTAGGGTTAGGGTTAGGTTTAGGTTTAGGTTTGGGGTTAAAGTTAGGGTTAGGGTTAGGGTAAGGGTAAGAGTTAGGTTTACGGTTAAGTTTAGGGTTAGGTTTATGGTTAGGGTTAGGGTAAGGGTAAGGGTTAGGATTAGGGTTAGGGTTAGGTTTAGCGTTATGCTTAGGGTAAGGGTTAATGTTAGGTTTAGGGTGAGGGTTAGGGTAGGGTAAGGTTAGGGTTAGTGTTAGGGTTAGGGTTAGGGTTAGGTTAAGGGTAAGGTTAGGGTTAGGGTTAGGGTTAAGGTTAGGGTTACGGTTAGGGTTAGGGGTTAGGATTAGGATTAGGGTTAGGGTTAGGTTTAGTATTAGGTTTAGGGTAAGTGTAAGGGTTATGGTTAGGGTTAGGGTTAGTTTTAGGGTTAGCGTTAGGGTAAGGGTAGGGGTTAGGTTTAAGGTGAGGTTTAGGGTTAGGGTTAAGGTTAGGGTTAGTGTTCGGGTTAGGGTTAGGGTTAGGGAAAGGGTAAGGGTAAGGGTTAGGGTTAGGGTTAGGGTAAAGTTAGGGCTAGGGTTAGGGTTAGGGTTAGGGTTAGGTGTAGGGTTAGGGTTAGGGTTAGGGTAAGGGTTAGGTTTAGGGTAAGGGTAAGTGGTAGGGTTAGGGTTAGGGTTAGGGTTAGGGTTACAGTAAGGGTATGGGTTAGGGTTAAGGTGAGGGTTTAGGTTAGGTTTAAGGTTAGGGTTAGGGTAAGGGTTAGGGTAAGGGTAAGTGTTAGGGTTAGGGTTAGGGTTAGGGTTAGTGTTAGAGTTAGGGTTAGGTTTAGGTTAAGGGTTAGGGTTAGGGTTAGGGTTAGGGTTAGGTTTAGGGTTAGGGTTAGTGTTAGGGTTACAGTAAGGCTTTGGGTTAGGGTTAGGGTTAGTGTTAGGGTTAGGGTTAGCGTTTGGGTAAGGGTAAGGGTTAGGGTTAGGGTTAGGGTTAGGATTAGGTTTAGGGTTAGGATTAGTGTAAGGGTAAGGGTTAGGGTTAGGGTGAGGGTTAAGGTTAGGGTTACGGTTAGGGTTAGGGGTTAGGATTAGGGTTAGGGTTAGGGTTAGGTTTAGGGTTAGGGTTAGGGTAAGTGTAAGGGTTAAGGTTAGGGTTAGGGTTAAGATTAGGTTTAGTGTTAGGGTTAGGGCTAGGGTATGGTTAAGGGTTAGGTTTACGGTTAGGGTTAGGGTTAAGATTAGGTTAGGGTTAGGGTTACGGTTAGGTTTACGGTTAGGGTTAGGGGAAGGGTTAGGTTTAGGGTTAGGGTTAGGATTAGGTTTAGGGTTAGGATTAGTGTAAGGGTAAGGGTTAGGGTTAGGGTGAGGGTTAGGGTTAGGGTTAATGGTAGGGTTAGTGTTAGGGTTAGGGTTAGGGTCAAGTTAAGGGTTAGGGTTAGGGATAGGGTTAGGGTTAATATTAGGGTTAGGGTTAGGGTTATGGTTTGGTTTAGTGTTAGGGTTAGGGTAAGGGTTAGGGTTAGGTTTAGGGTGAGGGTTAGGTTTAGCGTTATGGTTAGGGTAAGGGTAAGGGTTAGGGTTTGGGTTAGGGTTTAGGTTAGGGTTACGGTTAGGGTCAGGGGTTAGGGTAAGTGTAAGGGTTATGTTTAGGGTTAGGGTTAGGATTAGGTTAGCGTTAGGGTAAGGGTAAGGTTTAGTGTTAGGGTGAGGGTTAGGGTTAGGGTTAAGGTTAGGGTTAGTGTTCGGGTTAGGGTTAGGGTTAGGGTAAGGGTAAGGGTTAGGGTTAGGGTTAGGGTTAAGTTTACGGTTAGGGTTATGGGTTAGGTTAGGGTTAGGGTTTGTTTAGGGTAAGGGTTAGGGTTAGGGCAAGGGTTAGGGTTAGGGTTAGGGTTGGGTTTAAGGTTAGGGTTAGGGCTTGCGAAAGGGTAAGTGTTAGGGTTAGGGTTAGGGTTAGGGTTAGAGTTGGGATAAGGAAAAGGGTGAGGGTTACGGTGAGGGTTAGGTTTAGGATTAGGGTTAGGGTTAGGGTTAGGTTTATGTTTAGGGTTAAGGTAAGGGTAAGTGTTAGGGTTAGGGTTAGGGTTAGGGAAAGGGTGAGTGTTAGGGCAAGGGTTAGGTTTAGGGCTAGGTTTAGGGTAAGGATTAGGGTTAGGGTTAGGGTTAGGGTAAGGGTTAGGGTTAGGGTTCGTGTTAGCATTAAGTTTAGGGTTAGGTTTAGGGTAAGGGTAAGGGTTAGGGTTAGGGTTCTGGGTAAGGAAAGGGTTAGGTTTAGGGTTAGGTTTACGGTTAGCATTAATTTTAGGGTTAGGATTAGGGTAAGGGTAAGGGGTAGGGTTAGTGTTAGGGTTAGAGTTAGCGGTTTGGGTTAAGGTTTAGATTAGGTTTAGGGTTAGGGTTAGGGTATGGGTAGGGCTTAGTGGTAGGTTTAGGGTTAGTGTTAAGGTTAGGGTTAGGGTTAGGGTTAGGGTAGGGATAAGGGTTAGGATTAGGGTTAGGGTTAGCGTTAGGGAAAGGGTAAGGGTTGGGGTTAGGGTTAAGTTTAAGGTTAGGATTAGGGTTAGGGTTAGTTTTAGGTAAGGGTAGGGTTAGGGTTAGGGCTAGCATTAAGGTTAGGGTTAGGGTTAGGGTAAGGGTAAAGGGTAGGGTTAGGGTTTGGGTTAGGGTTAGGGTAAGGGTAAGGGTTAGGGTTAGGGTTAGGTTTGGGGTTAAGTTTAGGGTAAGGGTAAGTGTTAGGGTTAGAGTTAGTGTTAGGTTTAGGGTTAGGGTTAGGGTTAGGGTAAGGGTAAGGGTTAGGATTAGAATTAGTGTTAGGGGTTATCGTTAGGGTTATGGTTAGGGTAAGGGTAAGGTTTAGGGTTAGGGTTAGGATTAGGTGTTAGGGTTAGGGTTAGGGTTAGGGTAAGGGTTAGGGTTAGGGTAAGGGTTAGAGTTAGGTTTTAGGTTAGGGTTAGTTTTAGGGTTAGGGTTAGGGTAAGGGTTTGGGTTAGGGTTAGGTTTAGGGTTAAGGTTAGGGTAAGGGTAAGTGTTAGGGTTAGAGTTAGTGTTAGATTTAAGGTTAGGGTTAGGGTTAGGGTAAGGGTAAGGGTTAGGGTTAGGATTACGGTTAGGGGTTATCGTTAGGGTTAGGGTTAGGGTAAGGGTAAGGTTTAGGGTTAGGGTTTGGGTTAGGTGTTAGGGTTTGGGTTAGGGTTAGTGTAAGGGTTAGGGTTAGGGTTAGGGTTAGGGTTAGGGTAAGGGTTAAGGTTAGGGTGAAGGTTAGTTTGAGGGTTAGGGTTAGGTTATGGGTTAGGGTTCTGGTTAGGGTTAGGGCTAGGGGTTAGGGTTAGGGTAAGGGTAAGGGTTATGGTTAGGATTACGGTTAGTGGTTAGTGTTAGGGTTAGGGTAAGGGTAAGTGCAAGGTTTAGGTTTAGGTTTAGGCTTAGGTGTTAGGGTTAGGGTTAGTGTAAAGCTTACGGTTAGGGTTAGGGTTAGGGTAAGGGTTAGGGTTACGGTTAGGGTTAGCATTAATGTTAGGGTTAGGGTTAGGGTTAGGGAAAGTGTTAGGGTTAGGGTTAGGTTTAGGGTAAGTGTTAGGGTTAGGATTAGGGTTAGGGTTAGTGTAAGGGTAAGGATTCGGGTTAGGGTTAGGGTTAGGTTTAGGGTTAGGGTTAAGGTTAGGGTTAGGGTTAGCATTAGGTTTAGGTTTAGGTTTAGGGTTAGGGTTAGGGTTAGGGTAGGGGCAAGGGTTACGGTTAGGCTTAGGGTTAGGGTTAGGGTTAAGGTTAGGGTTACTTTTATGTTTAGGGTTATGGTTAGGGTTACGGAAAGGGTAAGGGTTAGGGTTAGTTTTAAAGTTAGGGTTAGTGTTAGGGTTAGGGTAAGGATTAGTGTTAGGTTTAGGGTAAGGGTTAGGGTTAGGCTTAGGTTTAGCATTAAGTTTAGGGATCGGGTTAGGGTAAGGGTAAGTGTTAGGGTTATTGTTAGGGTAAGGGTGTGTTTTGGGGGTTAGGGTTAGGGTTAGGGTTAGGGTTAAGGTTAGGGTTAGTGTTCGGGTTAGGGTCAGGGTTAGGGTAAGGGTAAGGGTTAGGGTTAGGGTTAGGGTTTGGGTTAGGTTTAGGGTTAGGGTTAGGGTTAGGGTTAGGGTTAGGGTGAGGGTTAGGTTTAGCGTTATGGTTAGGGTAAGAGTTAGGGTTAGGGTTTGTGTGAGGGTTAGGGTTAGGTTTAGGTGTAGGGTTAGGGTTAGGGTTAGGGTAAGGTTTAGGTTTAGGGTAAGGTTAAGTGTTAGGGTTAGGGTTAGGCTGAGGATTACAGAAAGGGTATGGGTTAGGGTTAGGGTTAGGGTTTGGGTTAGGGTTAGGGTTAGGGTTAGGGTTAGGTTTCGGGTTAGGGTATTGTAAGGGTAAGGGTTAGGATTACGGTTAGGTTTACCTTTATGGTTAGGGTAAGGGTTAGGGTGAGGTTTAGGGTAGGGTTAAGGTTAGTGTTAGGGTTAGGGTTAGGGTTAGGGTTAGGGAAAGCGTAATGGTTAGGGTTAGGGTTAGGATTAGGGTTAGGTTTAGGTTTAGGGTTAGGGTTAGGGTTAGGGAAAGAGTAAGGTTTAGGGTTGGGGTTAGGGTTAGGGTTAGGGTAAGGATTAGTGTTTGGGTTAGGGTAAGTGTTAAGGTTAGGGTTAGGGTTAGCATTAAGTTTAGGGTTAGGGTAAGGTTAAGGTTTAGGGTTATTGTTAGGGTGAGGGTTAGGTTTGGGGGTTAGGGTTAGGATTAGGGTTAGGTATAGTTTTAGGGTTAGGGTTAGGATAAGGTTAAGGGTTAGGGTGAGCGTTAGGGTTAGGTTTAGGGTTAGGGGTAGTGTAAGGGTAAGTGTTAGGGTTAGGGTTAGGGATAAGGTTAGGGTTAGGGTTAGGGTTAGGTTTAGGGTTAGGGAAAGGGTAAGGGTTAGGGTTAGGGTTAGGGTTAGCCTTAATGTTAGGGTTAGGGTTAGGGTTATGGAAAGGGTTAGGGTTAGGATTAGGGTAAGGGTAAGGGTTAGGGTTAGGTTTAGGTTTAGGTTTAGCTTTGGGGTTAAAGTTAGGGTTAGGGTTAGGGTAAGGGTAAGAGTTAGGTTTAGGGTTAAGTTTAGGGTTAGGTTTATAGTTAGGGTAAGGGTAAGGTTTTGGATTAGGGTTAGGGTTAGGTTTAGCGTTATGGTTAGGGTAAGGGTTAATGTTAGGGTTAGGGTGAGGGTTAGGGTAGGGTAAGGTTAGGGTTAGTGTTAGGGTTAGGGTTAGGGTTAGGGTAAGGGTAAGGTTAGGGTTAGGGTTAGGGTTAAGGTTAGGGTTACGGTTAGGGTTAGGGTTAGGGTTAGGTTTAGGATTAGGGTTAGGGTAAGTGTAAGGGTTATGGTTAGGGTTAGGGTTAGGTTTAGGGTTAGCGTTAGGGTAAGGGTAGGGGTTAGGTTTAAGGTGAGGGTTAGGGTTAGGGTTAAGGTTAGGGTTAGTGTTCGGGTTAGGGTTAGGTTTAGGGTAAAGTTAGGGTTAGGGTTAGGGTTAGGGTTAGGTGTAGGGTTAGGGTTAGGGTTAGGGTAAGGTTTAGGTTTAGGGTAAGGGTAAGTGTTAGTGTTAGGGTTACGGTTAGGGTTACAGTAATGGTATGGGTTAGGGTTAAGGTTAGGGTTTAGGTTAGTTTTAAGGTTAGGGTTAGGGTTAGGGTTAGGGTAAGGGTAAGTGTTAGGGTTAGGGTTAGGGTTAGGTTAGTGTTAGAGTTAGGGTTAGGTTTAGGTTAAGGGTTGGGGTTAGGGTTAGGTTTAGGTTTAGGTTAGGGTTAGGGTTAGTGTTAGGGTTACAGTAAGGCTATGGGTTAGGGTTAGGGTTGGTGTTAGGGTTAGGGTTAGGGTTAGGGTAAGGGTAAGGGTAAGGGTTAGGGTTAGGGTTAGGGTTAGGATTAGGTTTAGGGTTAGGATTAGTGTAAGGGTAAGGGTTAGGGTTAGGGTGAGGGTTCAGGTTAGGGTTACGGTTAGGGTTAGGGGTTAGGATTAGGGTTAGGTTTAGGGTTAGGTTTAGGGTTAGGTTTAGGGTAAGTGTAAGGTTTAAGGTTAGGGTTAGGGTTAAGGTTATGTTTAGTGTTAGGGTTAGGGCTAGGGTATGGTTAAGGGTTAGGTTTACGTTTAGGGTTAGGGTTAAGATTAGGGTTAGGGTTAGGGTTACGGTTAGGTTTACGGTTAGGGTTAGGGGAAGGGTTAGGTTTAGAGTTAGGGTTAAGGTTAGGATTAGGTTTAGGGTTAGAATTAGTGTAAGGGTAAGGGTTAGGTTTAGGGTGAGGGTTAGGGTTAGGGTTAAGGTTAGGGTTAGTGTTAGGTTTAGGGTTAGGGTCAGGTTAAGGGTTAGGGTTAGGGTTAGGGTTAGGGTTAATATTAGGGTTAGGGTTATTGTTACGGTTAGGTTTAGTGTTAGGGTTAGGGTAAGGGTTAGGGTTAGGTTTAGGGTGAGGGTTAGGTTAAGCGTTATGGTTAGGGAAAGGGTAAGGGTTAGGTTTTGGGTTAGGGTTTAGTTTAGGGTTACGGTTAGGGTTAGGGGTTAGGATAAGTGTAAGGGTTACGTTTAGGGTTAGGGTTAGGATTAGGTTAGCGTTAGGGTAAGGGTAAGGTTTAGTGTTAGGGTGAGGGTTAGGGTTAGGGTTAAGGTTAGGGTTAGTGTTCTGGTTAGGGTTAGGGTTAGGGTAAGGGTAAGGGTTAGGGTTAGGTTTAGGGTTAAGGTTAGGGTTAGGGTTAGGGGTTAGGTTAGGGTTAGGGTTTGGTTAGGGTAAGTGTTAGGGTTAGGGAAAGGGTTAGGGTTACGGGTTAGGGTTAGCATTAGTTAGGGTTAAGGTTAGGGCAAGAGTAAGGGTTAGGGTTAGGGTTTGGGTTAGGGTTAGCGTAAGGGTAAGGGTTTGTGTTAGGGTTAGGGTTAGGTTTGGGGTTAGGGTTAGGGTATGGGTAAGTGTTAGGGTTAGAGTTAGTGTTAGGTTTAGGGTTAGGGTTAGGGTTAGGGTAAGGGTTAGGGTAAAGGTTAGGGTTAGGATTAGGGTTAGGGATTAGCATTAGGGTTATGGTTAGGGTAAGGGTAAGGTTTAGGGTTAGGATTACGGTTAGGTGTTAGGGTTAGGGTCACGGTTAGTGTAAGGTTTACGGTTAGGGTAAGGGTTAGGGTTAGGTTTAGGTTTAGGATTAGGGGAAGGGTTAGGGTTAGGGTTAGGGTTAGGTTTAGGTTTAGGTTTAGGATTAGGGTAAGGGTTGGGGTTAGGTTTCGGGTTGGGTTTAAGGTTAGGGTTAGGGTTTGGGTAAGGGTAAGTGTTAGGGTTAGGGTAAGGGTTAGGGTTAGAGTTGGGATAAGGATAAGGGTGAGGGTTAGGGTGAGGGTTAGGTTTAGGATTAGGGGTTAGGGTTAGGGTTAGGTTTAGGTTTAGCGTTAAGGTAAGGGTAAGTGTTAGGGTTAGGGTTAGGGTTAATGAAAGGGTGAGTGTTAGGGCAAGGGTTAGGTTTAGGGCTAGGTTTAGGTTAAGAATTAGGGTTAGGGTTAGGGTTAGGGTAAGGGTTAGGGTTAGGGATCGGGTTAGCATTAAGTTTAGGGTTAGGTTTGGGGTAAAGGTAAGGGTTAGGGTTAAGGTTAGGGGTAAGGAAAGGGATAGGTTTAGGGTTAGGTTTAGGGTTAGCATTAAGTTTAGGGTTAGGGTTAGGGAAAGTGTAAGGGGTAGGGTTAGTGTTAGGGTTAGAGTTAGCGGTTTGGGTTAAGGTTTAGATTAGGTTTAGGGTTAGGGTTAGGGTGTGGGTAAGGCTTAGTGGTAGGGTTAGGGTTAGGGTTAGTGTTAGGTTAAGGGTAAGGGTTAGGGTTAGGGTTAGGATTTGGTTAATTTTATGGTTAAGGTTAGGGTAAGAGTAAGGGTAAGGGTTAGGTTTAGGGTTAAGTTTAGGTTTAGGATTAGGGTAAGAGTAAGGGTAAGGGTTAGGGTTAGGGTTAGGTTAAGGTTTAAGGTTAGGGTTAGGTTTAGGGTGAGGGTTAGGGTTACAGTTAAGGGTTAGGTTTCGGGTTAGGGTTAGGGTTACGGTAAGTATTAGGGTTAAGGTTAGGGTTAGGTTTAGGTTTAGGGTAAGGGCAAGGGTAAGGGTTAGGGTTAGGGTTAAGGTTATGGTTAAAGTTAGCTTTAGGGTTAGTGTAAGTGTAAGGGTAATTGTTAGGGTTAGGGTTAGGGGTTAGGGGTATGGTTAAGGTTAGGGTAATGTTTAGGTTTAAGGTGTGAGATTACTGTTCGGGTTAGGGTTAGGGTTAGTCTAAGGGTTAGGGTTAGGGTTAGGGTAGGGTAAGCTTTAGGGTTAGGTTTAGAGTTAGCGTTAGGGTTAGGGTATGGGTAGAGTTCAGGTTAGGGTTAGTGTTAGGTTTAGGGTTAGGTTTAGGGTAAGGGTAAGGGTTAGGGTTAGGGTTTGCATTAGGGTTAGGTTTAGGGTTAGGGTAAGGGTAAGGGTTGGGGTTAATGTTAGGGTTAGGGTTAGGGTTAGGCTTAGGGGTTAGGTTTAGGGTTAGAGTTAGGGTTAGGGTTAGGTTTAGGGTTGGGGTTAGGGTAAGGGTAAGGGTGAGGGTTAGGGTTAGGGTTAGGTTTAGGGTTAGGGTTAGGGTAGGGGTAAAGGTTAGGTTTAGGGTTATGGTTAGTGTTAAGGTTAGGGTTAGGGTTAGGGTTAGGGTTAGGGTAGGGATAAGGGTTAGGGTTAGGGTTAGGGTTAGGGTTAGCATTAGGGAAAGGGTAATGGTTAGGTTTAGGGTTAAGGTTAAGGTTAGGATTAGGGATAGGGTTAGGTTTAGGGTAACGGTAGGGTTAGGGTTAGGGTTAGCATTAGGGAAAGGGTAATGGTTAGGTTTAGGGTTAAGGTTAAGGTTAGGATTAAGGATAGGGTTAGGTTTAGGGTAACGGTAGGGTTAGGGTTAGGGTTAGCATTAAGGTTAGGGTTAGGGTTAGGGTAAGGTTAAGGGTTAGAGTTAGGGTTAGGTTTAGGGTTAGGGTTAGGGTAAGTGTTAGGGTTAGAGTTAGTGTTAGGTTTAGGGTTAGGGTTAGGGTTAGGGTTAGGCTAAGGGTAAGGGTTAGGTTTAGGATTAGGTTTAGAGGTTATCGTTAGGTTTAGGGTTAGGGTAACGGTAAGGGTTAGGGTTAGTGTTACGTGTTAGGGTTAGGGTTAGGGTTAGGGTAAGGGTTAGGGTTAGGGTAAGGGTTAGGTTTACGGTTAGGGTTAGGGTTAGTTTTAGGGTTAGGGTTAGTGTAAGGGTTAGGTTTAAGTTTAGGTTTGGGGTTAAGTTTAGAGTTAGGGCTAGGGTAAGGGTCAGGTTTAGGGTTAGGGTTAGGGTTAGGGTAAGGGTTAAGGTTAGGGTGAGGGTTAGGGTTAGGGTTATGGGTTAGGGTTCGGGTTAGGGTTAGGGTTAGGGTAAGGCTTAGGGTTTGGTTTAGGGTAAGGGTTAGGGTTAAGGTAAAGGTTAGGGTTAGGTTTAGGGTAAGGGTTAGGCTAGGGGTTAGGATTAGTGTTAGGATTAGAGTAAGGGTTTGGGTTAGGGTTAGGGTTTGGTTTAGGTTTAGGTTTAGGGTTGGGGTTAGGGTTAGTGTAAGGGTAAGTGTTAGGGTTAGGGTTAGGGTTAGGGTTAGGATAAGGGTAAGAGTTAGGGTTAGGATAGGTGTAAGGGTTAGGGTTAGGGTTAGGGTTAGGGTTAGGGTTAGGGTTAGCATTAAGGTTAGGGTTAGGGTTAGGTTAAGGGTAAGGGTTAGGGTTATTGTTAGGGTGAGGGTTAGGTTTAGGGGCTAAGGTTAGGGTTAGGGTTAGGGATAGGTTTAGTGTTAGGCTTAGGGTAAGGGTAAGGGTTAGGGTTAGGGTTAGGGTTAGGGTTAGGTTTAGGGATAGGGTTATGGTAAGGGTAAGCGTAGGGTTAGGGTTAGGGTTAGGGTTAAGGTTAGGGTTAGTGTCAGAGTTAGGGTTAGGGTTAGGGTTAGGGTTAGGGTTAGGGTAAGGATTAGGGTTAGGGGTTAGGGTTAGGGTTAGGGTTAGAGTAAGGGTTAGGTTTAGGGTTAGGGTTAGGGTTAGCATTAAGGTTATGGTTAGGGTTAGGGTAAGGGTAAGGGTTAGGGTTAGGGTTAGTGTAAGGATTAGGCTTAGGGTTAGGGTTAGAGTAATAGTTAGGGTTAGGGTTAGGGTAATGGTAAGGGTTAGGGTTAGGGTTAAGGTTAGGGTTAAGTTTAGGGTTACGGTTAGGGTTAATGGTTAGGTTTAGGGTTAGGGTTAGGGTTAGGTTTAGGGTTAGGGTAAGGGTAAGGGTAAGGGTTAGGGTTAGGGTTAGGATTAGGTTTAGCGTTATGGTTAGGGTAAGGGTTAGGGTCAGGGTTAGGGTGAGGGTTAGGGTAGGGTTAAGGTTAGGGTTAGTGTTAGGGTTAGGGTTCGGGTTAGGGTAAGGGTATGTGTTAGGGTTATGGTTAGGGTTAGGGTAAGGATTAGGGTTAGGGTTAGGGTAAGGGTTAGGGTTAGGGTTAGGGTTAGTGTTAGGGTTGGAGTTAGGGTAATGTTAAGTGTTAGGGTTAGGGTTAGGGTTAGGGTAAGGGAAAGGGTTAGGGTTAGGGTTAGGGTTAGGATTAGGTTTAGGGTTAGCGTTAGGTTAAGGGTTAGGATTAGGGTTACGCTTAGCATTAAGGTTAGGGTAGGGTTAGGGTAAGGGTAAGGGTCAGGTTTAGGGTTAGGGTTAGGGTTAGGGTAAGGGTAAGGGTTACGATTAGGGTTAGGCTTAGGGTTAGTGTTAGGGTTAGGTTTAGGGTTAGGTTTAGGGTAAGGGTAAGGATTAGGGTTAGATTTAGTGTTAGGGTTAAGGTTAGCGTTAGGGTTAGGGTAAGGGTAAGGGTTACGGTTAGAATTAGGGTTAGAGGTTAGTGTTAGTGTTAGAATTAGGGTTAGTGTAAGGGTAAGGTTTAGGTTTAGGGTTAGGTTAGGTGTTAGGGTTAGGGTAAGGGTTAGGGTTAGGGTAAGGGTTAGGGTTAGGGTAAGTGTTAAGGTTAGTGTTAGGGTTAGGGTTAGGTTTAGGTTTAGAGTTAGGGTAAGGGTAAGGGTTAGGGTTAGGGTTAAGGTTAGGTTTAGGGTTAGCATAAGGGTACGTGTTAGGGTTAGGGTTAGGTTTAGGGTAAGGATTAGGGTTAGGGAGAGGGGTAGGATTAGGGTTAGGGTTAGGGTAAAGTAAGGGTTAGTGTTAGGGTTAGGGTTACCTTTAGGGTTAGGGTTAGGGTTAATGTAAGGGTAAGGGTTAGGGTTAGGGTTACTGTTAGGGGTTAGGGTTAGGGTTAGGGATAGGGGTTAGGGTTAGGGTTACTGTTAGAGTTAGTGTAAGGTTAGCGTTAGGGTCAGGGTTAGGGTTAAGGTAAGGGTAAGTGTTAGGGTTAGGGATAGGGTTAGGGTTAGGGTAAGGGGAAGTGTTAGGGTTAGGGTTAGGTTTAGGGTTAGGGTAAGGGTAAGGGTTAGTGTTAGGTTTAGGGTTAGTGTTAGGGTTAGGGTTAGGGTTAGGATAACTGTTAGGGTTAGGGTTAGGCTTAGGTTTAGGGTTATGTGTTAGGGTTAGGTTTAGGGTTAGGGTAAGGGTTAGCGTTAGGGTAAGGGTTAGGGTTAGGGTTAGGGTTAGGTTTAGGTTTAGAGTTAGGGTAAGGGTAAGGTTTAGGGTTAAATTTAGGGTTGGGGTTAAGGTTAGTTTTAGGGTTAGCGTAAAGGTACGGGTTAGGGTTAGGGTTAGGGTTAGGGTAAGGGTTAGGGTTAGGGTTAAGGATAGGGGTTAGGATTGGGGTTAGGATTAGGGTTAGGGTTAGGGTAAAGTTAGGGTTAGGGTTAGGGTTAGGGTTAGGGTTAGGTGTTAGGGGTTAGGGTTAGTGTTAGGGTTAGAGTTTAGCGTTAGGTTTACTGTTAGGGTTAGGGTAAGGTTAGCGTTAGGGTCAGGGTTAGGGTTAGGGTAAGGGTAAGTGTTAGGGTTAGGTTTAGGGTTAGGGTTAGGGTAAGGTTAAGTGTTAGGGTTAGGGTTAGGTTTAGGGTTAGGTAAGGGAAAGTGTTAGGTTTGTTGTTAGAGTTAGGGTTAGGGTTAGGTTAAGGGTAATGGTTAAGTTTAGGGTTTGGGTTAGGTTTAGGGTTAGGGTTAGGGTTAGGGTTAGGTTTAGGTTTAGGATTAGGGTTAGGGTTAGGGTAAGTGTTAGGGTTAGGGTTATGGTTAGTGTTAGGGTTAGGGTTAGGGTTAGTGTTAAGGTTAGGGTTAGGGTTACGGTAAGGGTTAGGGTTAGGGTTAGGGTTAGGGTTAGGATTAGGTTTAGTGTTAGGGAAAGGGTAAGTGTTAGGGTTAGGGTTAAGGTTAGGTTTATAATTAGGGTTAGTGTTAGGGAAAGGGTTAGGGTTAGAGTTAGGGTTAGCATTAAGGTTAGGGTTAAGGTTAGGGTTAGGTTTAGGGTAAGGGTTAGGGTTAGGGTTAGGGTTAGAACTGGGATTAAGGTTAGGATAAGGATAAGTGTTAGGCTTAGGGTTACCGTTAGGGGAAGGGTAAAGGTTAGGGTTAACGTTAGGGATAGGGTTAGGGTTAGGGTTATTGTAAGGGTAAGGGTTAGGGTTAGGGTTAGGGTTAGGGTTAGTGTTAGGGTTAGGGTTAGGGTTAGATTTAGGGTTGGGGTTAGGGTTAGAGTTAGGGTAAGTGTAAGTTTTAGGGTTAGGGTTAGGGTTATGGTTAGGTTTAGGGTTAAGGTTAGGGTAGGGATAAGGGTTAGGGTTAGGGTTAGGGTAAGGGAAAGGGTAAGGGTTAGAATTAGGGTTAGGGTTAGGATTAGGTTTAGGGTTAGAGTTAGGGTAAGGGTTAGGATTAGGGTTACGCTTAGCATTAAGGTTAGGGTAGGGTTAGGGTAAGGGTAAGGGTCAGGTTTAGGGTTAGGGTTAGGGTAAGGGTAAGGGTTAGGATTAGGGTTAGGGTTAGGGTTAGTGTTAGGGTTAGGTTTAGGGTTAGGTTTAGGGTAAGGGTAAGGATTAGGGTTAGATTTAGTGTTAGGGTTAAGGTTAGCGTTAGGGTTAGGGTAAGGGTAAGGGTTACAGTTAGGATTAGGGTTAGGGGTTAATGTTAGGGTTAGGGTTAGGGTTAGTGTAATGGTAAGGTTTAGGGTTAGGTTTAGGTTAGGTGTTAGGGTTAGGGTTTGGGTTAGGGTTCGGGTAAGGGTTAGCGTTAGGGAAAGGGTTAGGGTTAGGGTTAGGGTTAGGTTTAGGCTTAGAGTTAGGGTAAGGGTAAGGTTTAGGGTTAGATTTAGGGTTGGGGTTAAGGTTAGGTTTAGGGTTAGCGTAAGGGTACGGGTTAGGGTTAGGGTTAGGGTTAGGGATAGGGGTTAGGATTGGGGTTAGGATTAGGGTTAGGGTTAGGGTAAAGTTAGGGTTAGGGTTAGGGTTAGGGTTACGTTTAGAGTTAGGGTTAGGGTTAGGGTTAGTGTAAGGGTAAGGGTTAGGGTTAGGGTTAGGGTTAGGGGTTAGGGTTAGTGTTAGGGTTAGAGTTTAGCGTTAGGGTTACTATTAGTGTTAGGGTAAGGTTAGCGTTAGGGTCAGGGTTAGGTTTAGGGTAAGGGTAAGTGTTAGGGTTAGGTTTAGGGTTAGGGTTAGGGTAAGGGTAAGTGTTAGGGTTAGGGTTAGGGTTAGGGTTAGGTAAGGTTAAGGGTTAGGGTTTGGGTTAGGGTTAGGTTTAGGGTTAGGGTTAGGTTTAGGGTTAGGGTAAGTGTTAGGGTTAGGGTTAGGTTTAGGGTTATGGTTAGGATTAGGGTTGGGATTAGGGTTAGGGTTAGGGTTAGGGTTAGGGTAAGGGTAAGGGTTAGGGTTAGGGTTAGGGTTAGGGGTTAGGGTTAGGGATAGGGTTAGGGTTACTGTTAGGGTTAGGGTAAGGTTAGCGTTAGGATCAGGGTTAGGGTTAGGGTAAGGGTAAGTTTTAGGTTTAGGGTTAGGGTTAGTGTAAGGGTAAGTTTTAGGGGTAGGGTTAGGGTTAGGGTTAGGTTTAGTGTAAGGTTAGATTTAGGGTTAGGTTTAGGTTTAGGTTTAGGTTTAGGGTTAGGGTTAGAGTTAGGTTTAGGTTTAGGTTTAGGGTTAGGGTTAGGGTAAGTGTTAGGGTTAGGGTTAGGGTTAGATTTAGGGTTATGGGTTAGGGTTAGTGTTAGGGTTAGGATTAGGGTTAGGTTTAAGTTTAGGGTTAGGGTTAGGGTTAGGGTAAGGGTAAGTGTTAGGGTTAGGGTTAGGGTTAGGGTTAGGGTAAGGGTAAGTGTTAGGGTTAGGGTTAGGGTAAGGGTTAGGTTTAGGGTTAGGGTTAGGGTAAGGGTTAGGTTTAGGGTTAGGGTTAAGGTTAGGGTTAGGGTTAGGTTTAGTTTTAGGGCTAGGGTTAGGGTTAGGGTAAATGTTTGGGTTAGGGTTAGGGTTAGGTTTAGGATTAGGGGTAGGGTTAGGTTAAGGGTCAGGGTTAGGGTTAGGGTAAGTGTTAGGGTCAGGGTTAGGGTTAGGGTTAGGGTTAGGTTTAGGTTTAGGTTTAGGTTTAGGGTTAGTGTAAGGGTAAGGGTTAGGTTTAGGGTTAGGGTAAGTGTAAGGGTTAGAATTAGGGTTAGGGTTAGGGTTAGGGGTTAGGGTAAGGGTTAGGGTTAGGGGTAGGGGTCGGGTTAGGGTAAGTTTAGGATTAGGGTCAGGGTTAGGGTTAGGGGTTAGGGTGAGTGTTAGGGTTAGGGTTAGGTTTAGGGTTAGGTAAGGGAAAGTGTTAGTTTTGTTGTTAGAGTTAGGGTTAGGGTTAGTGTTAAGAGTAACGGTTAAGTTTAGGGTTAGGGTTAGGTTTAGGGTTAGGGTTAGGGTTAGGGTTAGGATTAGGGTTAGGGTTAGGGTAAGTGTTAAGGTTAGGATTATGGTTAGTGTTAGGGTTAGGGTTAGGGTTAGTGTTAAGGTTAGGGTTAGGGTTAGGGTAGAGATAAGGGTTAGGGTTAGGGTTAGGATTAGGATTAGGTTTAGTGTTAGGGAAAGGGTAAGTGTTAGGGTTAGGGTTAAGGTTAGGTTTAGTATTAGGGTTAGGGTTAGGGAAAGGGTTAGGGTTAGGGTTAGTGTTAGGGTTAGCATTAAGGTTAGGGTTAGGGTTAGAATTGGGATTAGGGTTAGGATAAGGATAAGTGTTAGGGTTAGGGTTAGGGTTACGGTTAGGGGAAGGGTAAAGGTTAGGTTTAGGGTAAGGGTTAGGGTTAGGGTTAGGGTTAGAATTGGGATTAGGGTTAGGATAAGGATAAGTGTTAGGGTTAGGGTTAGGGTTACGGTTAGGGGAAGGGTAAAGGTTAGGGTTATGGTTAGGGTTAGGGTTAGGGTAAAGGTAAGGATATTGTTAGTGTTAGGGTTAGGGTTAGGGTAAGGGTAAGGGTTAGGGTTAGGATTAGGGTTAGGGGTCAGTGTTAGGGTTAAGGTAAGGGTAAGTGTAAGGTTTAGGTTTACGATTAGGGTTCGGTGTTAGGGTTAGTGTTAGGGTTAGGGTTATGGTTAGGGTTAAGAAAGGGTAAGGGTTAGTTTTAGGGTTAGGGTTAGGGTTAGGGTTAGTGTTAGGGTAATGAGTAGCGTTAGGGTTAGGGTAAGGGTAAGGGTTAGGGTTAGGGTTAGCTTTAGGTTTAGGATTGGGGTTAAGTTCAGGGTTAGGGTTCGGGCAAGGGTAAGGTTTAGGGTTAGAGTTAGGGTTAGGGTAAGTGTTAGGGTTAGGATACGGTTTGGGTTAGGGTTAGGGTAAGGGTAAGTGTTCGGGTTAGGGTTAGGGTTAAGGTTAGGTTTAGGGTTAGGGTTAGGGTAAGGGAAAGGGTAAGGGTTAGGGTTACGGTTAAGGTTAGGATTAGGGTGAGGGTTAGAATTAGTGTTAGGGTTAGGGTTAGGGTTACGGTTAGGGTTAGGGTCAGGTTTAAGTTTAGGGTTAGGAATAGGGTTAGGGTAAGTGTAAGTGTTAGGGTTAGGGTTAGGGTTAGGGTAAGGTTAAGTGTTAGGGTCAGGGTTAGGGTTAGGGTTAGGGTTAGGTTTAGGTTTAGGTTTGGGGTTAGTGTAAGGGTAAGGGATAGGTTTAGGGTTTGGGTAAGTGTAAGGGTTAGAATTAGGGTTAGGGTTAGGGGTTAGGGTAATGGTTAGTGTTAGGGGTAGGGGTCGGGTTAGGGTAAGTTTAGGATTAGGGTCAGGGTTAGGGTTAGGGGTTAGGGTAAGTGTTAGGGTTAGGGTTAGGTTTAGGGTTAGGTAAGGGAAAGTGTTAGGGTTGTTGTTAGAGTTAGGGTTAGGGTTAGGTTAAGGGTAACGGTTAAGTTTAGGGTTAGGGTTAGGTTTAGGGTTAGGGTTAGGGTTAGGTTTAGGTTTAGGATTAGGTTTAGGGTTAGGGTAAGTGTTATGGTTAGGGTTATGGTTAGTGTTAGGGTTAGGGTTAGGGTTAGTTTTAAGGTTAGGTTTAGGGTTAGGGTAGAGATAAGGGTTAGGGTTAGGGTTAGGATTAGGTTTAGTGTTAGGGAAAGGGTAAGTGTTAGGGTTAGGGTTAAGGTTAGGTTTAGTATTAGGGTTAGGGTTAGGGTTAGGGAAAGGGTTAGGGTTAGGGTTAGTGTTAGGGTTAGCATTAAGGTTAGGGTTAAGGTTAGTGTTAGGTTTAGGGTAAGGGTTAGGGTTAGGGTTAGGGTTAGAATTGGGATTAGGGTTAGGATAAGGATAAGTGTTAGGGTTAGGGATACGGTTAGGGGAAGGGTAAAGATTAGGGTTAAGGTTAGGGTTAGGGTTAGGGTTAGGGTTATTGTAAGGGTAAGGGTTAGGGTTAGGGTTATTGTTAGGGTAAGGGTTAGGGTTAGGGTTAGGGTTAGGTTTAGGGTTGGGGTTAGGGTTAGGGTTAGGGTAAGTGTAAGATTTAGGGTTAGGGTTAGGATTATGGTTAGGTTTAGGGTAAGGGTAAGGGTTAGGGTTGGGATTAGGGTTAGGCGTTAGCGCTAGGTTAGGGTTAGGGTAAGGGTAAGGTTTAGGGTTAGGTTTAGGGTTAGGTGTTAGGGTTAGGGTTAGGGTTAGGGTTAGCGTTAAGGTTAGGGTTAGGGATAGGGTAAGGGTAAGGTTTAGGTTTATTGTTAGGGTGATGGTTAGGTTTGGGGGTTTGGGTTAGGTTTAGGGTTACAGTAAGGGTATGGGTTAGGGTTAGGGTTAGGGTTAGGGTAAGAGTAAGTGTTAGGGTTACGGTTAGGGTTAAAGTAAGGGTTAGGGTAAGGATAAGGGTTAGGATTAGGGTTAGGGTTAGGTTTTGTTTAGGGTTAGGTTTAGGGTAAGGGTAAGGGTAAGGGTTAGGGTTAGGTTTAGTGGTTAGGGTTATTGTTAGGGTTAGGGTAAGGGCAAGGGTAAGGGTTAGGGTTAGGGTTAGTGTTAGGGTTAAGTTTAGGGTTAGGGTTAGGGTAAGAGTAAGGGTTAGGGTTAGGGTTAAGGTTAGGGTTAGGAAAAGGTTAAGGATTAGGGTAAGGGTTAGGTTTAGGATTAGTGTTAGTGTAAGGGTTAGGGTTAGGGTGAGGGTAAGGGTTAGGGTTAGGGTTAGGGTTAGCCTTAAGTTTAGGGTTAGGGTTAGGGTAAGGGTAAGGGTTAGTGTTAGGGTTAGGGTTAGGGTTAGGGTTAGGTTTAGGGTTAGAGTTTGGGTAAGGGTAAGGGTTAGGTTTAGCGTTAGGTTTAGGGTAAGGATAAGGGTTAGGATTAGGTTTAGGGTTTGGGTTATGGTTAGGGTTAGGGTTAGAGTAAGGTTAAGGGTAAGGTTTAGGGTTAGGTTTAGGGGTTAGGGTTAGTGTTAGGGTTAGGTTAAGGGTAAGGGTTAGGGTTAGCGTTAGTGTTTGTTTAATTTTAGGGTTAGGGTTAGGGTAAGAGTAAGGGTAAGGGTTAGGGTTAGGGTTAGGGTAAGGTTTAAGGTTAGGGTTAGGTTTAGGGTGAGGGTTAGGGTTAGAGTTAAGGGTTTGGTTTCGGGTTAGGGTTAGGGTTACGGTAAGTATTAGGGTTAAGGTTAGCGTTAGGTTTAGGTTTAGGGTAAGGGTAAGGGCTAGGGTTAGGGTTAAGGTTAGGGTAAAGTTTAGCGTTAGGGTTAGTGTAAGGGTAAGGGTAATGTTTAGGGTTAGGGTTAGGGTTAGGGGTTAGGGGTATGGTTAAGGTTAGGGTAATGTTTAGGTTTAAGGTGTGAGATTACTGTTCGGGTTAGGGTTAGGGTTAGTCTAAGGGTTAGGGTTAGGGTTAGGGTAGGGTAAGGTTTAGGGTTAGGGTTAGGGTTAGCGTTAGGTTTAGGGTAGGGATAGAGTTCGGGTTAGGGTTAGTGTTAGGTTTAGGGTTAGGTTTAGGGAAAGGGTAAGGGTTAGGGTTAGGGTTTGCATTATGGTTAGGTTTAGGGTTAGGGTAAGGGTAAGGGTTGGGGTTAATGTTAGGGTTAGGGTTAGGGTTAGGCTTAGGGGTTAGGTTTAGGGTTAGAGTTAGGGTTAGGGTTAGGTTTAGGGTTGAGGTTAGGGTAAGGGTAAGGGTGAGGGTTAGGGTTAGGGTTAGGTGTTAGGGTTAGGGTTACTGTTAGGGTTAGGGTTAGGGTAGAGATAAGGGTTAGGGTTAGGGTTAGGTTTAGTGTTAGGGAAAGGGTAGGGATAAGGGTTAGGGTTAGGGTTAGCGTTAGGGAAAGGGTAATGGTTAGTTTTAGGGTTAAGGTTAAGGTTAGGATTAGGGATAGGGTTAGGGTTATGGTAAGGGTAGGGTTAGGGTTAGGGTTAGCATTAAGGTTTGGGTTAGGGTTAGGGTAAGGTTAAGGGTTAGGGTTAGGGTTAGGTTTAGGGTTATGGTTAGGGTGAGGGTAAGTGTTAGGGTTAGAGTTAGTGTTAGGTTTAGGGTTAGGGTTAGGGTTAGGGTAAGAGTAAGGGTTAGGGTTAGGATTATGTTTAGAGGTTATCGTAAGGGTTAGGGTTAGGGTAACGGTAAGGTCTAGGGTTAGTGTTAGGTGTTAGGGTTAGGGTTAGGGTTAGGGTAAGGGTTAGGGTTAGGGTAAGGGTTAGGGTTACGGTTAGGGTTAGGGTTAGTTTTAGGGTTAGGGTTAGGGTAAGGGTTAGGTTTAAGTTTAGGTTTGGGGTTAAGTTTAGTGTTTGGGCTAGGGTAAGGGTCAGGTTTAGGGTTAGGGTTAGGGTTAGGGTAAGGGTTAAGGTTAGGGTGAGGGTTAGGGTTAGGGTTATGGGTTAGGGTTATGAGTTAGGGTTCGGGTTAGGGTTAGGGTTAGGGTAAGGCTTAGGGTTTGGTTTAGGGTAAGGGTTAGGGTTAGGGCAAAGGTTAGGGTTAGGTTTAGGGTAAGGGTTAGGCTAGGGGTTACGATTAGGGTTAGGATTAGAGTAAGGGTTAGAGTTAGGGTTAGGGTTTGGTTTAGGTTTAGGTTTAGGGTTGGGGATAGGGTTAGGGTAAGGGTAAGTGTTAGGGTTAGGGTTAGGGTTAGGGTTAGGATAAGGGTAAGAGTTAGGGTTAGGATAAGTGTAAGGGTTAGGGTTAGTGTTAGGGTTAGGTTTAGGGGTTAGGGTTAAGGATAAGGTTAGGTTTAGGGTTAGAGTTAGGGTAAGGGTAAGGGTTACGGTTAGGGTAGGGTTACGTTTAGTGTTAGGTTAGGGTAAGGGCAGGTGTTAGGGTTAGGGTTAGGGTGAGGGTTAGGTTTAGGGTTAGTGTTAGGGTAAGGGTAAGGGTTAGGGTTAGAGTTAGGGTTAATTTTAGGATTATTGTTAGGGTTAGGGTTAGGATTAGGGTTAGGTTTTGGTTTAGGGCTAGGGTTAGGGTAAGGGTAAGGGTTATGGTTAGGCTTATGCTTAGGGTTAGGGTTAGGGTTAGCATTAAGTTTAGGGGTAGGGTTATTGTAGGGGTAAAGGTTAGGGTTAGTGTTAGGGTTAGGGTTAGGTTTTAGGTTTAGAGTTAGGGTCAGGGTTAGGTTTAGGGTTAGGCTTAGGGTTAAGGTCAGGGTTACGGTTAGGGTTAGGGGTTAGGGTTAGGTTTAGGGTTAGGTTTAGGGTTTGGTTAGGGTAAGGGTTAGGGCTAGGGAAAGGGTTAGGTTTAGGGTTAGGGTTAGCATTAAGGTAAGGGTTAATGTTAGGGTAAGGGTAAGGGTTAGGGTTAGGGTTTGGGTTAGGGTTAGGGTAAGGTTAAGGGTTTGGGTTATGGTTAGGGTTCGGTTTAGGGTTAGGGTTAGGGTATGGGTAAGTGTTAGGGTTAGAGTTAGTGTTAGGGTTAGGGTTAGGGTTAGGTTTAGGGTAAGGGTAAGGGTTAGGGTTGGGATTAGGGTTAGGCGTTAGCGCTAGGGTTAGGGTTAGGGTAAGGGTAAGGGTTAGGGTTAGGGTTAGGGTTAGGTGTTAGGGTTAGGGTTACTGTTAGGGTTAGGGTTAGGGTAGAGATAAGGGTTAGGGTTAGGGTTAGGTTTAGTGTTAGGGAAAGGGTAAGTGTTAGGGTTAGGGTTAAGGTTAGGTTTAGTATTAGGGTTAGGGTTAGGGAAAAGGTTACGGTTAGGGTTAGTGTTAGGGTTAGCATTAAGTTTAGGGTTAAGGTTAGGGTTAAGTTTAGGGTAAGGGTTAGGGTTAGTGTTAGGATTAGATTTGGGATTAGGGTTAGGATAAGGATAAGTGTTAGGGTTAGGGTTAGGGTTACGGTTAGGGGAAGGGTAAGGTTAGGGCTAAGGTTAGGTTTAGGGTTAGGGTTAGGGTTATTGTAAGGGTAAGGGTTAGGGTTAGGGTTATTTTTAGGGTAAGGGTTAGGGTTAGGGTTAGGGTTAGTGTTAGGGTTAGGGTTAGGGTTAGGTTTAGGGTTGGGGTTAGGGTTAGAGTTAGGGTAAGTGTAAGTTTTAGGGTTAGGGTTAGGGTTATGGTTAGGTTTAGGTTTAGGGTTAGGGTTAGTGTAGGGATAAGGTTTAGGGTTAGTGTTAGGGTTAGGGTAAGGGAAAGGGTAAGGGTTAGAGTTAGGGTTAGGTTTAGGGTTAGGATCAGGTTTAGGGTTAGAGTTAGGGTAAGGGTTAGCATTAGGGTTACGCTTAGCATTAAGGTTAGGGTAGGGTTAGGGTAAGGGTAAGGGTCAGGTTTAGGGTTAGGGTTAGGGTTAGGGTAAGGGTAAGGGTAATGATTAGGGTTAGGGTTAGGGTTAGTGTTAGGGTTAGGTTTAGGGTTAGGTTTAGGGTAAGGGTAAGGATTAGGGTTAGATTTAGTGTTAGGGTTAAGATTAGCGTTAGGATTAGGGTAAGGGTAAGGGTTACAGTTAGGATTAGGGTTATGGGTTAATGTTAGGGTTAGGGTTAGGGTTAGTGTAATGGTAAGGTTTAGGGTTAGGTTTAGGTTAGGTGTTAGGGTTAGGGTTAGGGTTAGGGTTAGGGTAAGGGCTAGCGTTCGGGTAAGGGTTAGGGTTAGGGTTAGGGTTAGGTTTAGGCTTAGAGTTAGGGTAAGGGTAAGGTTTAGGGTTACATTTAGGGTTGGGGTTAAGGTTAGGTTTAGGGTTAGCGTAAGGGTACGGGTTAGGGTTAGGGTTAGGGTTAGGGTAAGGGTTAGGGTTAGAGTTAGGAATAGGGGTTAGGATTGGGGTTAGGATTAGGGTTAGGGTTAGGGTAAAGTTACGGTTAGGGTTAGGGTTAGGGTTACGTTTAGGGTTAGGGTTAGGGTTAGGGTTAGTGTAAGGGTAAGGGTTAGGGTTAGGGTTAGGGTAAGGGGTTAGGGTTAGTGTTAGGGTTAGAGTTTAGCGTTAGGGTTACTGTTAGGGTTAGGGTAATCTTAGCGTTAGGGTCAGGGTTAGGGTTAGGGTAAGGGTAAGTGTTAGGGTTAGGTTTAGGGTTAGGGCTAGGGTAAGGGTAAGTGTTAGGGTTAGGGTTAGGTTTAGGGTTAGGTAAGGGAAAGTGTTAGGTTTGTTGTTAGAGTTAGGGTTAGGGTTAGGTTATGGGTAACGGTTAAGTTTAGGGTTAGGGTTAGGTTTAGGGTTAGGGTTAGGGTTAGGGTTAGGTTTAGGTTTAGGATTAGGGTTAGGGTTAGGGTAAGTGTTAGGGTTAGGGTTATGGTTAGTGTTAGTGTTAGGGTTAGGGTTAGTGTTAAGGTTAGGGTTAGGGTTAGGGTAGAGATAAAGGTTAGGGTTAGGGTTAGGGTTAGGATTAGGTTTAGTGTTAGGGAAAGGGTAAGTGTTAGAGTTAGAGTTTGGGATTAGGGTTAGGATTAGAGTTAGTGTTAGGGTTAGGTGTAGGGTTGGGTTTAGGATAAGGGTAAGGGTTAGGGTTAGGGTTAGGATAAGGGTAAGGGTTAGGATTAGGGTTAGGGTAAGGGTTAGTGTTAGGGTTAGGTTTAGGGTTAGGTTTAGGGTAAGCGTAAGGATTAGGGTTAGATTTAGTGTTAGGGTTAAGGTTAGCGTTAGGGTTAGGGTAAGGGTAAGGGTTACAGTTAGGATTAGGGTTAGGTGTTAATGTTAGGGTTAGGGTTAGGGTTAGTGTAATGGTAAGGTTTAGGGTTAGGTTTAGGTTAGGTGTTATGGTTAGGGTTAGGGTTAGGGTAAGGGTTAGCGTTAGGGTAAGGGTTAGGGTTAGGGTTTGGGTTAGGTTTAGGCTTAGAGTTAGGGTAAGGGTAAGGTTTAGGGTTAGATTTAGGGTTGGGGTTAAGGTTAGGTTTAGGGTTAGCGTAAGGGTACGGGTTAGGGTTAGGGTTAGGGTTAGGGTAAGGGTTAGGGTTAGGGTTAGGGATAGGGGTTAGGATTGGGGTTAGGATTAGGGTTAGGGTTAGGGTAAAGTTAGGGTTAGGGTTAGGGTTAGGGTTACGTTTAGGGTTAGGGTTAGGGTTAGGGTTAGTGTAAGGGTAAGGGTTAGGGTTAGGGTTAGGGTTAGGGTTTAGGGTTAGTGTTAGGGTTAGAGTTTAGCGTTAGGGTTACTGTTAGGGTTAGTGTAAGGTTAGCGTTAGGTTCAGGGTTAGGGTTAGGGTAAGGGTTAGGATTAGGTTTAGGGTTAGGGTTAGGGTAAGGGTTAGGATTAGGGTTAGGCTTAGCATTAAGTTTAGGGTTAGGGTTAGGGTAAGGGTAAGGGTCAGGTATAGGGTTAGGGTTAGTGTTAGGGTTAGTGTAATGGTAAGGTTTAGGGTTAGGTTTAGGTTAGGTGTTAGGGTTAGGGTTAGGGTTAGGGTTAGGGTAAGGGTTAGCGTTAGGGTAAGGGTTAGGGTTAGGGTTAGGGTTAGGGTAAGGGTTAGGGTTAGGGTTAGTGTTAGGGTTTAGGGTTAGTGTTAGGGTTAGAGTTTAGTGTTAGGGTTACTGTTAGGGTTAGTGTAAGGTTAGCGTTAGGTTCAGGGTTACAGTTAGGGTAAGGGTAAGTGTTAGGGTTAGGTTTAGGGTTAGGGTTAGGGTAAGGGTAAGTGTTAGGGTTAGGGTTAGGTTTAGGGTTAGGTAAGGTTAAGGGTTAGGGTTTCGGTTAGGGTTAGGTTTAGGTTTAGGTTTAGGGTTAGGGTTAGGGTTAGGGTAAGTGTTAGGGTTAGGGTTAGGTTTAGGGTTAGGGTTAGGGTTAGGGTTAGGGTTGCGATTAGGGTTAGGTTTAGGGTTCGGGTTAGGGTAAGGGTAAGGGTTAGGGTTACGTTAGGGTTAGTGGTTAGGGTTAGGGTTACTGTTAGGTTTAGGGTAAGGTTAGCGTTAGGATCAGGGTTAGGGTTAGGGTAAGGGTAAGTTTTAGTGTTAGGGTTAGGGTTAGTGTAAGGGTAAGTTTTAGGGTTAGGGTTAGGGTTAGGGTTAGGTTTAGGGTAAGGGTTAGATTTAGGGTTAGGGTTAGGTTTAGGTTTAGGTTTAGGGTTAGGGTTAGGGTTAGGTTTAGGTTTAGGGTTAGGGTTAGGGTAAGTGTTAGGGTTAGGGTTAGGGATAGATTTAGGGTTATGGGTTAGGGTTAGTGTTAGGGTTAGGATTAGGGATAGGTTTAAGTTTAGGGTTAGGGTTAGGGTTAGGGTAAGGGTAAGTGTTAGGGTTAGGGTTAGGGTTAGGGTTAGGGTAAGGGTAAGTGTTAGGGTTAGGGTTAGGGTAAGGGTTAGGTTTAGGGTTAGGGTTAGGGTAAGGGTTAGGTTTAGGGTTAGGGTTAAGTTAGGGTTAGGGTTAGGTTTAGTTTTAGGGTTAGGGTTAGGGTTAGGGTAAATGTTTGGGTTAGGGTTAGGGTTAGGGTTAGGTTTAGGGTTAGGGGTAGGGTTAGGTTAAGGGTTAGGGTTAGGGTTAGGGTAAGTGTTAGGGTCAGGGTTAGGGTTAGGGTTAGGGTTAGGTTTAGGTTTAGGTTTAGGTTTAGGGTTAGTGTAAGGGTAAGGGTTAGGTTTAGGGTTATGGTAAGTGTAAGGGTTAGAATTAGGGTTAGGGTTAGGGTTAGGGGTTAGGGTAAGGCTTACGGTTAGGGGTAGGGGTTGGGTTAGGGTAAGTTTAGGATTAGGGTCAGGGTTAGGGTTAGGGGTTAGGGTAAGTGTTAGGGTTAGGGTTAGGTTTAGGGTTAGGTAAGGGAAAGTGTTAGGTTTGTTGTTAGAGTTAGGGTTAGGGTTAGGTTAAGATTAATGGTTA
>JANJXV010000286.1:197500-260000 GCA_024803745.1 Megascapheus bottae | reverse complement strand
TAGGGGTTAGGGTTAGGGTTACTGTTAGGGTTAGTGTAAGGTTAGCGTTAGGGTCAGGGTTAGAGTTAGGGTAAGGGTAAGTGTTACGGTTAGGGATAGGGTTAGGGTTAGGGTTAGGGTTAGAATTAGGTTTAGTGTTAGGGAAAGGGAAAGTATTAGGGTTAGGGTTAAGGTTAGGTTTAGTATTAGGGTTAGGGTTAGGGAAAGGGTTAGGGTTAGGGTTAGTGTTAGTTTTAGCATTAAGGTTATAGTTAAGGTTAGGGTTAGGTTTAGGGTAAGGGTTAGGGTTAGGGTTAGGCTTACAATTGGGATTAGGGTTAGGATAAGGGTAAGTGTTAGGGTTAGGGTTACGGTTACGGTTTGGGGAAGGGTAAAGGTTAGGGTTAAGGTTAGGGTTAGGGTTAGGGTTAGGGTTATTGTAAGGGTAAGGGTTAGGGTTAGGGTTATTGTTAGGGTAAGGGTTAGGGTTAGGGTTAGGGATAGTGTTAGGGTTAGGGTTAGGGTTAGGTTTAGGGTTGGGGTTAGGGTTAGGGTTAGGGTAAGTGTAAGTTTTAGGGTTAGGGTTAGGGTTATGGTTAGGTTTAGGGTTAATGTTAGGGTTAGGGTAGGGATAAGGGTTAGGGTTAGGGTTAGGGTTAGGGTAAGGGAAAGGGTAAGGGTTAGAATTAGGGTTAGGGTTAGAATTAGTTTTAGGGTTAGAGTTAGGGTAAGGGTTAGGATTAGGTTTACGCTTAGCATTCAGGTTAGGGTAGGGTTAGGGTAAGGGTAAGGGTCAGGTTTAGGGTTAGGGTTAGGGTTAGGGTAAGGGTAAGCGTTAGGATTAGGGTTAGGGTTAGGGTTAGTGTTAGGGTTAGGTTTAGGGTTAGGTTAGGGTTAGGGTTAGGGTTAGGGTTAGGGTTAGGTTTATGGTTAGGTTTAGGGTTAGGTCAGGGTTAGGGTTAGGGTTAGGTTTAGGGTAAGGGTAAGGATTAGGGTTAGATTTAGTGTTAGGGTTAAGGTTAGCGTTAGGGTTAGGGTAAGGGTAAGGGTTACGGTTAGGATTAGGGTTAGGGGTTAGTGTTATTGTTAGAGTTAGGGTTAGTGTAAGGGTAAGGTTTAGGTTTAGGGTTAGGCTAGGTGTTAGGGTTAGGGTAAGGGTTAGGGTTAGGGTAAGGGTTAAGGTTAGTGTTAGGGTTAGGGTTAGGTTTAGGTTTAGAGTTAGGGTAAGGGTAAGGGTTAGGGTTAGGGTGAGGGTAAGGGTTAGGGTGAGGGTAAGGGTTAGGGTTAAGAGTTAGTGTTCGGGTTAGGGTTAGGGTTACGGTTAGGGTTTGTTTAAGTGTTAGGGTTATGGTTAGGATTAGGGTTAGGGTTAGGTTTAGGGTTAGGTTAAGGGTAAGGGTTAGGCTTACGGTTAGGGTTAGGGTTAAGTTTAGGGTTAGAGTTAGTGTAAGGGTAAAGGTAAGGGTTAGGGTTAGGTTTAGGGTTGGGGTTAAGGTTAGGGTTAGGGTTAGCGTAAGGGTACGGTTTATGGTTAGGGTTAGGGTAAGGGTTAAGTTTAGGTTAGGGTTAGGGTGAGGGTTAGGGTTAGGGTTAAGGGTTAGGGTTCGAGTTAGGGTTAGGGTTAGGGTTAGTTTTAGGGGAAGGATTTTGGTTAGGGTAAGTGTTAGGGTTAGGGTTAGGGTAAGGGTTAGGGTTAGGATAGGGGTTAGGGTTAGGGTTAGGGTTACGGTAAAGTTAGGGTTAGGGTTAGGGTTAGGGTTAGGTTTAGGGTTTGGTTTAGGCTTAGGGTTAGTGTAATGGTAAGGGTTAGGGTTAGGGTTAGGGTTAGGTTAAGGGTAAGGGTTAGGGTTAGGGTTAGGGTTAGAATTAGTGTTAGGTTTAGGTTTAGGGTTAGGTGTAGGGTTAGGGTGAGAGTTAGAGTTAGTCTTAGGGTAAAGTAAGGGTTAGGTTTAGGGTTAGGGTTAGGGTAAGGATTAGTGTTTCGGTTAGAGTTAGGTTTACGGTTAGGTTTAGGGTTAGCATTAAGGTTAGGGTTAGCGTTAGGGTAAGGTTAAGAGTTAGGGTTATTGTTAGGGTGAGGGTTAGGTTTGGGGGTTACGGTTAGGGTTAGAATTATGGTTAGGGATAGTTTTAGGGCTAGGGTTAGGGTAAGGGTAAGGGTTAGGGTTAGCGTTATGTTTAGGTTTAGGGTTAGGGTTAGGGTAAGGGTAAGTGTTAGGGTTAGGGTTATGGTTAGGGTTAAGGTTAGGGTGAGGGTTAGGGTTCGGGTTAGGTGTAGGGTTCGAGTTAGGGTTTCGGGTTAGGGTTAGGGTTAGAGTTAGGGTTAGGGTTAGGTATAGGGTTGGGTTTAGGATAAGGGTAAGGGTTAGGGTTACGGTTAGGTTTAGGGTTAGGGTTAGGGTAAGGGCAAGGGTTAGGTTTAGGGCTAGGTTTAGTGTTAAGTTTAGGGTTAGAGTTAGGGTTAGGGTAGGGATAAGGGTTAGGGTTAGGGTTAGGGTTAGGGTTAGGAGTAGGTTTAGGGTTAGGATTAGGGTAAGGGTTAGGATTAGGTTTAGGCTTAGCATTAAGGTTAGGATTAGGGTTAGGGTAAGGGTAAGGGTTAGGTTTAGGGTTAGGATTAGGGTAAGCGTAAGGGTTAGGATTAGGGTTATGGTTAGGGTTAGTGTTAGGGTTAGGTTTAGGGTAAGGGTAAGGACTAGGGTTAGAATTTGTGTTAGGGTTAGGGTTAAGCTTAGCGTTAGGGTTAGGGTAAGGGTAAGGTTTAGGGTTAGGATTAGGGTTAGGGGTTAGTGTTACTGTTAGGGTTAGTGTTAGTGTAAGGGTAAGGTTTAGGGTTAGGGTTAGGTTAGGTGTTAGGGTTAGGGTTAGGGTTATGGTTAGGGTAAAGGTTAGGGTTAGGGTAAGGGTTAGGGTTAGGGTTAGAGTTAGGGTTAGGTTTAGGGTTAGAGTTAAGGTAAGGGTAAGGGTTCGGGTTACATTTAGTTTTGGTTTTAAGTTTAGTGTTAGGGTTAGCGTAAGGGTTAGGGGTTAGGGTTAGGTTTAGGGTTAAGATTAGGGTTAGGATTAGGGTAAGTGTAAGATTTATGGTTAGGTTTAGAGTTAGTGTTAGGGTAAGGGTTAGGGTTAGGGTTAGGGTTAGGGTTAGGTTTAGGGTTAGGGTAAGGGTTAGGGTTAGGGTTAGGGTAAGGGTTAAGGTTAGGGTTATGGTTAGAGTTAGGGTTAAGTTTAGGGTTAGGGTTAGGGTAAGGGTAAGGTTTAGGGTTAGGATTAGGGTTAAGATTAGGGTTAGGATTAGGGTAAGGGTAAGGGTAAGGGTTAGGGTTAGGGTGAGGGTTAAGGTTAGGGTTAGGGAAGGCGAAGGGTAGGGTTAGGGTAAGGGTTAAGGTTAGGGTTAGGGATAGGGTGAGTGTTAGGGTTAGGGTTAAGAGTTAGGGTTCAGTTTAGGGTTAGGGTTAGGGTTAGGGTAAGTGTTAGGGTTAGGGTTAGGGTTAGGGTTAGGGTAAGGGTGAGGGTTAGGGTTACGGTTAGAGTTAGGGTTAAAGTTAGGGTTAGAGTTAGTGTAAGGGTAAGCGTAAGGGTTAGGGTTAGGGTTAGGTTTAGGTTAGGGGTTAGGGTTACGGTTAGAGTAAGGGTTAGTGTTAGGGTTAGGGTTAGTGTTAGGGTTACGGTTAGGGTCATGGTTATGGTAAGGGTTAGGGTTAGGGTTAGGGTTAGGGTTAGCGGTTAGGGTTACGGTTAGGTAAGGGTTAGCGTTAATGTTAGGGGTTAGTGTTAGGGTTAGGGTTAGGGTTAGGATTGGGGTAAGGGTTAGGGTTAGGGTTAGGGTTAGGGTTACCGTAAGAGTAAGGGTTAGTGTTAGGGTTAGGGTTAGTGTTAGGTTTAGGGTAAGGGTTCGGGTTAGGGTTAGTGTTAGGTTTAGGGTTAGGGTTAGAGTAAGGTAAGGGTTAAGTTTAGGGTTTAGGTTAGGGTTAGGGTTAGGTTAAGGGTAAAGGTTAGGTTTAATGTTAGGGTTAGGGTTAGGGTTAGGGTTAGGTTAGGGTTAGGGGTTAGGGTTAGGGTTAGAGTTAGGGTTAGGGTTAGGTTTAGGGTTGGGGTAAGGATAAGAGTAAGGGTTAGGGTTAGGTTTAGGGTTAGGGATAGGGTAAGGGTAAGGGTTATGGTTAGGGTTAGGTTTAGTGTTAAGGTTAGGGTTAGGGTTATGGTTAGGGTAGGGATAAGGGTTAGGGTTAGGTTTAGGGTTAGGGAAAGGGTAAGGTTGAGTGTTAGGATTAGGGTTAGGGTTAGGATTAGGTTTAGGGTTAGGGTTAGGGTAAGGGTAAATGTTAGGGTTAGGGTTAGGGTAAGGGTAAGGGATAGGGTTAGTATTAGGGTTAGGGTTAATGTTAGGGTTCGGGTTAGGGTAAGGATTAGTGTTAGGATTAGGGGTAGGGTTAAGGTTAGGGTTAGGGTTAGGGTAAGTGTAAGGGTTAGGGTTAGGGTTAGGGTTAGGTTAAGGTTTAAGTTTAGGGGTAGGGTTAGGGTGAGGGTTAGGGTTAGGGTTAAGGGTTAGGTTTCGGGTTAGGGTAGGGTTAGGCTTAGGGTTAGGGTAAGTGTTAGGGTTAGGGTTAGGATTAGGGTTAGGGTTAGGGTAAGGTTCAGGGTTAAGGTTAGGGTTAGGGTTAGGTGAATGGTAAGGGTAAGGGATAGGGTTAGGGTAAGGTTTAAGTTTAGGGGTAGGGTTAGGGTGAGGGTTAGGGTTAGGGTTAAGGGTTAGGTTTCGGGTTTGGGTTAGGGTTAGTCTTAGGCTAGGGTAAGTGTTAGGTGAGAGTTAGGATTAGGGTTAGGGTTAGGTTTAGGGTTAGGGTAAGGGTAAGGGTTAGGGTTAGGGTTAGGGTTAGGGTTAAGGTTAGGTTTAGGGTTAGGTAAGGGTAAGGGTAAGGGTTATCGTTAGGGTTACGGTTAGGTAAGGGTTGGCGTTATGGTTAGGGGTTAGTGTTAGGGTTAGGGTTAGGGTTTGGGTTAGGGTAAGGGTTAAGGTTAGGGTTAGGGTTAGGGTTAGGTTTAGGGTAAGGGTAAGGATTAGGGTTAGATTTAGTGTTAGGTTTAAGGTTAGGTTAGGTGTTAGGGTTAGGGTAAGGGTTAGGGTTAGGGTAAGGGTTAAGGTTACGGTTAGGGTTAGGGTGAGGGTTAGGGTTCGGGTTAAGAGTTAGGGTTGGGGTTAGGGTTCGGGTTAGTGTTAGGTTAGGTTAAGGGATAGGGTTAGGGTTAGGATTAGAGTTAGGTTTAGGGTTAATGTAAGGGTAAGGGTTAAGGTTACGGTTAGGGTTAGGGTTAAGTTTAGGGTTAAAGTTAGTGTAAGGGTAAGGGTAAGGGTTAGTGTTAGGGTTAGGGGTTAGGGTTAGGATTAGGGTTACCGTAAGAGTAAGGGTTAGGGTTAGGGTTAGGGTTAGTATTAGGCTAAGGGTAAGGGTTAGGGTTAGGTTTAGTTTTGGGGTTAAGGTTAGGGTTAGGGTTAGCGTAAGGGTACAGGTTAGGGTTAGGGTTAGGGTTAGGGTAAGGGTAAGTGTTTGGGTAATGGTTAGGTTTTGGGTTAGGTTTAAGATAACGGTAAGGGTTAGGGTTAGGTTTAGGGTTAGGGTTAGGGTTTAGGGTTAGGATTAGGGTTAGGGTTAGGGTTAAGGTTTAGGTTAGGGTTAGTTTTAGGGTTGGGGTTAAGAATAGGGTAAGGGTAAGGGTAAGGGTTAGGGTTAGGGTTAGGGTTAACGTTAGGGTTAGGTTTAGGGTTAGGGTAATGGTTAGGTTTAGGGTTAATGTTAGGGTAAGGGTGTTAGGGTTGGGGTTAGGGTTACGGTAAGAGTAAGGGTTAGGGTTAGGGTTAGGGAAATTGTTAATATTAGGTTTAGGGTTAGGGTTAGGGTAAGGGTAAGGGTAAGGGTTAGGGTTAGGTTTAGGATTAGGGTTATGGTTAGGGTTAGGGTTACGGTTAGGTTTAGGGTTAGGGTTAGGGTAAGGGTAAGGGTTGGGGTTAGGGTTAGGGTTAAGGTTAGGGATAGGGTTAGGGTTAGAGTTAGGATTAGGGTTAGGGTAAGGGTAAGAGTTAGGGTTCGGGTTAGGGTTAGTTTTAAGGTTATGGTTAGGGTTAGGTTTAGGTTTAGGGTAAGGGTAAGGGTAAGGATTAGGGTTAGCGTTAGGGTTAGGGAAAGGTTAAGGTTTAGGGTAAGGGTTAGGTTTAGGGTTAGGGTTAGGATTAGGGTTAAGGTTAGGGTTAGGGTTAGGGTTAGGGTTAGGCTTAGCATTAAGTTTAGGGTTAGGGTTAGGGTAAGGGTAAGTGTTACACTAGGGTTAGGTTAAGGATTAGGGTTAGGTTTCGGATTAGGGTAAGGGTTAGGGTTAGGGTTCGGGTAAGGATTAGGGTTAGGGTTAGGGTTAGGCCAAGGGTTAGGGTTAGGCTTAGGTTTAGGGTTAGCATTAAAGTTAGGGTTAGGGTTAGGATTAGGGTTAGCGTTAGGAGTTAGGGTTAAGGTTAAAGTTAGGTTTAGGGTTAGGGTTAGGGTTAGGGTAAGGGTAAGGGTTAGGGTTAGGTTTAGGGTTAGGTGTTAGGGTTAGGTTTAGCGTTAGGTTTAGGGTAAGGGTAAGGGTTTGGGTTAGGGGTGGGGTTATGGTTAGGTTTAGGGTTAGGATAAGGGTAAGCGTAATGGTTAGGGTTAGGGTTAAGCGTTAGGGTTAGGGTTAGGGTAAGTTTAAGGGTTAGGGTTAGCGGTTAGGGTTAAGGTTAGGGTTAGGGGTAGGGTTAGGGATAGGGTAAGGGTTAGGTTTAAGGTTAGGGTAAGGGTAAGGTTTATGGTTAGGTTTAGAATTAGTGTTAGGGTAAGGGTTAAGGTTAGGGTTAGGGTTAGTTTTAGGGTTAGGGTAAGGGTTATGGTTAGGGTTAGGGTAAAGTTTACGGTTAGGGTTATGGTTAGGGTTAGGGTTAAGTTTAGGGTTAGGGTTAGGGTAAGGATAAGGGTTAGGGTTGGGTTAGGGTTAGGGTTAAGATGAGGGTTAGGATTAGGGTAAGGGTAAGGGTTAGGGTTAGGTTTAGGGTTAAGGTTAGGGTTAGGGGAATGGTAAGGGTTAGGGTAAGGGTTAAGGTTAGGGTTAGGGTTAGGGTGAGGGTTAGGGTTAGGGTTAAGAGTTAGGGTGAGGGTTAGGGTTAGTGTTAGGGTTAGGGTAAGTGTTAGGGTTAGGGTTAGGATTAGGGTTAGGGTTAGAGTTAGGGTTAGGGTAAGGGTAAGGGTTAGGGTTACGGTTAGGTTTAGGGTTAAGGTTAGGGTTAGAGTTAGTGTAAGGGTAAGGGTAAGGGTTAGGGTTAGGGTTAGGGTTAGGGTTAGGGGTTAGGGTTACAGTTAGAGTAAGGGTTAGTGTTAGGGTTAGGGTTTAGTGTTAGGGTTACGGTTAGGGTTATGGTTAGGGTAAGGGTTAGGATTAGGGTTAGGGTTAGGGTTAGGGTTAGTGGTTAGGGTTACGGTTAGGGTAAGGGTTAGCGTTAATGTTAGGGGTTAGTGTTAGGGTTAGGGTTAGGGTTAGGGTTGGGGTAAAGGTTAGGGTTAGAGTTAGGGTTAGGGTTACCGTAAGAGTAAGGGTTAGTGTTAGGGTTAGGGTTAATGTTAGGGTAAGGGTAAGGGTTAGGGTTAGGGTTAGTGTTAGGTTTAGGGTTAGGGTTAGAGTAAGGTAAGGGTTAAGTTTAGGGTTTATGTTAGGGTTAGGGTTAGGGTAAGGGTAAGGGTTAGGTTTAAGGGTAAGGGTTATGGTTATGGTTAGGGTTAGGGTTAGGGAAAGGGTAAGGTTGAGGGTTAGGATTAGGGTTAGGGTTAGGATTAGGGTTAGGGTTAGGGTTAGGGTAAGGGTAAGGGTTAGGGTTAGGGTTAGGGTAAGGGTAAGGGATAGGGTTAGGATTAGGGTTAGGGTTAATGTTAGGGTTCGGGTTAGGGTAAGGGTTAGTGTTAGTATTAGGGATAGCGTTAAGGTTAGGTTTAGGGTTAGGGTAAGTGTAAGGGTTAGGGTTAGGGTTAGGGTTAGGGTAAGGTTTAAGTTTAGGGTTAGGGTTAGGGTGAGGGTGAGGGTTAGGGTTAAGTGTTAGGTTTCGGGTTAGGGTAGAGTTAGGCTTAGGGTTAGGTCAAGTGTTAGGGTTAGGGTTAGAATTAGGGTTAGGGTTAGGGTAAGGTTCAGGGTTAAGGTTAGGGTTTGGGTTAGGTGAATGGTAAGGGTAAGGGATAGGGTTAGGGTAAGGTTTAAGTTTAGGGGTAGGGTTAGGATGAGGGTTAGGGTTAGGGTTAAGGGTTAGGGTTCGGGTTAGGGTTAGGGTTAGGCTTAGGCTAGGGTAAGTGTTAGGGTTAGGGTTAGGATTAGGGTTAGGGTTAGGTTTAGGGTTAGGGTAAGGGTAAGGGTTAGGGTTAGGGTTAGGGTTAGGTTTAGGGTTAGGGTAAGGGTAAGGGTTAGGGTTAGGGTTAGGGTTAGTGTTAGGGTTAGGGTTAGGATTAGGGTTAGGGTTAGAGTTAGGGTTAGGGTTAGGTTAGGATTAGGTTTAGGGTTAGGGTCAGGGTAAGGGTTAGGGTTAGGGTTAGGGTTAGCATTTAGGTTATGGTTAGGGTAGGGTAAGGGTAAGGGTCATGGTTATGGTTAGGTTAAGGGTAAGGGTAAGGGTTAGGGTTAGGGTTAGGGTTAGTGTTAGGGTTAGGTTTAGGGTTAGGTTTAGGGTAAGGGTAAGGATTAGGGTTAGAGTTTGTGTTAGGGTTCGGGTTAAGCTTAGCGTTAGGGTTAAGGTAAGGGTAAGGTTTACGGTTAGGATTAGGGTTAGGGATTAGTATTAGTGTTAGGGTTAGGGTTAGTGTAAGGGTAAGGTTTAGGGTTAGGGTTAGGTTAGGTTTTAGGGTTAGGGTTAGAGTTAGGGTTAGGGTAAAGGTTAGGGTTAGGGTAAGGGTTAGGGTTAGGGTTAGAGTTAGGGTTAGGTTTAGTTTTGGGGTTAAGATTAGGGTTCGGGTTAGCGGAAGTGTTAGGGGTTAGGATTACGGTTAGGGCTAAGATTAGGGTTAGGATTAGGGTAAGGGTAAGGTTTATGGTTAGTTTTAGAGTTAGGGTTAGGGTAAGGGTTAGGGTTAGGGTTAGGGTTAGGTTTAGGGTTAGGGTAAGGGTTAGGGTTAGGGTTAGGGTAAGGGTTAAGGTTAGGGTTATGTTTAGGGTTAGGGTTAAGTTTAGGGTTAGGGTTAGGGTAAGGGTAAGTGTTAGGGTTAGGGTTAGGGTTAAGATTAGGGTTAGGATTAGGGTAAGGGTAAGGGTTAGGGTTAGGGTTAGGGTAAGGGTTAAGGTTAGGGTTATGTTTAGGGTTAGGTTTAAGTTTAGGGTTAGGGTTAGGGTAAGGGTAAGTGTTAGGGTTAGGGTTAGGGTTAAGATTAGGGTGAGGATTAGGGTAAGGGTAAGGGTTAGGGTTAGGGTGAGGGTTAAGTTTAGGGTTAGTGGAAGGGGAAAGGTAAGGGTTAGGGTAAGGGTTAAGGTTAGGGTTAGGGATAGGGTGAGTGTTAGGGTTAGTGTTAAGAGTTAGGGTTCAGGTTATTGTTAGGGTTAGGGTTAGGGTAAGTGTTAGGGTTAGGATTAGGATTAGGGTTATGGTTAGGGTTAGGGTAAGGATAAGTGTTAGGGTTACGGTTAGAGTTAGGGTTAAGGTTAGGGTTAGAGTTTGTGTAAGGGTAAGGGTAAGGGTTAGGGTTAGGTTTAGGGTTAGGGGTTAGGGTTACGGTTAGAGTAAGGGTTAGTGTTAGGGTTAGGGGTTAGGGTTAGGGTTACGGTTAGGGTTATGGTTATGGTAAGGGTTAGGGTTAGGGTTAGGGTTAGGGTTAGCGGTTAGGGTTACGGTTAGGGTAAGGGTTAGCGTTAATGTTAGGGGTTAGTGTTAGGGTTAGGATTAGGGTTAGGATTGGGGTAAGGGTTAGGGTTAGGGTTAGTGTTAGTGTTACCGTAAGTGTAAGGGTTAGTGTTAGGGTTAGGGTTAGTATTAGGTTTAGGGTAAGGGGTCGGGTTAGGGTTAGTGTTAGGTTTAGGGTTAGGTTTAGAGTAAGGTAAGGGTTAAGTTTAGGGTTTAGGTTAGGGTTAGGGTTAGGTTAAGGGTAAGGGTTAGGTTTAATGTTAGGGTTAGGGTTAGGGTTAGGTTAGGGTTAGGGGTTAGGGTTAGGGTTAGAGTTAGGGTTAGGGTTAGGTTTAGGGTTGGGGTAAGGATAAGAGTAAGGGTTCGGGTTAGGTTTAGGGTTAGGGTTAGGGTAACGGTAAGGGTTATGGTTAGGGTTAGGTTTAGTGTTAATGTTAGGGTTAGGGTTATGGTTAGTGTAGGGATAAGGGTTAGGGTTACGTTTAGGGTTAGGGAAAGGGTAAGGTTGAGGGTTAGGATTAGGGTTAGGGTTAGGATTAGGGTTAGGGTTAGGGTTAGGGTAAGTGTAAGATTTAGGGTTAGGGTTAGGGTAAGGGTAAGGGTTAGGGTTAGGATTAGGGTTAGGGTTAATGTTAGGGTTCGAGTTAGGGTAAGGGTCAGTGTTAGGATTAGGGGTAGGGTTAAGGTTAGGTTTAGGGTTAGGGTAAGTGTAAGGGTTAGGGTTAGGGTTAGGGTTAGGGTAAGGTTTAAGTTTAGGGGTAGGGTTAGGGTGAGGGTTAGGGTTAGGGTTAAGGGTTAGGTTTCGGGTTAGGGTAGGGTTAGGCTTAGGGTTAGGGTAAGTGTTAGGGTTATTGTTAGTATTAGGGTTAGGGTTAGGGTAAGGTTCAGGGTTAAGGTTAGGGTTAGGGTTAGGTGAATGGTAAGGGTAAGGGATAGGGTTAGGGTAAGGTTTAAGTTTAGGGGTAGGGTTAGGGTGAGGGTTAGGGTTAGGGTTAAGGGTTAGGGTTCGGGCTAGGGTTAGGGTTAGGCTTAGGCTAGGGTAAGTGTTAGGGTTAGGGTTAGGGTTAGGGTTAAGGTTAGGGTTAGGATTAGGTAAGGGTAAGGGTAAGGGTTAGCGTTAGGGTTACGGTTAGGTAAAAGTTGGCGTTATGGTCAGGGTTTAATGTTAGTGTTAGGGTTAGGGTTTGGGTTAGGGTAAGGGTTAAGGTTAGGGTTAGGGTTAGGGTTAGGGTAAGAGTAAGGTTTAGGGTTAGGGTGAGGGTAAGGGTAAGTGTTAGCGTTAGGGTTAGTGTTAGGTTTAGGGTTTGGGTTATGGTAAGGGTAAGGGTTAGGTTTAGGGTTAAGGTTAGGGTTAGGGTTAGGGTAAGGGTAAGGGTTAGGGTTAATGTTAGGGTTAGGGTTAGGGTTAGAGTTAGTGTTTGGGGTTAGTGTTAGGGTTAGGGTTAGGATTAGGGTTGGGGTTAGGATAAGGGTAAGTGTTAGGGTTAGGGTTAGGGTGAGGGTAGGCTTAGCATTAAGGTTTGGGTTAAGGTTAGGGTAAGGGTAAGGGTTAGGCTAGGGTTAGGGTAAGGATAAGGGTTAGGTTTCGGATTAGGGTAAGGGTTAGGGTTAGGGTTAGGGTAAGCGTTAAGTTTAGGGTTAGCATTCGGGTAAGGGTAAGGGTTAGGTTTAGGGTTCGGGTAAGGATTAGGGTTAGGGTTAGGGTTAGGGCAAGGGTTAGGGTTATGGTTAGGTTTAGGGTTAGCATTAAATTTAGGGTTAGGGTTAGGATAAGGGTAAGGGTTAGGGTTAGTGTTAGGGTTAGCGTTAGGAGTTAGGGTTAAGGTCAAGGTTAGGTTTAGGGTTAGGGTTAGGGTAAGGGTAAGGGTTAGGGTTAGGTTTAGGGTTAGGTGTTAGGGTTAGGTTTAGCGTTAGGTTTAGGGTAAGGGTAAGGGTTAGGATTCGGGTTAGGGGATAGGGTTAGGGTTAGGGTTAGGGTAAGTTTAAGGGATAGGGTTTGCGGTTAGGGTTAAGGTTAGGGTTAGGGGTAGGGTTAGGGTTAGGGTAAGGGTTAGCGTTAAAGTTAGGGTAAGGGTAAGGTTTATGGTTAGGTTTAGAATTACTGTTATAGTAAGGGTTAAGGTTAGGGTTAGGGTTAGGTTTAGGGTTAGGGTTAGGGTAAGGGTTACGGTTAGGGTTATGGTTAGGGTTAGGGTTAAGTTTAGGGTTAGGGTTAGTGTAAGGATAAGGGTTAGGGTTAGGGTTAGGGTTAGTTTTAGTGGTTAGGGTTATGGTTAGGGTAAGGGTTAGCGTTAATGTTAGGGGTTAGTTTTAAGGATAGGGTTAGGGTTAGGGTTGGGGTAAAGGTTAGGGTTAGGGTTAGGGTTAGGGTTACCGTAAGAGTAAGGGTTAGTGTTAGGGTTAGGGTTAGTGTTAGGGTAAGGGTCAGGGTTAGTGTTAGGGCTAGTGTTAGGTTTAGGGTTAGGGTTAGAGTAAGGTAAAGGTTAAGTTTAGGGTTTAGGTTAGGGTTAGGGTTAGGGTAAGGGTAAGGGTTAGGTTTAATGTTAGGGTTAGGGTTAGGGTTAGGTTAGGGTTAGGGGTTAGGGTTAGGGTTAGATTTAGGGTTAGGGTTAGGTTTAGGGTTGGGGTAAGGATAAGATTAAGGGTTAGGGTTAGGTTTAGGGTTAGGGTTAGGGTAAGGGTAAGGGTTATGGTTAGGGTTAGGGTTAGTGTTAAGGTTAGGGATAGGGTTATGGTTAGGGTAGGGATAAGGGTTAGGGTTAGGGTTAGGGTTAGGGAAAGGGTAAGGTTGAGGGTTAGGATTAGGGTTAGGATTAGAGTTAGGGTTATGGTTAGGGTTAGGGTAAGGGTTAGGGTTAGGGTTACGGTAAGGGTAAGGGATAGGGTTAGGATTAGGTTTAGGGTTAATGTTAGGGTTCGGGTTAGGGTAAGGGTTAGTGTTAGGATTAGGGGTAGCGTTAAGGTTAGGTTTAGGGTTAGGGTAAGTGTAAGGGTTAGGGTTAGGTTTAGGGTTAGGGTAAGGTTTAAGTTTAGGGGTAGGGTTAGGGTGAGGGTGAGGGTTAGGGTTAAGGGTTAGGTTTCTGGTTAGGGTAGAGTTAGGCTTAGGGTTAGGGCAAGTGTTAGGGTTAGGGTTAGGATTAGGGTTAGGGTTAGGGTAAGGTTCAGGGTTAAGGTTAGGGTTTGGGTTAGGTGCATGGTAAGGGTAAGGGATAGGGTTAGGGTAAGTTTTAAGTTTAGGGGTAGGATTAGGGTGAGGGTTAGGTTTAGGCTTAGGCTAGGGTAAGTGTTAGGGTTTGGGTTAGGATTAGGTTTAGGGTTACGTTTAGGGTTAGGGTAAGTGTAAGGGTAAGGGTAAGGGTTAGGGCTAGGTTTAGGGTTAAGGTTAGGTTTAGGGTTAGGTAAGGGTAAGGGTAAGGATTAGCGTTAGGGTTACGGTTAGGTAAGGGTTGGCGTTATGGTTAGGGGTTGGTGTTAGTGTTAGGGTTACGGTTTGGGTTAGGGTAAGGGTTAAGGTTAGGGTTAGGGTTAGGTTTGGTTTAGGGTAAGAGTAAGGGTTAGGGTTAGGGTTAGGGTGAGGGTAAGGGTAAGTGTTAGCATCAGGGTTAGTGTTAGGTTTAGGGTTTGGGTTATGGTAAGGGTAAGGGTTAGGTTTAGGTTTAAGGTTAGGGTTAGGGTTAGGGTAAGGGTAAGGGTAAGGTTTAGGGTTAATGTTAGTGTTAGGGTTAGGGTTAGAGTTAGTGTTTGGGGTTAAAGTTAGGGTTAGAGTTAGGGTTAGTGTTAGGATTAGGGTTGGGATTAGGATAAGGGTAAGGGTTAGGGTTAGGGTTAGGATTAGGGTTGGGGTTAGGATAAGGGTAAGGGTTAGGGTAAGGGTTGGAGTTAGGTTTAGGGTTAGGATTAGGGTTAAGGTTAGGGTTAGGGTTAGGGTAAGGGTTAGGGTTAGGGTTAGGGTTAGGGTTAGGGTAAGGGTTAGGCTAGGGTTAGGGTAAGGGTAAGGGTTAGGGTTAGGGTTAGGATTAGGGTTAAGTTTAGGGTTAGGGTTAGGGTGAGGTTTAGGTTTAGGGTTAAGAATTAGTGTTAGTGTTAGGGTTAGGGTTAGGTTTAGGGTAAGTGTTAGGGTTACGGTTAGGATTAGGGTTAGGGTTAGGGTTAGTGTTAGGGTAAGGGTAAGGGCAAGGGTAAGTTCTAGGGTTAGGGTCAGGGTTAGGGGTTAGGGTTACGGTTAGGGTAAGGGTTAGCATTAGGGTTAGGGGTTAGTGTTAGGGTTAGGGTTAGGGTTAGGGTTAGGGTAAGGGTTAGGTTTAGGTTTAGGGTTAGGTTTACCAAAAGAGTAAGGGTTAGTGTTAGGATTAGTGTTAGGTTTAGGGTTGGGGATAGGATAAGAGTAAGGGTTAAGTTTATGGTTTATGTTAGGGTTAGGGTTAGGGTAAGGGTAAGGGTTAGGGTTAATGTTAGGGTTAGGGTTAGGGTTAGGGTTAGGGTTAGGTGTTAGGGTTAGGGTTAGAGTTAGGGTTAGGGTTAGGTTTAGGGTTGGGGATACGATAAGAGTAAGGGTTAGGTTAGGTTTAGGATTAGGGTTAGGGTAAGGGTAAGGGTTATGGTTAGGGTTAGTGTTAAGGTTAGGGTTAGAGTTAGGGTTAGGGTAGGAATAAGGGTTAGGGTTAGGGTTAGGTTTAGGGTTAGGTGTTAGGGTTAGGGTTAGGTTTAGGATTGGGGATAGGATAAGAGTAAGGGTTAGGGTTAGGGTTAGCATTAAGGTTATGGTTAGGGTAGGGTAAGGGTCAGGGTTATGGTTAGGGTTAGGGTAAGGGAAAGGGTTAGGTTTAGCGTTAGGGTTAGTGTTAGGTTTAGGTTTAAGGTTAGGTTTAGGGTAAGGGTAAGGATTAGGGTTAGAGTTAGTGTTAGGGTTAGGGTTAAGGTTAGCGTTAGGGTTAGGGTAAGGGTAAGGATTACGGTTAGGATTAGGGTTAGGGGTTAGTGTTACGGTTAGGGTTAGTGTAAGGGTAAGGTTTAGGGTGAGGGTTAGTTTAGGTGTTAGGGTTAGGGTTAGGGTTAGAGTAAAGGCTAGGGTTAGGGTAAGGGTTAGGGTTAGGGTTAGCGGTTAGGGTTAAGGTTAGGGTTAGGGGTAGGGTTAGGGTTAGGGTAAGGGTTAGGTTTAGTTTTGGGGTTAAGGTTAGGGTTAGGGTTAGCGTAAGGGTACGGGTTAGGGTTAGGGTTAGGGTAAGGGTTAAGGTTAGGGTTAGGGTGAGGGTTAGGTTTAGGGTTAAGGGTTAGGGTTTTTGTTCGGTTTAGGGTTAGGGTTAGGTTTAGGGTAAGGGTTAGGGTTAGGGTAAGTGTTATGGTTAGGGTTAGAGTAAGGGTTAGTTTTAGGGATAGGGGTTAGGGTTAGGGTTAGAGTAAAGTTACTGTTAGGGTTAGGGTTAGGGTTAGGTTTAGGGTTAGGGTTAGGGTTAGGGTTAGTGTAAGGGTAATTGTTATGGTTATGCTTAGGGTTAGGGTTAGGGATTAGGGTTAGTGTTCGAGTTAGGGTAAGGTTAAGGGTTAGGGTTAGGGTTAGGGTTAGGGGTTAGGGTTAGTGTTAGGGTTAGGGTAAGTGTAAGGGTTAGGGTTACGGTTAGGTTTAGGGTTAAGGTTAGGGTTAGAGTTAGTGTAAGGGTAAGGGTAAGGGTTAGGGTTAGGGTTAGGGTTAGGGTTAGGGGTTAGGGTTACAGTTAGAGTAAGGGTTAGTGTTAGGGTTAGGGGTTAGTGTTAGGGTTATGGTTAGGGTTATGGTTAGGGTAAGGGTTAGGGTTAGGGTTAGGGTTAGTGGTTAGGGTTAAGGTTAGGGTAAGGGTTAGCGTTAATGTTAGGGGTTAGTGTTAGGGTTAGGGTTAGGGTTAGGGTTAGGGTAAGGGTAAGGGTTAGGGTTAGGGTTAGCGTTAGGTTTAGGGTTAGGGTTAGAGTAAGGGTAAGGGTTAAGTTTAGGGTTTAGGTAAGGGTTAGGGTTAGGGTAAGGGTAAGTGTTAGGGTTAATGTTAGGGTTAGGGTTAGGGTTAGGGTTAGGGGTTATGGTTAGGGTTAGAGTTAGGGTTAGGTTTAGGGTTGGGGTAAGGATAAGAGTAAGGGTTAGGGTTAGGTTTAGGGTTAGGGTTAGGGTAAGTGTAAGGGTTATGGTTAGGTTTAGGGTTAGTGTTAAGGTTAGCGTTAGGGTTAGGGTTAGGGTAGGGATAAGGGTTAGGATTAGGGTTAGGGAAAGGGTAAGGTTGAGGTTTAGGGTTAGGGTTAGCGTTAGGGTTAAGGTTACGGTAAGGGTAAGGGTTAGGGTTAGGGTTAGGATAAGGTTAAGGGATAGGGTTAGGATTAGGTTTAGGGTTAATGTTAGGGTTCGGGTTAGGGTAAGGGTTAGTGTTAGGATTAGGGTTAGCGTTAAGTTTAGGGTTCGGAATAGGGTAATGGTAAGGGTTAGGGTTAGGGTTCGGGTAACGATTAGGGTTAGGGTTAGGGTTATGGCAAGGGTTAGGGTTAGGGTTAAGTTTAGCTTTAGCATTAAGGTTAGGGTTAGGGTTAGGATAAGGGTAATGGTTAGGGTTAGTGTTAGGGTTAGTGTTAGGGTTAGGGTTAGGTGTTAGCTTTAGGTTTAGCGTTAGGTTTAGGGTAAGGGTTAGGGTTAGGGTTAAGGTTATGTTTAGGGTTAGGGGTAGGGTAAGGGTAAGGGTAAGTGTTAGGGTTAGGGTTAGGGGTTAGGGTTAGGGTTAGGGTTAGGGTAAGGTTAAGGGTTAGGGTTAAAATTTGGGTTAGTGGTAGGGTTAGGGTTAGGGTTACTGTAAGGGTTAGGGTTAGGGTTAGTGTAAGGGTAAGGTTTATGGTTAGGGTTACAGTTAGTGTTAGGGTAAGGGTTAGGGTTAGGGTTAGGGTTAGGGCTTAGGGTTAGGGTTACTGTTAGGGTTAGGGTAAGGTTAGGGTTAGGGTTAGGGTTAGGGTTAGGGTAAGGGTTAGGGTTAGGGTTAGGGTTAGGGTTAGGGTTAAGGTTAGGGTAAGGATTAGGTTAAGGGTAAGGGTTAGGGTTAGGGTTCGGGTAAGGATTAGGGTTAGGGTTAGGGTTAGGGCAGGGTTAGAGTTAGGGTTAGGGTTAGGATTAAGGTTAAGATTAGGGTTAGGATAAGGGTAAGGGTTAGGGTTAGTGTTAGGGTTAGCGTTAGGAGTTATGGTTAAGGTTAAGGTTTTGTTTAGGGTTAGGATTAGGGTAAGGGTAAGGGTTAGGGTTAGGGTTAGGGTTAGGGTTATGGTTAGGGTTAGGGTTAGGGTAAGGGTAAGGGTAAGTGTTAGGGTTAGGGTTAGGGGTTAGGGTTAGGGTTAGGGTTAGTGGTAGGGTGAGGGTTAGGGTAAGGGTTAGGTTTAGGGTAAGGGTAAGGTGTATGGTTAGGATTAGATTTAGTGTTAGGGTAAGGGTTAGGGTTAGGATTAGGGTTGGTTTAGGGTTAGGGTAAGGGTAATGGTTAGGGTTAGGGTTAGGGTTAGGGTAAGGGTTAGAGTTAGGGTTATGGTTAGGGTTAGGGATAGGGTAAGGTTAGGGTTAGGGTTGGTGTTAGGTTTAGGGTAAGTGTTAGGGTTAGGGTTAGGATTAGGTTTAGGGTTAGGGTTAGGGTTAGGGTAAGGGTAAGGGTTAGGGTGAGGGTTAGGGTTAGGGTTAAGTTTAGGGTTAGAGTTAGTGTTAGGGTAAGGGTACGAGTTAGGGTTAGGGTTAGGGTTAAAGTTAGGGGTTAGGGGTACGGTTAGGGTAAGGGTTAGCGTTAGGGTTAGGGGTTAGGGTTAGGGTTAGGGTTAGGGTTATGGTTAGGGTAAGGGTTAGGTTTAGGGTTAGGGTTAGGGTTACCGTAAGAGTAAGGGTTAGTGTTAGGGTTAGGGTTAGGGTTAGGGTAAGGGTAAGGTTTAGGGTTAGGGTTAGCGTTAGGTTTAGGGTTAGGGTTAGAGTAAGGGTTAGGGTTAGGGTTAGGGTTAGGGTTAGGGTTAGCATTAAGGTTAGGGTTAGGGTTAGGGTAAGGTTAAAGGTTAGGGTTAGGGTTCGGGTAAGGATTAGGGTTAGGGTTAGGGTTAGGGCAAGGGTTAGGGTTATGGTTAAGTTTAGGGTTAGCATTAAGGTTAGGGTTGGGGTTAGGATAAGGGTAATGCTTAGGGTTAGTGTTAGGGTTAGCGTTAGGATTTAGGGTTAATGTTAAGGTTAGGTTTAGGGTTAGGATTAGGGTAAGTGTAAGGGTTAGGGTTAGGGTTAGGGTTAGGTGTTAGTGTTAGGTTTAGGGTTAGGTTTAGGGTAAGGGTAAGGGTTAGGGTTAGGGTTAAGGTTATGTTTAGGTTTAGGGTTAGGGTAAGGGTAAGGGTAAGTGTTAGTGTTAGGGTTAGGGGTTAGGGTTAGGGTTAGGGTAAGGTTAAGGGTTAGGGTTAGCGTTTAGGGTTAAGGTTAGGGTTAGTGGTAGGGTTAGGGTTAGGGTTAGGGTTAGGGTAAGGGTTAGGGTTAGGGTTAGGGTAACGGTAAGGTTTATGGTTAGGGTTAGAGTTAGTGTTAGGGTAAGGGTTAGGGTTAGGGTTAGGGTTAGGTTTACGGTTAGGGTAAGGGTAAGGGTTAGTGTTAGGGTTAGTGTTAGGGTAAGGGTTAAGGTTAGGGTTATGGTTAGGGTTGGGGTTAGGTTTAGGGTTAGGGTTAGGGTTAGGGTAAGTGTTAGGGTTAGGGTTAGGGTAAGGGTTAGGGTTAGGATTAGGGTTAAGTTTAGGGTTAGGGTTAGGGGAAGGGTAAGTGTAAGGGTTAGGTTTAGGGTTAGGGTAAGGGTTAAGTTTAGGGTTAGGGTTAGGGTGAGGGTTAGGGTTATGGTTAAGAGTTAGGGTTAGGGTTAGGGTTAGGGTTAGGTTTAGGGTAAGTGTTAGGGTTAGGGTTAGGATTAGGGTTAGGGTTAGGGTAAGGGTTAGGGTTAGAGTTAGAGGTAGGGTTAGGTTTAGGGTTAGAGTTCGGGTAAGGGTAAGGGTTAGGGTTAGGTTTAGTTTGGGGGTTAAGGTTAGGGTTAGGGTTAGCGTAAGTGTATGGGTTAGGGTTAGGTTTAGGGTTAGGGTAAGGGTTAAGTTTAGGGTTAGGGTTAGGGTTAGGGTTAGGGATAGGTTAGATTTAGGGTTACGGTTAGCGTTAGCGTTAGGGTAAGGGTAACTGTTAGGGTTATGGTTAGGTTTAGGGTTAGGGTTAAGATAACGGTAATGTTTAGGGTTAGGTTTAGGGTTAGGGTTAGGGTTAATGTTAGGGTAAGGGTGTTAGGGTTAGGGTTACGGTTAGGTTTAGGGTTAAGGTTAGGTTAAGGGTAAGGGTTAGGGTTAGGGTAAGGGTAAGGGGTAGGGTTAGGGTTAGGGTAAGAGTTAGGGTTAGGGTTAGGGTTAGAGTTAGGGTAAGGGTAAGTGTTAGGGTTAGGGTGAGGTTTAGGGTTAGGGTTGGGTTTAGGGTAAGTGTTAGGTTTAGGGTTAGGGTTAGGGTTAGCGTTAGGATAAGGGTAAGAGTTAGGGTTATGGTTAGGGTAAGATTAAGGGTTAGGGTTAGGGTTAGGGAAATTTTTAATGTTAGGGTTAGGGTTAGGGTTAGGGTAAGGGTAAGGGTTAGGGTTTGGTTTAGGATTAGGGTTAGGGTTAGGGTTAGGGTTACGGTTAGGTTTAGGGTTAGGGTTAGGGTAAGGGTAAGGGTTGGGGTTAGGGTTAGGGTTAAGTTTAGGGTAAGGGTAAGGATTAGGGTTAGGGGTAGGGTATGGTTAGGTTTAGGGTTAGGGTAAGGGTAAGCGTAAAGGTTAGGGTTAAGGTTAGGAGTTAGGGTTAGGGTTAGGGTAAGTTAAAGGGTTAGGGTTAGCGGTTAGGGTTAAGGTTAGGGTTAGGGTTAGGGTTAGTGTTAGGGGTTAGAGTTACGGTTAGGGTAAGGGTTAGCATTAGGGTTAGGGGTTACGGTTAGTGTTAGGGTTAGGGTTAGGGTTAGGGTTAAGGGTTAGGTTTTGGGTTAGGGTTAGTTTACCATAAGAGTAAGGGTTAGTGTTAGGGTTAGGGTTAGTGTTAGGGTAAGGGTAAGGGTTAGGCTTAGGGTTAGTGTTAGGTTTAGGGTTAGGGTTAAGGGTAAGGGTAAGGGTTAAGTTTAGGGTTTAGGTTAGGGTTAGGGTTAGGGTAAGGGTAAGGGTTAGGGTTAATGTTATGGTTAGGGTTAGGGTTAGGGTTAGGTGTTAGGGTTAGAGTTAGAGTTAGGGTTAGGGTTAGGGTTAGGGTTGGGGATAGGATAAGAGTAAGGGTTAGGGTTAGGTTTAGGATTAGGGTTAGGGTAAGGGTAAGGGTTATGGTTAGGGTTAGGGTTAGTGTTAAGGTTAGGGTTAGGGTTAGGGTTAGGGTAGGAATAAGGGTTAGGGTTAGGGTTAGGGTTAGAGTTAGGGTAAGGGTTAGGGTTAGGGTAAGGGTTAGGGTTAGAGTTAGAGGTAGGGTTAGGTTTGGGGTTAGAGTTAGGGTAAGGGTAAGGGTTAGGGTTAGGTTTAGTTTTGGGGTTAAGGTTAGGGTTAGGGTTAGCGTAAGGGTACGGGTTAGGGTTAGGGTTAGGGTAAGGGTTAAGGTTAGGGTTATGGTTAGGTTTAGGATTAGGGTTAAGATAACGGTAATGTTTAGGGTTAGGTTTAGGGTTAGGGTTAGGGTTAATGTTAGGGATAATGTTAGGTTAGGGTTAGGTAAGGGTAAGGGTAAGGGTTAGGGTTAGGGTTAGGTTTAGGGGTTAGGGTAAGGGTTGGCGTTAGGGTAAGGGTTGGCGTTATGGTTAGGGGTTAGTGTTAGTGTTAGGGTTAGAGTTTGGGTTAGGGTAAGGGTTAATGTTAGGGTTAGGTTTAGGCTTAGGCTAGGGTAAGTGTTAGGGTTAGGATTAGGGTTAGGGTTAGGTTTAGGTTTAGGGTAAGGGTAAGGGTTAGGGTTAGGGTTAGGGTTAAGGTTAGGGTTAGGGTTAGGTAAGGGTAAGGGTATGGGTTACGGTTAGGGTTAGGTTTAGGGGTTAGGGTAAGGGTTGGCGTTATGGTTAGGGGTTAGTATTAGTGTTAGGGTTAGGGTTTGGGTTAGGGTAAGGATTAATGTTAGGGTTAGGGTTAGGGTAAGAGTAAGGGTTAGGGTTATGGTTAGGGTGAGGGTAAGGGTAAGTGTTAGCGTTAGGGTTAGTGTTGCGTTTAGGGTTTCGGATATGGTAAGGGTAACGGTTAGGGTGAGGTTTTACATTAGGGTTAGGGTTAGGGTTAGAGTTAGGGTTTGCTGTTAGGTTTAGGGTTAGAGTTAGGGTTAGGGTTAGGTTTAGGGTTGGGGTTAGGATAAGGGTAAGGGTTAGGGTTACGGTTAGGTTTAGGGTTAGGTTTAGGGTAGGGATAAGGGTTAGGGTTAGGGTTAGGTTAGGATTAGGGAAAGGGAAAGGGTTAGAGATAGGGTTAGGGTTAGGGTTAGGATTAGGTTTACGTTTAGGATTAGGATAAGGGTTAGGGTAAGGGTAAGGGTCAGGGTTAGGGTTAGGGTAAGGGTAAGGGTTAGAGTTACGGTTAGGGTTAGGGTTAGTGTTAGGGTTAGGTTTAGGGTTAGGTTTAGGGTAAGGGTAAGGATTAGGGTTAGAGTTAGTGTTAGGGTTAGGGTTTAGGTTAGCGTTAGGGTTAGTGTAAGGGTAAAGGTTACGGTTAGGATTAGGGTTAGGGTTTAGTGTTAGTGTTAGGGTTAGGGTTAGTGTAAGGGTAAGATTTAGGGTTAGGTTTAAGTTAGGTGTTAGGGTTAGGGTTAGGGTTAGGGTTAGGGTAACGGTTAGGTTTAGGGTAAGGGTTAGGGTTAGGGTTAGCGTTAGGGTTAAATGTAGGGTTAGAGTTAGGGTAAGGGTAAGGGTTAGGGTTAGGTTTCGTTTTGGGGTTAAGGTTAGGGTTAGGGTTAGCGTAAGGGTACAGGTTAGTGTTAGGGTTAGGGTTAGGGTAAGGGTTAAGGTTAGGGTTAGGGTTAGGGTGAGGGTTAGGATTAGGGTTAAGAATTAGTGTTAGGGTTAGGGTTAGGGTAAGTGTTAGATTAGGGATAGGGTTTAGGGTTAGGGTTAGGTTTAGGTTAAAGTTAGGGTGAGGGTGAGGGTTAGGGTAAGGGTAAGGGTTAGAGTTAGGTTTAGGGTTAGGGTTAGTGTAAGGGTAAGGGTTAGGGTTAGGATTAGGTTTAGGTTTAGGCGTTAGGGTTAGTGTTAGAATTAGGGTAAGTGCAAGGGTTAGGGTTAGGGTTAGGGTAAGGGTTAGGGTTAGGATTAGGGTTAAGGTTAGGGTTAGGGTTAGGGGAAGGGTTAGAGTTAGGGTAAGGATTAGGGTTAGGTTTCGGGTTAGGGTAAGGGTTAGGGTTAGGGTGAGGGTTAGGGTTAGGGTTAAGAGTTAGAGTTCGGGTTAGGGTTAGGGTTAGGGTTAGGTTTAGGGTAAGTGTTAGGTTTAGGGTTAGGGTTAGGGTTAGGTTTAGGGTTAGGGTTAGGGTAAGGGTAAGGGTTAGGGTTAGGGTTAGGGTAAGGGTTAGGGTGAGGATTAGGGTTAAGGTTAGGGTTAGGGTTAGGGTAAGGGTAAGGGTTAGGGTTAGTGTAAGGTTTAAGGTTAGGGTTAGGTTTAGGGTTAGGATTAGGGTTATGGTTAGGGTTAGGTTTAGTGTTAGGGTTAGGGTTAGGTTTAGGGTAAGTGTTAGGTTTAGGGTTAGGATTAGGTTGAGGGTTAGGGTTAAGGAAAGGGTAAGGGTTAGGGTTACGGTTAGGATTAGGGTTAAGTTTAGGGTTAGAGTTAGTGTAAGGGTAAGGGTACGGCTTAGGGTTAAGGTTAGGGTTAAAGTTAGGGGTTAGGGTTACGGTTAGGGTAAGGGTTAGCGTTAGGGTTAGGGGTTAGTGTTAGTGTTAGGGTTAGGATTAGGGTTAGGGTAAGGGTTAGATTTAGGGTTAGTGTTAGGGTTACCTTAAGAGTAAGTGTTAGTGTTACGGTTAACGTTAGGGTTAGGGTAAGGGTAAGGGTTAGGGTTAGGGTTAGTGTTAGGTTTAGGGTTAGGGTTATTGTAAGGGTAAGGGATAAATTTAGGGTTTAGGTAAGGGTTAGGTTTAGGGTAAGGGTAAGGGTTAGGGTTAATGTTAGGTTTAGGGTTAGGGTTAGGGTTAGTGTTAGTGTTAGGGGTTATGGTTAGGGTTAGAGTTAGGGTTAGGGTTAGGTTTAGGGTTAGATTTAGGCTAAGGGTAAGGGTTATGGTAAGGGTTAGGGTTAGTGTTAAGGTTAGTTTTAGGGTTAGGGTTAGGTAGGGATAAGGGTTAGGGTTAGGGTTAGGGTTAGGGAAAGGGTAAGGTTGAGGGTTAGGGTTAGGGTTAGGGTTAGGATTAGGGTTAGGGTTAGGGTTAGGGTAAGGGTAAGTGTTAAGGTTAGGATTACTGTTAGGGTTAGGGTTAGGGTTAGGGCAAGTGTTAGGGTTTGGGTTAAGTTTAGGGTTAGCATTAAGGTTAGGGTTAGGGTTAGGATGAGGGTAAGGGTTACGTTTAGTGTTAGGGTTAGCGTTAGGAGTTAGGGTTAAGGTAAAGGGTAGGTTTAGGGTTAGGATTAGTGTAAGTGTAAGGGTTACGGTAGGGTTAGGTGTTAGGGTTAGGGTTAGTGTTAGGGTTAGGGTAAGGGTAAGTGTTATGGTTAGGGTTAGGGTTATGGTTAGGTTTAGGGTTAGGGTAAGGGTAAGGGTAAGTGTTAGGGTTAGGGGTTAGGGTTAGGGTAAGTGTTAGGGTAAGGTTAAGGGTTAGGGTTAGCGGTTAGGGTTAAGGTTAAGGTTAGTGGTAGGATTAGGGTTAGGGTAAGGGTTAGGGTTAGGTTAGGGTAAGGGTAAGGTTTATGGTTAGGGTTAGAGTTAGTGTTAGCGTAAGTGTTAGGGTTAGGGTTAGGGTTAGGTTTAGGGTTAGGGTAAGGGTAAGGGTTAGTGTTAGTGTTAGGGTTAGGGTAAGTGTTAGGGTTAGGGTTATGGTTAGGGTTACTGTTAGGGATAGGTTTAGGTTTAGGTTTAGGGTAAGGGTAAGTGTTAGGGTTAGGGTTAGGGTAAGGGTTAGGGTGAGGATTAGGGTTAAGGTTAGGGTTAGGGTTAGGGTAAGGGTAAGAGAAGGGTTAGGGTTATGGTTAGGGTTAAGTTTAGGGTTAGAGTTAGTGTAAGGGTAAGGGTAAGGGTTAGGCTTAGGGTTATGGTTAGGGTTAGGGTTAGGGTTAGGGTTAGGGATAGGGTAAGGGTTAGGTTTTAGGGTTAGGGTAGGGTTACCATAAGAGTAAAGGTTAGTGTTAGGGTTAGGGTTAGGGTTAGGGTAAGTGTAAGGGTTAGGGTTAGGGTTAGTGTTAGGTTTAGGTTTAGGGTTAGAGTAAGGGTAAGGGTTAAGTTTAGGGTTTAGGTAAGGGTTAGGTTTAGGGTAAGGTTAAGGGTTAGGGTTAATGTTAGGGTTAGGGTTAGGGTTAGGGTTAGGGTTAGGGGTTATGGTTAGGGTTAGAGTTAGGGTTAGGGTTAGGTTTAGGGTTAGATTTAGGCTAAGGGTAAGGGTTATTGTTAGGGTTAGGGTTAGTGTTATGGTTAGTGTTAGGGTTAGGGTTAGGGTAGGGATAAGGGTTAGGGTTAGGGTTAGGGTTAGGTAAAGGGTAAGGTTGAGGGTTAGGGTTAGGGTTAGGATTAGGGTTAGGGTTAGGTTTAGGGTAAGGGTAAGTGTTAGGGTTAGGGTTAGGGTAAGGGTAAGGGATAGGGTTAGGATTAGGTTTAGGGTTAATGTTAGAGTTCGGGTTAGGGTAAGGGTTAGTGTTAGGATTAGGGTTACCGTTAAGGTTAGGGTTCGGATTAGGGTAAGGATATGCGTTAGGGTTAGGGTTCGGGTAAGGATTAGGGCTAGGGTTAGGGTTAGGGCAAGTGTTAGGGTTTGGGTTAAGTTTAGGGTTAGCATTAAGGTTAGGGTCAGGGTTAGGATGAGGGTAAGTGTTACGTTTAGTGTTAGGGTTAGCGTTAGGAGTTAGGGTTAAGGTTAAGGGTAGGTTTAGGGTTAGGATTAGGGTAAGTGTAAGGGTTAGGGTTAGGGTTAGGTGTTAGGGTTAGGGTAAGGTAAGGGTTAGGGTTAGGATTAGGGTTATGGTTAGGGTTAGGGTTAGGGTAAGGGTAAGTGTAAGTGTTAGGGTTAGGTGTTAGGGTTAGGGTTAGGGTTAGGGTAAGGTTAAGGGTTAGGGTTAGCGGTTAGGGTTAAGGTTAGGGTTAGTGGTAAGATTAGGGTTAGGGTAAGGGTTAGGGTTAGGGTTAGGGTAAGGGTAAGGTTTATGGTTAGGGTTAGGGTTAGGGTTAGGGTTACGGTTAGGGTTAGGGTTAGGTTTAGGGTTAGGGTAAGGGTAAGGGTTAGTGTTAGTGTTAGGGTTAGGGTAAGTGTTAGAGTTAGGGTTATGGTTATGGTTAGGGTTAGGGTTAGGTTTAGGGTTAAGGTTAGGGTAAGGGTAAAGGTTAGGGTTAGTGTTAGGGTAAGGGTTAGGGTGAGGATTAGGGTTAAGGTTAGGGTTAGGGTTAGGGTACGGGTAAGGGTAAGGGTAAGGGTTAGGGTTATGGTTAGGGTTAGGGTTAGGGTAAGGGTAAGGGTAAGTGTTAGGGTTAGGTGTTAGGGTTAGGGTTAGCGTTAGGGTTAGGGTAAGAGTAAGGGTTAGGGTTATGGTTAGGGTTATGGTTAGGGTTAGGGTTAGGGTAAGGGTAAGGGTAAGTGTTAGGGTTAGGTGTTAGGGTTAGGGTTAGGGTTAGGGTAAGGTTAAGGGTTAGGGTTAGCGGTTAGGGTTAAGGTTAGGGTTAGGGGTAGGATTGGGGTTAGGGTAAGGGTTAGGGTTAGGGTTAGGGTAAGGGTAAGGTTTATGGTTAGGGTTAGAGTTAGTGTTAGGGTAAGGGTTAGGGTTAGGGTTAGGTTTAGGGTTAGGGTAAGGGTAAGGGTTAGGGTTAGGGTTAGGTTTAGGGTAAGTGTTAGGGTTAGGGTTACAGTTAGGGTTAGGGTTAGGGTTAGGTTTAGGGTTAGGGTTAGGGTAAGGGTAAGGGTTAAGGTCAGGGTTAGGGTAAGGGTTAGGGTGAGGATTAGGGTTAAGGTTAGGGTTAGGGTTAGGGTAAGGGTAAGGGTATGGGTTAGGGTTAGGGTTAGTGTAAGGGTTAAGATTAGGGTTAGGTTTAGGGTGAGGATTAGTGTTAGGGTTAGGGTTAGGGTTAGGGTTAGGGTAAGGGTTAGTATTAGGGTTATGGTTAGGGTTAGGTTTAGTGTTAGGGTTAGGGTTAGGTTTAGGGTAAGTGTTAGGGTTAGGGTTAGGATTAGGGTTAGGGTTACGGTTAGGGTAAGGGTAAGGGTAAGGTTTAGGGTTAGGGTTAGGGTTAAGTTTAGGGTTAGATTTAGTGTAAGGGTAAGGGTAAGGGTTAGGGTTAGGCTTAGGGTTAGGGGTTAGGGTTACGGTTAGGGTAAGGGTTAGCGTTAGGGTTAGGGGTTAGTGTTAGGGTTAGGTTTAGGGTTAGGGATAGGGTAAGGGTTAGGTTTTAGGGTTAGGGTAGGGTTACCGTAAGAGTAAAGGTTAGTGTTAGGGTTAGGGTTAGTGTTAGGGTAAGGGTAAGGGTTAGGGTTAGGGTTAGTGTTAGGTTTAGGGTTATGGTTAGAGTAAGGGTAAGGGTTAAGTTTAGGGTTTAGGATAGGGTTAGGGTTAGGGTTAGTGTAAGGGTAAGGGTTAGGGTTAATGTTAGTGTTAGGGTTAGGGTTAAGTTAGGGGTTAGGGTTAGGGTTAGAGTTAGGGTTAGGGTTAGGGTTAGGGTTAGGTTTAGGGTTGGGGATAGGATAAGAGCAAGGGTTAGGGGTAGGATTTGGGTTAGGGTTAGGGTAAGGGTAAGGGTTATGGTTACGGTTAGGGTTAGGGTTAGGGTTAGGGTTAAGGTTAGGGGTTAGGGTTAGGGTTAGAGTTAGGGTTAGGGTTAGGATTAGGGTTGTGGATAGGATAAGAGCAACGGTTAGGGTAGGATTTGGGTTAGGGTTAGGGTAAGGGTAAGGGTTATGGTTACGGTTAGGGTTAGTGTTAAGGTTAGGGTTAGGGTAGGAATAAGTGTTAGGGTTAGGGTTAGGGTTAGGGTTAGCGTAAGGGTTAGGTTTCGGGTTAGGGTTAGGGTAAGGCTAAGTGTTAGGGTTAGGGTTAGGTTTAGGTTAAGGGTAAGGGTTAGGGTTAGGGTTAGGGTTAGGGTTACGGTTAGGTTAGGGTTAGGGTTAGGTTTACGGATAGGTTAAGGGTAAGGGTTAGGGTTAGGGTTAGGGGTTAGACTTACAGTTAGGGTTGGGGTAGGGTTAGGTGTAGGGTAAGGGTAAGGGTAAGGGTTAGGGTTACGGTTAGGGTTAGGTTAAGCTTAGGGTTAGGGTTAGGGTAAGGGTAAGGTTAAGGGTAAGGTTTAGTGTTAGGGTTAGGGTTAGGGTTAGGGTAAGGGTAAGGATTAGGGTTAGGGTTAGTGTTAGGTTTAGGGTTAGAGTTAGGGTAAGGGTAAGGGTTATGGTTAGCGTTTGGGTAAGGGTTAGGGTTAGGGTAAGGGTAAGGGTTAGGGTTAATGTCAGGCATAGGGTTAGAGTTAGGGTTAGGGTTAGGGGTTAGGGTTAGGGTTCGAGTGAGGGTTAGGGTTGGGTTTAGGGTTAGGGTTAGGGTTAGGGGTTTGGGTTAGGATTAGAGTTATGGTTAGGGTTAATTTTAGGGTTACGGTTATGGTAAGTGTAAGGGTTAGGTTTAGTTTTAGGGTTAGGGTTAGCTTATGGTTAGGGTTAGCGTAAGGGTAAGGGTTAGGCTTAAGATTAGGGTGAGGGTTAGGGTTAGGGTTGGGGGTAGGGACAAGGGTAAGGGTTAGAGTTATGGTTAGGGTAAGGTTTAGGGAAAGGGTAAGGGTTAAGGTTAGGGTAAGGGTTAAGATTAGGGTTAGCGTTAGGGTTAGGGTAAGGGTTAGGGTTAGAGTTAGGGTTAGCATTAAGGTAAGGGTTAGGGTAAGGGTAAGGGTAAGGGTTAGGGTTACGGTTAGGGTTAGGGTAATTCTAAGGGTTAGGGTTAGTGTTAGGGTAGGGTTAAGGTTAGGTTTAGGGTAAGGGTTAGGGTTAGGGTTAGGGTAATGGTTAGGGTTATGGTTATGGTTAGGGAAAGGGTTAGGGTTAGGGTTAGTGTTACGTTTAGGGTTAGGGAAACTGTAAGGTTTAGGGTTAGGGTAAGGGTTAGGGTTACGGTAAGGGTTAGGGTTAGGCTTAGGGTTAGGTTTAGAGTTAGGGTTAGGGTAAGGGTAAGGGTTAGGATTAGGTTTAGGGTTGGGGTTATGGTTAGGATTAGGTTTAGGGTAAGGGTAAAGGTTACGGTTAGGTTAGGGTTAAGGTAAGGGTTAAGGTTAGTGTTAGGGTTAGGGTGAGTGTTTGGGTAAGGGTTAGGGGTTAGGGTTCGGTTTAGTGTTAGGGTTAGGGTAAGGGATAGGGTTAGGTTTAGAGTAAGTGTTAGGGTTAAGGTAAGGGATAGGGTTAGTGTAATGGTTAGTGTTAGGGTTAGGGTTAGGGTAAGGGTTAGGATTAGGGTTAGGGTTAGTGTTAGGTTTAGGATTAGGGTTAGGGTTAGGGTTTGGGTAAGGGTAAGTGTTAGCTTTAGGGATAGGGAAAGAGTAATGGTTAGGGTAAGGGTTAGGGTTAGGGTACGGGTAAGGGTTAGGGTTAGTGTTAAGATTAGGGTTAGAGTTAGGGTTAGAGTTAGGGTAGGGACAAGGGTTAGGGTTAGATTTAGGGTTAGGGTTAGGGTTAGGGAAAGGTTAAGGGTTAGGTTTAGGGTTAGGGTTAGGATTAGGGTTAGAGTTAGGGTTAGTGTAAGGGTTAGGGTTAGAGATAGCGTTAGCATTAAGGTAAGGGTTAGGGTAAGTGTAAGATTAAGGGTTAGGGTTAGGGTTAGGGTTAGGGTGAGGGTAAGGGTTAGGGTTAGTGTTAGGGTTAGGGTTAAGGTTAGGGTTAGGGTAAGGGTTAGGGTTAGGTTAAGGGTTAGGGTTAGGATTAGGGTTAGGGTTACTGTTAGGGTTAGAGTAAGTGTTAGGGTTAGGGTTAGGGTTAGGGGTTAGGGTTAGGGTTATGGTTAAGTTTAGGGTTTTGGTTAGGGTAAGGGTAAGTGTGAGGGTTAGGGTTAGGGTTAGGGTTAGGGTTGGGTTTAGGGTTAGGGTTAGGGTAAGTGTAAGGTTTATGTTTAGTGTTAGGGTTAGGGTTAAGGTTAGGATTAGGCTTCGGTTTAGGGTTAGGGTTAGGGTTAGGGTTAAGTTTAGGGTTAGGTTTAGGGTTAGGAAACGGGTAAGGGTTAGGGTAAGGGTTAGGGTTAGGCTACGGAGTAGGGTTAGGGTTAGGGTTAGTGTAAGGGTTTGGGTTAAGGTTAAGTTTAGGGTTAGCATGAAAGTTAGTGTTAGGGTTAGGGATAGGATTATGGTTAGGGTTAGGGTAAGGGTTAGGGTTAGGTTTAGGGTTAGGTTTACAGTTAGGTTTAGGGTTAGGTTTAGGGTTAGGGTTAGGGTAAGGGTAAGGGTTAGGGTTAGGGTTACGGTTACAGTTAGGTTTACGGTTAGTGTTAGGCTAAGCGTAAGGTTTATGTTTAGTGTTAGGGTTAGGGTTAAGGTTAGGATTAGGCTTCGGTTTAGGGTTAGGTTCATGGTAAGATTTAGGTGTAGGGTTAGGGTTAGGGAAAGGGTACGGGTTAGGGATAGGGTTAGGGTAAGGATTAGGGTTAGGGTTAGGGTTAGGGTAAGGGTTAGGGTTAGGGTTAGGGTTAGCATTAAGGTTAGGATTAAGGTTAGGGTAAGGGTAAGGTTTAGGGTTAGGGTTAGGATGAGGTTTAAGGTTAGGGTATAGGTAAGGTTTAGGGTTAGGGTTAGGGTTAGGGTAAGGATTAGTGTTAGGTTTAGGGTGAGGGTTAGGGTAAGGGTAAGCGTTAGGGTTAGGATTAGGGTAAGGGGAAGGTTTAGGGTTAGGATTAGGGTTAAGGTTAGGTTTAGGGTTAGGGTAAGGGTAAGGTTTAGGGTTAGGTTTAGTGTTAGGAGTTAGGGTTAGATTTAGGGTTAAGGTAAGTGTTAGGGTTAGGGTTAAGGTTAGGTTTAGGGTAAGCGTAAGTGTTAGATTTGGTTTGGGGATAGGGTAAGGGTAAGGGTTAGGGATAGGTTAGGTTTAGGGTTAGGATAAAGGTTAGGGTAAGGGTTAGGGTTAGGGTTAGGGTTAGGGTAAGGGTTAGGGTTAGGGTTAGGGTAAGGGTTATGGTTATGATTAGGGTTCGGTTTAGTGTTAGGGGTTAGGGTTAGCCTTAGGGTTTGGTTTAGGGTTAGGGTTAGGTTAAGGGTAAGGGTTAGGTTTAGGGTTAGGTTTAGGGTTAGATTTAGGGTTAGGTTTAGCTTTAGTGTAAGGGTAAGGGTTAGGGTTAGGGGTTAGGTTTAGGGTTAGTGTTAGGGTAAGGGTAAGTGTTAGGGTTAGGGTTAGGTTAGGGTAAGGGTAAGTGTTATGGTTAGGGTTAGGTAGGGTTAGGTTAAGGGTAATGGTTAGGGTTAGGATAAAGGTTAGGGTTAGGGTTAGGGTAAGGGTTAGGGTGTGGGTTAGGGTTAGGGTAAGGGTTAGGGTTACGGTTAGGGTTAGGTTTAGGGTTAGGGGTTAGGGTTAGAGTAAGGTTTAGGGTTAGGTTTAGGGTTAGGGTTACGGTAAGGGTAAGGGTTAGGGTTAGGGTTAGTTTTAGGTTTATGGTTAGGGAAAGGGTTAGCGTAGGGTTAGGTTAGGGGAAGGCTTTAGGGTTAGTGTTAGGCTTTGGGGTTAGGGTTAGGGTTATAGTTAGGGTAAGGATAAGGGTTAGGGTTAGTTTTAGGGTTAGATTTAAAGTTAGGGTTAGGGTTAGTGTAAGGGTAAGTTTTAGGGTTAGGGTTAGGGTTAGAGGTTAGGGTTAGGGTTAGGGTTAGGTTTAGGGTTAGGGTAAAGGTAAGGTTTAGGTTTACGGTTAGGGTTAGGAGTTAGGATTAGGGTTAGGGTTAGATTTAGGGTTAAGGTAAGGTTTAGGGTTAGGGTTAAAGTTAGGGTTAGGGTAAGGGTGAGTGTTAGGATTAGGGTTAGTGTTAGGGTTAGGGTTAGGGTAATGGTAAGGGTTAGGGTTAGGGTTAGGGTTAGGGTTAGTTTTGGGTTAGGGTTAGGGTAAGGGCAAGGGTTAGGGTTCGGTTTAGGGTTAGGGTTAGGGTAAAGGTTAGGGTTAGGGTTACGGTTAAGGTTAGGGTTAGGGTAAGGGTTAGGGTTACGGTTAGGGTGAGCATTAAGGATGGGTCAGGTTTCGGTTACGGTTAAGGGTTAGGGTTAGGGTTAGGATTAGGTTTAGGGTTAAGGTAAGGGTAAGGGTTAGGGTTAGCGTGAGGGTTAGGGTAAGGGTTAAGGTTAGGTTTAGGATTAGGGTTAGGTATAGGGTAAGGGTTAGGGTTAGGGTTAGGGTTAGGGTAAGGGTTAGGTTAGGGTTAGTGTTAGGGTTAGGGTTAAGGTTAGGTTTAGAGTTAGGGTAAGGGTAAGGGTTAGGGTTAGGGATAGGGTTAGGGGTTAGGGTTAGGGTTAGGGTTAGGTTTAGGGTTAGGGTAAGGTAAGGTTTAGGGTTAGGGTTAGGGTTAAGGGTTAATGTTAGGGTTAGCATTAGATTTAGGGTTAAGGTAAAGGTTAGTGTTAGGGTAAGGGTAAGGTTTACGGTTAGGGTTAGGTTTGTGTTACAGTTAGGGTAAGGGTAAGGGTTTGGGTTAGGTTTAGGGTTATGGTTAGGGTAAAGGTTAGGGTTAGGGTTAGGGTTAGGGTTAGGGTAAGGGTTACGGTTAGGGTAAGGGTACGGGTTAGGGTTAGGGTTCGCTTTAGGGTTATTTTTAGGGTTAGGGTTAGGGTAAGGGTAAGGGTTAGGGTTAGGTTTAGGGTTAGGGTAAGGGTTACGGTTAGGGTAAGGGTAGGGATTAGGGTTAGGGTTAGGGTTAGGGTTAGGGGTTAGGTTTAGCGTTAGAATTAGGGTAAGGGTTCGGGTTAGGTTTAGGGTTAGGGTTAGAGTAAGGATAGGGTTACTGCCAGGTTAGGTTTAGGTTAAGGATAAGTTTTCGGGTTAGGGTTAAGATAATGTTTAAGGTTAGGGGTAGGGTTAGGGTTAGGGGAAGGGTTAGCGTTAGGGTTAGGATAAGGGTAAGTGTTAGGGTTAGGGTTAGGGTTAGGGTTAGGGTTAGGTTAACGGTAAGGGTTAGGGTTAGGGTAAAGTTTAAGGTTAGGGTTAGGGTTAGGGTAAGGGCTAGGATTAGGGTTAGGGTAAGGATTAGGGTTACGGTTAGGGTTAGGTTTAGGGTTAGGGGTTAGGGTTCGGGTTCGGTTTAATGTTAGGTTTAGTGTTAGGGTTACGGTAAGGATAAGGGGTAGCGTTAGGGGTAGGTTAGCGTTAGGGATTAGGGTTAGGGTTACAGTTAGAGTAAGGGTAAGGGTTAGGGTTATTGTTAGAGTTAGGGTTGGATTTAGGTGTTAGGGTTAGGGTTAGAGTTAGGTTAAAGTTAGGGTTAGGGTCAGGGTTAGTTTTATGGTAAGAGTAATTGTTAGGGTTAGGGTTAGCCTTAGGGTTAGGGTAAGGGTAAGTGTTAGGGTTAGGGTTAGGGTTATGGTTATTGTTAGAGTTAGTGTAAGGGTTAGGGTTAGGGTTAGAGTTAGGGTAAGGGTAAGTGTTAGGGTTAGGGTTACGGTTAGGGTTAGCATTAAGGTTAGGGTTAGGGTAAGGGTAAGTGTTAGGGTTAGGGTTAGGGTAAGGATTAGTGTTAGGGTTAGGGTTAGGGTTAGGGTTAGGGTTAGGGTTAGCATTAAGGTTAGGGTTAGGTTTCGGTTAAGGGTAAGGGTTAGGATTAGGATTAGGATTAGTTTTAGGGTTAGGATAAGGGTTAGGGTTAGGGCTAGGCTTAGGGTAAGGGTTAGGGTCAGGTTTAGGATTAGGGTTAGGTTTAGGGTTAGGTTTAGTTAAGGGTAAGGGTTAGGGTTAGGGTTTGGGTAAGGGTTAGGGTTAGGTTTAGTGTTAGGGTTATGGTTAAGGTTAGGGTTAGGGTAAGGGTAGGGGGTACAGTTAGGGTTAGGGTTAGGGGTTAGGGTTAGGATTAGGTTTAGGGTAGGGTAATAGTTAGGGTTAGGTTTAGGATTAGGGTTAGGATTAGGTTTAGGGTTAGGGTAAGAGTAAGGGTTAGGGTTAGGGTTAGGGTTAGGATAAGGGGTAGGGTTAGGTTTAGTGTTAGGGTTAGGGTTAAGGTGAAGTTTAGGGTTAGGGTTAGGGTAAGGGTAAGGGTTAGGGTTAGGGTTAGGTTTAGGGGTTAGGGTTAGGGTTACGGTTAGGTTGAGGGTTATGGTAAGGGTAAGGTTTAGGTTTAGGGTTAGGGTTAGGGGTTAGGGTTAAGGTTAGATTTAGGATTAAGTTAAGGGTTAGGGTTAGGGTTAGGGTTAGGGTAAGGGTAAGTGTTAGGTTTAGGGCTAGGCTTAGGTTTAGGGTTTGGGTAATGGTAAGGGTTAGGGTTAGGTTTGGGATAGGGTTAGGGTTAGGTTTGGGTTAGGGTTATGGTATGGGTAAGGGTTAGGTTTAGGTTTAGGGTTAGGGTTAGGGTAAAGTTTAGGGGTAGGGTTTGGGTTAGGGTTAGAGTAAGTGTTAGGGTTAGGTTAAGGGTAAGGGTTAGGGTTATGGTTAGGGTTAGGTTTAGAGTTAGGTTTAGGGTTAGGGTTAGGGTAAGGGTAAGGGTTAGGTTTTGGGTTAGGTTTAGGGTTACGTTTATGATTAGGGTTAGGGTTAGGGTTAGGGTTAGGGTTAGGGTAAGGGTTAGGGTTAGGATTAGGTTTAGGTTTAGATGTTAGGTTTAGCTTTAGAATTTGGGTAAGGGTAAGGGTTAGGATTAGGGTTAGGGTTAGGGGTTAGGTTTAGGGTTAGTGTTAGGGTAAGGGTAAGTGTTAGGGTTAGGGTTAGGTTAGGGTAAGGGTAAGTGTTATGGTTAGGGTTAGGTAGGGTTAGGTTAAGGGTAATGGTTAGGGTTAGGGTAAAGGTTAGGGTTAGGGTTAGGGTTAGGGTAAGGGTTAGGGTGTGGGTTAGGGTTAGGGTAAGGGTTAGGGTTACGGTTAGGGTTAGGTTTAGGGTTAGGGGTTAGGGTTAGAGTAAAGTTTAGGTTAGGTTTAGGGTTAGGGTTACCGTAAGGGTAAGGGTTAGGGTTAGGATTAGGGTTAGGTTTATGGTTAGGGAAAGGGTTAGGATAGGGTTAGGTTAGGGGAAGGCTTTAGGGTTAGTGTTAGGTTTTGGGGTTAGGGTTAGGGTTAGAGTTAGGGTAAGGAAAAGAGTTAGGGTTAGGGTTAGTTTTAGGGTTAGATTTAAAGTTAGGGTTAGGGTTAGTGTAAGGGTAACTTTTAGGGTTAGGGTTAGGGTTAGAGGTTAGGGTTAGGGTTAGGATTAGGTTTAGGGTTAGGGTTAGGGTAAGGGTAAGGTTAGGGTTAGGGTTAGGGTTAAGGGTTAATGTTAGGGTTAGCGTTAGATTTAGGGTTAAGGTAAGGGTTAGAGTTAGGGTAAGGGTAAGGTTTAGGGTTAGGGTTAGGATGAGGTTTAAGGTTAGGGTATAGGTAAGGTTTAGGGTTAGGGTTAGGGTTAGGGTAAGGATTAGTGTTAGGTTTAGGGTGAGGGTTAGGGTAAGGGTAAGCGTTAGGGTTAGGATTAGGGTAAGGGGAAGGTTTAGGGTTAGGATTAGGGTTAAGGTTAGGTTTAGGGTTAGGGTAAGGGTAAGGTTTAGGGTTAGGTTTAGTGTTAGGAGTTAGGGTTAGATTTAGGGTTAAGGTAAGTGTTAGGGTTAGGGTTAAGGTTAGGTTTAGGGTAAGCGTAAGTGTTAGATTTGGTTTGGGGATAGGGTAAGGGTAAGGGTTAGGGATAGGTTAGGTTTAGGGTTAGGATAAAGGTTAGGGTAAGGGTTAGGGTTAGGGTTAGGGTTAGGGTAAGGGTTAGGGTTAGGGTTAGGGTAAGGGTTATGGTTATGATTAGGGTTCGGTTTAGTGTTAGGGGTTAGGGTTAGCCTTAGGGTTTGGTTTAGGGTTAGGGTTAGGTTAAGGGTAAGGGTTAGGTTTAGGGTTAGGTTTAGGGTTAGATTTAGGGTTAGGTTTAGCTTTAGTGTAAGGGTAAGGGTTAGGGTTAGGGGTTAGGTTTAGGGTTAGTGTTAGGGTAAGGGTAAGTGTTAGGGTTAGGGTTAGGTTAGGGTAAGGGTAAGTGTTATGGTTAGGGTTAGGTAGGGTTAGGTTAAGGGTAATGGTTAGGGTTAGGATAAAGGTTAGGGTTAGGGTTAGGGTAAGGGTTAGGGTGTGGGTTAGGGTTAGGGTAAGGGTTAGGGTTACGGTTAGGGTTAGGTTTAGGGTTAGGGGTTAGGGTTAGAGTAAGGTTTAGGGTTAGGTTTAGGGTTAGGGTTACGGTAAGGGTAAGGGTTAGGGTTAGGGTTAGTTTTAGGTTTATGGTTAGGGAAAGGGTTAGCGTAGGGTTAGGTTAGGGGAAGGCTTTAGGGTTAGTGTTAGGCTTTGGGGTTAGGGTTAGGGTTATAGTTAGGGTAAGGATAAGGGTTAGGGTTAGTTTTAGGGTTAGATTTAAAGTTAGGGTTAGGGTTAGTGTAAGGGTAAGTTTTAGGGTTAGGGTTAGGGTTAGAGGTTAGGGTTAGGGTTAGGGTTAGGTTTAGGGTTAGGGTAAAGGTAAGGTTTAGGTTTACGGTTAGGGTTAGGAGTTAGGATTAGGGTTAGGGTTAGATTTAGGGTTAAGGTAAGGTTTAGGGTTAGGGTTAAAGTTAGGGTTAGGGTAAGGGTGAGTGTTAGGATTAGGGTTAGTGTTAGGGTTAGGGTTAGGGTAATGGTAAGGGTTAGGGTTAGGGTTAGGGTTAGGGTTAGTTTTGGGTTAGGGTTAGGGTAAGGGCAAGGGTTAGGGTTCGGTTTAGGGTTAGGGTTAGGGTAAAGGTTAGGGTTAGGGTTACGGTTAAGGTTAGGGTTAGGGTAAGGGTTAGGGTTACGGTTAGGGTGAGCATTAAGGATGGGTCAGGTTTCGGTTACGGTTAAGGGTTAGGGTTAGGGTTAGGATTAGGTTTAGGGTTAAGGTAAGGGTAAGGGTTAGGGTTAGCGTGAGGGTTAGGGTAAGGGTTAAGGTTAGGTTTAGGATTAGGGTTAGGTATAGGGTAAGGGTTAGGGTTAGGGTTAGGGTTAGGGTAAGGGTTAGGTTAGGGTTAGTGTTAGGGTTAGGGTTAAGGTTAGGTTTAGAGTTAGGGTAAGGGTAAGGGTTAGGGTTAGGGATAGGGTTAGGGGTTAGGGTTAGGGTTAGGGTTAGGTTTAGGGTTAGGGTAAGGTAAGGTTTAGGGTTAGGGTTAGGGTTAAGGGTTAATGTTAGGGTTAGCATTAGATTTAGGGTTAAGGTAAAGGTTAGTGTTAGGGTAAGGGTAAGGTTTACGGTTAGGGTTAGGTTTGTGTTACAGTTAGGGTAAGGGTAAGGGTTTGGGTTAGGTTTAGGGTTATGGTTAGGGTAAAGGTTAGGGTTAGGGTTAGGGTTAGGGTTAGGGTAAGGGTTACGGTTAGGGTAAGGGTACGGGTTAGGGTTAGGGTTCGCTTTAGGGTTATTTTTAGGGTTAGGGTTAGGGTAAGGGTAAGGGTTAGGGTTAGGTTTAGGGTTAGGGTAAGGGTTACGGTTAGGGTAAGGGTAGGGATTAGGGTTAGGGTTAGGGTTAGGGTTAGGGGTTAGGTTTAGCGTTAGAATTAGGGTAAGGGTTCGGGTTAGGTTTAGGGTTAGGGTTAGAGTAAGGATAGGGTTACTGCCAGGTTAGGTTTAGGTTAAGGATAAGTTTTCGGGTTAGGGTTAAGATAATGTTTAAGGTTAGGGGTAGGGTTAGGGTTAGGGGAAGGGTTAGCGTTAGGGTTAGGATAAGGGTAAGTGTTAGGGTTAGGGTTAGGGTTAGGGTTAGGGTTAGGTTAACGGTAAGGGTTAGGGTTAGGGTAAAGTTTAAGGTTAGGGTTAGGGTTAGGGTAAGGGCTAGGATTAGGGTTAGGGTAAGGATTAGGGTTACGGTTAGGGTTAGGTTTAGGGTTAGGGGTTAGGGTTCGGGTTCGGTTTAATGTTAGGTTTAGTGTTAGGGTTACGGTAAGGATAAGGGGTAGCGTTAGGGGTAGGTTAGCGTTAGGGATTAGGGTTAGGGTTACAGTTAGAGTAAGGGTAAGGGTTAGGGTTATTGTTAGAGTTAGGGTTGGATTTAGGTGTTAGGGTTAGGGTTAGAGTTAGGTTAAAGTTAGGGTTAGGGTCAGGGTTAGTTTTATGGTAAGAGTAATTGTTAGGGTTAGGGTTAGCCTTAGGGTTAGGGTAAGGGTAAGTGTTAGGGTTAGGGTTAGGGTTATGGTTATTGTTAGAGTTAGTGTAAGGGTTAGGGTTAGGGTTAGAGTTAGGGTAAGGGTAAGTGTTAGGGTTAGGGTTACGGTTAGGGTTAGCATTAAGGTTAGGGTTAGGGTAAGGGTAAGTGTTAGGGTTAGGGTTAGGGTAAGGATTAGTGTTAGGGTTAGGGTTAGGGTTAGGGTTAGGGTTAGGGTTAGCATTAAGGTTAGGGTTAGGTTTCGGTTAAGGGTAAGGGTTAGGATTAGGATTAGGATTAGTTTTAGGGTTAGGATAAGGGTTAGGGTTAGGGCTAGGCTTAGGGTAAGGGTTAGGGTCAGGTTTAGGATTAGGGTTAGGTTTAGGGTTAGGTTTAGTTAAGGGTAAGGGTTAGGGTTAGGGTTTGGGTAAGGGTTAGGGTTAGGTTTAGTGTTAGGGTTATGGTTAAGGTTAGGGTTAGGGTAAGGGTAGGGGGTACAGTTAGGGTTAGGGTTAGGGGTTAGGGTTAGGATTAGGTTTAGGGTAGGGTAATAGTTAGGGTTAGGTTTAGGATTAGGGTTAGGATTAGGTTTAGGGTTAGGGTAAGAGTAAGGGTTAGGGTTAGGGTTAGGGTTAGGATAAGGGGTAGGGTTAGGTTTAGTGTTAGGGTTAGGGTTAAGGTGAAGTTTAGGGTTAGGGTTAGGGTAAGGGTAAGGGTTAGGGTTAGGGTTAGGTTTAGGGGTTAGGGTTAGGGTTACGGTTAGGTTGAGGGTTATGGTAAGGGTAAGGTTTAGGTTTAGGGTTAGGGTTAGGGGTTAGGGTTAAGGTTAGATTTAGGATTAAGTTAAGGGTTAGGGTTAGGGTTAGGGTTAGGGTAAGGGTAAGTGTTAGGTTTAGGGCTAGGCTTAGGTTTAGGGTTTGGGTAATGGTAAGGGTTAGGGTTAGGTTTGGGATAGGGTTAGGGTTAGGTTTGGGTTAGGGTTATGGTATGGGTAAGGGTTAGGTTTAGGTTTAGGGTTAGGGTTAGGGTAAAGTTTAGGGGTAGGGTTTGGGTTAGGGTTAGAGTAAGTGTTAGGGTTAGGTTAAGGGTAAGGGTTAGGGTTATGGTTAGGGTTAGGTTTAGAGTTAGGTTTAGGGTTAGGGTTAGGGTAAGGGTAAGGGTTAGGTTTTGGGTTAGGTTTAGGGTTACGTTTATGATTAGGGTTAGGGTTAGGGTTAGGGTTAGGGTTAGGGTAAGGGTTAGGGTTAGGATTAGGTTTAGGTTTAGATGTTAGGTTTAGCTTTAGAATTTGGGTAAGGGTAAGGGTTAGGATTAGGGTTAGGGTTAGGGGTTAGGTTTAGGGTTAGTGTTAGGGTAAGGGTAAGTGTTAGGGTTAGGGTTAGGTTAGGGTAAGGGTAAGTGTTATGGTTAGGGTTAGGTAGGGTTAGGTTAAGGGTAATGGTTAGGGTTAGGGTAAAGGTTAGGGTTAGGGTTAGGGTTAGGGTAAGGGTTAGGGTGTGGGTTAGGGTTAGGGTAAGGGTTAGGGTTACGGTTAGGGTTAGGTTTAGGGTTAGGGGTTAGGGTTAGAGTAAAGTTTAGGTTAGGTTTAGGGTTAGGGTTACCGTAAGGGTAAGGGTTAGGGTTAGGATTAGGGTTAGGTTTATGGTTAGGGAAAGGGTTAGGATAGGGTTAGGTTAGGGGAAGGCTTTAGGGTTAGTGTTAGGTTTTGGGGTTAGGGTTAGGGTTAGAGTTAGGGTAAGGAAAAGAGTTAGGGTTAGGGTTAGTTTTAGGGTTAGATTTAAAGTTAGGGTTAGGGTTAGTGTAAGGGTAACTTTTAGGGTTAGGGTTAGGGTTAGAGGTTAGGGTTAGGGTTAGGATTAGGTTTAGGGTTAGGGTTAGGGTAAGGGTAAGGTTAGGGTTAGGGTTAGGGTTAAGGGTTAATGTTAGGGTTAGCGTTAGATTTAGGGTTAAGGTAAGGGTTAGAGTTAGGGTAAGGGTAAGGTTTAGGGTTAGGGTTAGGTTTGTGTTAGGGTTAGGGTAAGGGTAAGGGTTTGGGTTAGGTTTAGGGTTATGATTAGGGTAAAGGTTAGGGTTAGGGTTAGGGTTAGGGTTAGGGTTAGGGTAAGGGTTTCGCTTAGGGTAAGGGTAGGGGTTAGGGTTAGGGTTAGGTTTAGGGTTAGGTTTAGGGTTAGGGTTAGGGTAAGGGTAAGGGTTAGGGTTAGGGTTAGGGTTAGGGTTACGTTTAGGGTTAAGGTTAGGGTTAGGGTAAGGGTTAGGGTTAGGGTTAGGGGTTAGGTTTAGCGTTAGAATTAGGGTAAGGGTTCGGGTTAGGTTTAGGGTTACGATTAGAGTAAGGATAGGGTTACTGCCAGGTTAGGTTTAGGTTAAGGATAAGTTTTCGGGTTAGGGTTAAGGTAATGTTTAAGGTTAGGGGTAGGGTTAGGGTTAGGGGAAGGGTTAGCGTTAGGGTTAGGATAAGGGTAAGTGTTAGGGTTAGGGTTAGGGTTAGGGTTAGGTTAATGGTAAGGGTTAGGGTTAGGGTAAAGGTTAAGGTTAGGGTTAGGGTTAGGGTAAGGGCTAGGATTAGGGTTAGGGTAAGGATTAGGGTTACGGTTAGGGTTAGGTTTAGGGTTAGGGGTTAGGGTACGGTTTCGGTTTAATGTTAGGTTTAGTGTTAGGGTTACGGTAAGGGTAAGGTGTAGGGTTAGGGGTAGGTTAGCGTTAGGGGTTAGGGTTAGGGTTACAGTTAGAGTAAGGGTAAGGGTTAGGGTTATTGTTAGAGTTAGGGTTGGATTTAGGTGTTAGGGTTAGGGTTAGAGTTAGGTTAAAATTAGGGTTAGGGTCAGGGTTAGTTTTAGGGTGAGAGTAATTGTTAGGGTTAGGGTTAGGCTTAGGGTTAGGGTAAGGGTAAGTGTTAGGGTTAGGGTTAGGCTTATGGTTATTGTTAGAGTTAGTGTAAGGGTTAGGGTTAGGGTTAGAGTTAGGGTAAGGGTAAGTGTTAGGGTTAGGGTTATGGTTAGGGTTAGCATTAAGGTTAGGGTTAGGGTAAGGGTAAGCGTTACGGTTATGTTTACGGGTTATGGTTAGGGTAAAGGTTAGGATTAGGGTTAGGGTTAGGGTTAGGGTAAGGGTTAGGGTTAGGGTAAGGGTAAGGGTTAGGGTTAGGGTTAGGGTTAGGTTTAGGTTTAGGATAAGGGTAAAAGTTAGGGTTAGGGTTAGGGTTAGGGTTAGGATTAGGGTTAGGTTTAGGGTTAGGGTAAGGGTTAGGGTTAGGGTTAGGGTTAGGGGTTAGGTTAGCGTTACAATTAGGGTAAGGGTAAGGGTTAGGGTTAGGGTTAGGGTTAGGGTTAGAGTAAGGATAGGGTTACGGCCAGGTTAGGTTTAGGTTAAGGATAAGTTTTCGGGTTAGGGTTAGGGTTAGGGTAATGTATAAGGTTAGGGTTAGGGTTAGGATTAGGGTAAGGGTCAGCGTTAGGGTTAGGATAAGGGTAAGTGTTAGGGTTAGGGTTAGAGTTAGGGTTAGGGTTCGTTAAGGGTAAGGGTTAGGGTTAGGGTAAAGGTTAGGGTTAGGGTAAGGGTTAGGATTAGGGTTAGGGTTAGGATTAGGGTTAGGGTAAGGGTTAGGGTTACGATTAGGGTTAGGTTTAGTGTTAGGGGTTATGGGTCGGGTTCGGTTTAATGTTAGGTTTAGTGTTAGGGTTACGTTAATTGTAAGGGGTAGGGTTTTGGGTTGGGCTAGCGTTAGGGGTTAGGGTTAGTGTTACAGTTAGAGTAACGGCAAGGGTTATGGTTATTTTTAGAGTTAGAGTTAGAGTTAGGGGTTAGGGTTAGGGTTAGAGTTAGCTTAAGGTTAGGGTTAGGGTCAGGGTTAGGGTTAGTGTAAGAGTAATAGTTAGGGTTAGGGTTAGGCTTAGGGTTAGGGTAAGGGTAAGTGTTAGGGTTAGGGTTAGGGTGATGGTTAGGGTTAGAGTTAGTGTAAGGGTTAGGGTTAGGGTTAGAGTTAGGGTAAGGATAAGTGTTAGGGTTAGGTTTACGGTTAGGGTTAGCATTAAGGTTAGGGTTAGGGTAAGGGTAAGGATTAGGGTTAGGGTTAGGGTAAGGATTAGGGTTGGGGTTAGGGTTAGGGTAAGGGTTAGGGTTAGGGTTAGGGTTAGCATTAAGGTTAGGGTTAGGGTTCAGTTAAGGATAAGGGTTAGGGTTAGGGTTAGGATTAGGATTAGGTTTAGGGTTAGGGTAAGGTTAAGGGTAATGGTTAGGGTTAGGGTTAGGGTTGGGGTAAGTGTTAGGGTTAGGGTTAGGGTGAGGTTTAGGGTTAGGTTTAGGCGTTTAGTGTTAGGGTTAGGTTTAAGTTAGGGTTAGGGTAAGGGTAAGGGTGAGGGTTAGGGTTAGGGTTAGGTTTAGGGTTGGAGTAAGGGAAAGGGTAAGGGTTAGGATAAGGGTTAGGTTTAGGGTTAGGGTAAGGATTAGGGTTAGGGTTAAGGTTAGGGTTAGCATTAAATTTAGGGTTAGCGTTAGGGTTAGTGTTAGGCATTTAGTGTTTGTTTTAGGTTTAAGTTAGGTTTAGGGTCAGGGTAAAGGTGAGGGTTAGGGTTAGGGTTAGGTTTAGGGTTAGAGTAAGGGTAAGGGTAAGGCTTAGTGTTAGAGTTAGAGTTAAGTTTAGGTTTAGGGTAAGGGTTAGGGTTAGGTTTAGGATTACGGTTAGGGTAAGGGTAAGGGTTAGGGTTAGAGTTAGGGTTAGGGTTAGGTTTAGGGTTACGGTTATGGTAAGGGTAAGGTTTAGGGTAGGGTTAGGTTAAGGGTAAGGGTTAGGGTTAGGGTTAGGGTTAGGGGTTAGGGTTAGGGTTAGAGTTAGGGTAACGGTAAGGGTTAGGTTTAGGGTTAGATTTAGGGTTAGAGTTAGGGGTTAGGGTTATGGTTAGGGTTTGTGTAAGGTTAGGGTTACGGTCTGAGTTAGGGTTAGGGTAAGGGTAAGGTTTAGGGTTAGGGTTAGTGTTAGGTTTAGGGTTAGGGTAAGGGTAAGGTTTAGGGTTAGTGTTAGCGTTAGGGTTAAGGTTAGGGTTAGGGTTAGGGTTAGGGTAAGGGTTAGGGTTGCAGTTAGGGTTAGCATTAAGGTTATGGTTAGGGTTAGGGTAAGGGTAAGGGTTAGGGTTAGGGTAAGGATTAGGGTTAGAGTTAGGGTTAGGGTAAGGGTTAGGGTTAGGGTTAGGAGTAGCATTAAGGTTAGGGTTAGGATTAGGGTTATGGTTGGGGTAAGGGTAAGTGTTAGGGTTAGGGTTAGGGTTAGGGTTAGGGTAAGGGTAAGGGTTAGGGTTAGGGTTAGGGTTAGGGTTAGTGGTAGTTTAAATGTTAGGGTTAGGGTTAGGGTTAGGGTAAGGGTAAGTGTTATGGTTAGGGTTAGGGTTAGGGTTAGGGTTAGATTAAGGGTAAGGTTTAGGGTTAGGGTTAGGGTTAGGTTAAGGTTAGGGTTAGGGTTAGGGCTGGGTTAAGTGTTAGGGTTAGGGTTAGGGTGAGGTTTAGGGTCAGGTTTAGGCGTTTAGTGTTAGGGTTAGGTTTAAGTTAGGGTTAGGGTAAGGGAAAGGGTGAGGGTTAGGGTTAGGGTTAGGTTTAGGGTTAGGGTTAGGGTAAGGATAAGGGTTAGGGTTAGCGTTATGGTAAGGATTAGGATTAGGGTTAAGGTTTGGGTAGCATTAAGTTTAGGGTTAGCGTTAGAGTTAGGGTTAGGGTTAGGTTTAGGGTAAGGGTTAGGGTTAGGGTTATGGTTAGAGTTAGGGTTAGGGTTAGGTTTATGGTTAGGGTAAGGGTAAGGGTTAGGGTTAGGGTTAGGGTTAATGTTAGGTTTAGGGTTAGAGTTAGGTTTATGGTTATTGTTAGGTTTAGGGTAGGGTTAGGTTAAGAGTAAGGGTTAGGGTTAGGGTTAGGGTTAGGGGTTAGGGTTAGGGTTAGAGTTAGGTAGGGGTAAGGATTAGGGTTAGGGTTAGGTTTAGGGTTAGGGTTAGGGGTTAGGTTTAGGGTTAGAGTTAGGGTTAGGGTAAGGGTTAGGGGTTAGGGTTAGGGTTAGGGTCAGGGTTAGGATTAGGGTAAGGGTTAGGGTTCGGGGTACGGTAGGGGTTAGGGTTAGGGTTACAGTTAGGGTAAGGTTTAGGGTTAGGGTAATGGTAAGGGTGAGGGTTAGGGTTAGGGTTAGGGTTAGGGTTAGGTTTAAATATAGGGTTATGGTTAGGATAAGTGTTAGGGTTAGGGTTAGGTTTAGGGTAAGGTTAAGGTTTAGGTTTAGGGTTAGAATTAGGTTTGGGTTTAGGGTTAGGGTTAGGGTAAGTGTTAGGGTTAGGCTTAGGGTTAGGTTTAGGATAAGGGTAACGGTTAGGTTTAGGGTTATGGTTAGGGTTACGGTTTAGGGTTAGGGATAGGGTTTTGTTTAGGTTTAGGGTTAGGGTAAGGGTAAGGGTGAGGGTTAGGATTAGGGTTAGGTTTAAGATTAGGGTTAGGTTTAGGTTTAGGGTTAGGGTTAGAGTAAGGGTTAGGTTTAGGGTTAGGGTTCGGATTAGGTTTAGGGTTAGGTTTAGGCTAAGGGTAAGCGTTAGGGTTAGGGTTAGGGTTAGGGTTAGGGTTAGGGGTTGCGTTATGTTTAGGTTTATTGTTAGGGTTAGGGTAAGGGTAAGGGTGAGGGTTAGGATTAGGGTTACTTTTAGGGTTAGGTTTAGGTTTAAGGTTAGGGTAAGGGTAAGGTTTAGGTTTATGGTTAGTGTTAAGTATACGGTTAAGTTTACGGTTAGGCTTAGGGAAAGGTTAAGGCTTAGGGTAAGGGTTAGGGTTAGGGTTAGGGTAAGGTTTAGGGTTAGGGGTAGTGTTAGGGTGAGGTTTAGGGTTAGGGTTAGAATTAGGGTAAGGGTAAAGGTTACGATTAGGATTAGGGTTAGGGGTTAGGGGTACGGTTATGATTAGGGTTAGGGTTATGGTTATGGTTAGGTTTAGGGTTAGGTTGAGGGTAAGGGTTAGTGTTAGGCTTAGGGGTTAGGGTTAGGGTTAGAGTTAGGTAGGGGTAAGGATTAGGGTTAGGGTTAGGTTTAGGGTTAGGGTTAGGGGTTAGGGTTAGGGTTAGAGTTAGGGTTAGGGTAAGGGTTAGGGTTAATGTTGGGGTCAGGTTTGGGGTTAGGGTTAGGGTAAGGGTTAGGGTTAGGTTTAAGGTTAGGTTGAGGATAAGGGTAAATCTTAGTGTTAGAGTTAGGGTTAAGTTTAGGTTTAAGGTAAGGGTTAGGGTTAGGGTTATATTTAGGGTTAGGGTTAGGGTTAGGGTTAGGGTCAGGGTTAGGGTTAGGGTAAGGGTTAGGGTTAGATTTAAGGTAAGGGTTAGGGTTAGGGTTAGGGTTAGTTTTAGGGTTAGCGTTAGGTTTATGGTTAGGGTTAGGGTAAGTGTTAGGTTTAGGGTTAGGGTAAGGGTTAGGGGTTAGGGTTAGGGTTAGGGTCAGGGTTAGGGTTAGGGTAATGGTTAGGGTTCGGGGTACGGTAGGGGTTAGGGTTAGGGTTACAGTTAGGGTAAGGTTTAGGGTTAGGGTAATGGTAAGGGTGAGGGTTAGGGTTAGGGTTAGGGTTAGGTTTAAATTTAGGGTTATGGTTAGGATAAGAGTTAGGGTTAGGGTTAGGTTTAGGGTAAGGTTAAGGTTTAGGGTTAGGGTTAGTGTTAAGTATACGGTTAAGGTTACGGTTAGGGTTAGGGAAAGGGTAAGGCTTATGGTAAGGGTTAGGGTTAGGGTTAGGGTAAGGTTTAGGGTTAGGGGTAGTGTTAGGGTGAGGTTTAGGGTTAGGGTTAGAATTAGGGTAAGGGTAAGGGTTACGGTTAGGATTAGGGTTAGGGGTTAGGGGTACGGTTATGGTTAGGGTTAGGGTTATGGTTATGGTTAGGTTTAGGGTTAGGTTGAGGGTAAGGGTTAGTGTTAGGGTTAGGGGTTACGGTTAGTGTTACAGTTAGGGTACGGTTAAGGTTTAGGGTTATTGTTAGAGTTACGGTTAGAGTTAGGGGTTAGGGTTAGGGTTAGAGTTAGGTTAAGTTGAGGGTTAGGGTCAGGGTTAGGGTTGGGGTAAGGGTAAGTGTTAGGGTTAGGGTTAGGGTTAGGGTAAGGGTAAGGGTTAGGGTTAGGGTTAGGGTAAGGGTAACTGTTATGGTTAGAGTTAGGGTTAGGTTTAGGGTTAGATTAAGGGTAAGGTTTAGGATTAGGGTTAGGGTGAGGTTTAGGGTCCGGGTTAGGCATTCAGTGTTAGGGTTAGGTTTAAGTTAGGGTTAGGGTAAGGGTAAGGGTGAGGGTTAGGTTTAGGGTTAGGTTTAGGGTTAGAGTAAGGGTAAGGGTCAGGGTTAGGGTTAGGGTTATGGTTAAGGTTAGGGTTAGGGTTAGGGTTAGGGTTAGGGTTAGGGTTAGTTTTAGGGAAAGTGTAAGGGTTAGGATAAGGGTTAGGTTTAGGGTTAGGTTAAGGTTAGGGTTAGCATTAAGTTTAGGGTTAGCGTTAGGGTTAGGGTTAGGGTTAGGGTAAGGGTTAGGGTTAGGGTTAGGTTTAGGGTTACAGTTAGGGTAAGGGTAAGGGTTAGGTTTAGAGTTAGGGTTAGGGTTAGGTTTAGGGTTACGGTTAGGGTAAGGGTTAGGGTAGGGTTAGGTTAAGGGTAAGGGTTAGGGTTAGGGTTAGGGTTAGGGGTTAGGGTTAGGGTTAGATTTGGGGTAACGGTAAGGGTTAGGTTTAGGGTTAGAGTTAGGGTTAGAGTTAGGGGTTAGGGTTAGGGTTAGGGTTAGTGTAAGGTTAGGGTTAGGGTCTGAGTTAGGTTTAGGGTAAGGGTAAGGTTTAGGGTTAGGGTTAGTGTTAGGTTTAGGGTAAGGGTAAGGGTAAGGTTTAGGATTAGGGTTAGGTTTAGAGTTAGGGTTTAGGAACGGGTAAGGATTAGGGTTAGGGTTAGGGTAAGGATTAGGGTTAGGGTTAGGGTAAGGGTTAGGGTTGGAGTTAGGGTTAGCATTAAGTTTATGGTTAGTTTTAGGGTAAGGGTAAGTGTTAGGGTTAGGGTAAGGATTAGGGTTAGAGTTAGGGTTAGGGTAAGTGTTAGGGTTAGGGTTAGGGTTAGCATTAAGTTTAGGGTTAGGGTTAGGGTTAGGGTAAGGGTAAGTGTTAGGGTTAGGGTTAGGGTAAGGGTAAGGGTTAGGGTTAGGGTTAGGGTTAGTGGTAGTGTAAGTGTTAGGGTTAGGGTTAGGGTTAGGGTAAGGGTAAGAGTTATGGTTAGGGTTAGGGTTAGATTAAGGGTAAGGTTTAGGGTTAGGGTTAGGGTTAGGGTTAGGTTTAGGGTTGGGTTAAGTGTTAGGGTTAGGGTTAGGGTGAGGTTTAGGGTTAGGGTTAGGGGTTAGGGTTAGGGTTACAGTTAGGGTTAGGGTAAGGGTTAGGGGTAATGTTGGGGTCAGGTTTGGGGTTAGGGTTAGGGTTAGGGTTAGGGTTAGTCTTCTGTTAGGTTGAGGGTAAGGGTAAGGCATAGAGTTAGAGTTAGGGTTAAGTTTAGGTTTAGGGTAAAGGTTAGGGTTAGGGTTATATTTAGGGTTAGGGTTAGGGTCAGGGTCAGGGTTAGGTTTAGGGTAAGGTTTAGGGTTAGGGTTAAGGTAAGGGTTAGGGTTAGGGTTAGGGTTAGGTTTAGGGTTAGCGTTAGGTTTATGGTTAGGGTTAGGGTAAGTGTTAGGTTTAGGGTTAGGTTTAGGGTTAGGGTAAGTGTTAGGGTTTAGGGTTAGGGTTAGGGTCAGGGTTAGGGTTAGGGTTAGGGTAAGGGTTAGGGTTCGGGGTACGGTAGGGGTTAGGGTTCGGGGTAGGTTTAGGGTAAGGGTATGGGTTAGGTTAGGGTTAGGGTTAGGGTAAAGGTTAGGGTTAGGTTTAGGATTAGGGTTAGGGTAATGGTAAGTGTTAGGGTTGGGTTAGGGTTAGGTTTAGGGTTATGATAAGGGTTAAGGTTAAGGTTACGGTTATGGTTAGGTTTAGGGTAAGGGGTTAGCATAAGGGTTAGCGTTAGGTTAAGTTTAGGGGAAGGGTTACGGTTAGGGTTAGGGTTAGGGTTACGGTTAGGTTTAGTTTTAGGGTTAGGGTTAGTGTTCGGGTTAGGGTTAGGAAAAGGGTTAGGGTTAGGGTAAAGTTAACGGTGAGGGTTAGGGTAAGGTTTAGGGTTAGGTTTAGGGTTAGGATTAGGGTTAGAGTAAGGCTTAGGATTAGGGTAAGAGTAAGGGTTAGGGTTAGGGTTAGGTTTTGGGTTAGGGGTTAGGGTAAGTGTTAGGGTTAGAGTAAAGGTTAGGGTTAGGGTTAGGGTTAGGGTGAGGGTAAGTTTTAGGGTTAGGTTTAGGGTTAGGGTAAGGGGTAGGGTTAGGGTTAGTGTAGGGTTAGCGTTAGGGTTAGGGTTAGGGTAGGGTTAGGGTTAGGGTTAGGGTTAGGGTAACGGTAAAAGTTAGGGTTAGGGTTAGGGTTAGGTTTAGGTTTAGGGTCATGTTTAGTGTTAGGGGTAGGGTAAGGGTAAGGGTTAGGGTTAAGGTTAGGGTTAGCTTTAGGTTTAGGGTTAGGGTAGGGGTATGGGTTAGGGTTAGGTTTAGGTTTAGAGTTAGGGTTAGGGTAATGGTTAAGGTAAGGGTAATGGTTAGGGTTAGGGTTAGGGTTAGGGATAGTGAAAGTGTAAGGGTTTTGTTTAGGGTTAGTGTTAGGTTAAGGGTTAGGGTTAGGGTTAGGCTAAGGATTAGGGTTAGGGTTAGGGAAAGGGTAAGGATTAGGTTTAGGGTTAGGGTTAGGGTAAGGATTAGGGTTAGGGCTTGGGTTAGGGTAAGTGTTAGGGTTAGGGTTAGCATTAAGATTATGGATAGGGTTAGGGTAAGGGTAAGGGTAAGGGTTAGGGTTAGGGTTAGGGTTAGGGTAAGGGTAAAGTTTAGGTTTAGGGTTAGGGTTAGGTTTAGGCGTTAGTGTTAGAATTAAGGTTATGGTGAATTTTAGGGTTAGGTTTAGGGTAAGGGTAAGGTTTAGGCTTAGGGTAAGGGTTAGGGTTTGTGTTAGGGTTACGTTTAGCGTTAGCGTTAGGGTAAGGGTTAGGGTTTGGTTTAGGGTTTGGGTTAAGTTTAGGGGTAGGTTTAGTGTAAGGGTAAGGGTTAGGGTTAGGGTTAGGGTTAGGGTAAGGGTTAGGGTTAGGTTTAGGATTAGGTTTAGGGTAAGGGTAAGTGTTAGAGTTGGGTTAGGGTTAGGGTTATGATAAGGGTTAAGGTTATGGTTACGGTTATGGTTAGTTGTAGGGTTAGGGTTAGGGATAGTGAAAGTGTAAGGGTTAGGGTTAGGTTTAGGGTTAGGTTAAGGATTAGGGTTAAGGTTAGGGTTAGCTTTAGGGTTAGGGTTAGGGTAGGGGTAAGGGTTAGGGTTAGGTTTAGGTTTAGAGTTAGGGTTATGGTAATGGTTAAGGTAAGGGTAATGGTTAGGGTTAGGGTTAGGGTTAGGGATAGTGAAAGTGTAAGGGTTAGGGTTAGGTTTAGGGTTAGGTTAAGGATTAGGGTTCGGGTTAGGTTTAGGTTTAGTGTTAGGGTAAGGGTAAGGGTTGTGGTTAGTGTTAGGGTTAGGGTAAGGGTTAGGGTTACTGTAAGGATTAGTGTTAGGATTAGTGTTAGGGTAAGTGTTAGCGTTAGGGTTAGGGTTAGGGTGAGCATTAAGTTTAGGGTTAGGGTTAGGGATAGGGGTTAGAGTTAGCCTTAGTGTTAGGGTTAGGGTTATGGTTAAGCTTGGGGGTAAGTTTAGGGTTACGGTTAGGGTAAGGGTAAGTGTTACTGTTAGGGTAAGGGTAAGGGTTAGGTTTGGGTTACGGTTAGGGTAAGGGTAAGTGTTAGGGTTAGGGTAAGGATAAGGGTTAGGGTTAGGGTTACGGTTAGGGTTAGGGTTAGGGTTACGGTTAGGTTTAGTTTTAGGGTTAGGGTTAGTGTTCGGGTTAGGGTTAGGAAAAGGGTTAGGGTTAGGGTAAAGTTTACGGTGAGGGTTAGGGTAAGGTTTAGGGTTAGGTTTAGGGTTAGGATTAGGGTTAGAGTAAGGCTTAGGATTAGGGTAAGAGTAAGGGTTAGGGTTAGGGTTAGGTTTTGGGTTAGGGGTTAGGGTAAGTGTTAGGGTTAGGGTTAGAGTAAAGGTTAGGGTTAGGGTTAGGGTTAGGGTGAGGGTAAGTTTTAGGGTTAGGTTTAGGGTTAGGGTAAGGGGTAGGTTTAGGGTTAGGGTAGGGTTAGCGTTAGGGTTAGGGTTAGGGTAGGGTTAGGGTTAGGGTAACGGTAAAAGTTAGGGTTAGGGTTAGGGTTAGGTTTAGGTTTAGGGTCATGTTTAGTGTTAGGGGTAGGGTAAGGGTAAGGGTTAGGGTTAAGGTTAGGGTTAGGTTTAGGTTTAGGGTTAGGGTAGGGTTAAGGGTTAGGGTTAGGTTTAGGTTTAGAGTTAGGGTTAGGGTAATGGTTAAGGTAAGGGTAATGGTTAGGGTTAGGGTTAGGGTTAGGGATAGTGAAAGTTTAAGGGTTTTGTTTAGGGTTAGGGTTAGGTTAAGGATTAGGGTTAGGGTTAGGGTTAGGCTAAGGATTAGGGTTAGGGTTAGGGAAAGGGTAAGGATTAGGTTTAGGGTTAGGGTTAGGGTAAGGATTAGGGTTAGGGTTTGGGTTAGGGTAAGTGTTAGGGTTAGGGTTAGCGTTAAGATTAGGGATAGGGTTAGGGTAAGGGTAAGGGTAAGGGTTAGGGTTAGGGTTAGGGTTAGGGTAAGTGTAAAGGTTAGGTTTAGGGTTAGGGTTAGGTTTAGGCGTTAGTGTTAGGATTAAGGTTATGGTTAATTTTAGGGTTAGGTTTAGGGTAAGGGTAAGGTTTAGGCTTAGGGTAAGGGTTGTGGTTTGTGTTAGGGTTAGGTTTAGGGTTAGCGTTAGGGTAAGGGTTAGGGTTTGGTTTAGGGTTTGGGTTAAGTTTAGGGGTAAGTTTAGTGTAAGGGTAAGGGTTAGGGTTAGGGTTAGGGTTAGGGTAAGGGTTAGGGTTAGGTTTAGGATTAGGTTTAGGGTAAGGGTAAGTGTTAGAGTTGGGTTAGGGTTAGGGTTATGATAAGGGTTAAGGTTATGGTTACAGTTATGGTTAGGTGTAGGGTTAGGGTTAGGGATAGTGAAAGTGTAAGGGTTAGGGTTAGGTTTAGGGTTAGGTTAAGGATTAGGGTTAAGGTTAGGGTTAGCTTTAGGGTTAGGGTTAGGGTAGGGGTAAGGGTTAGGGTTAGGTTTAGGTTTAGAGTTAGGGTTATGGTAATGGTTAAGGTAAGGGTAATGGTTAGGGTTAGGGTTAGGGTTAGGGATAGTGAAAGTGTAAGGGTTAAGGTTAGGTTTAGGGTTAGGTTAAGGATTAGGGTTCGGGTTAGGTTTAGGTTTAGTGTTAGGGTAAGGGTAAGGGTTGTGGTTAGTGTTAGGGTTAGGGTAAGGGTTAGGGTTACTGTAAGGATTAGTGTTAGGATTAGTGTTAGGGTAAGTGTTAGCGTTAGGGTTAGGGTTAGGGTGAGCATTAAGTTTAGGGTTAGGGTTAGGGTTAGGGGTTAGAGTTAGCCTTAGTGTTAGGGTTAGGGTTATGGTTAAGCTTGGGGGTAAGTTTAGGGTTACGGTTAGGGTAAGGGTAAGTGTTACTGTTAGGGTAAGGGTAAGGGTTAGGTTTGGGTTACGGTTAGGGTAAGGGTAAGTGTTAGGGTTATTGTAAGGATAAGGGTTAGGGTTAGGGTTACGGTTAGGGTAAGGGTTAGCGTTAGGGTTAGGGTTAGGGTAAGGATTAGGGTTAGGGTTAGTGTTAGGGTAAGGGTTAGTGTTAGGGTTAGGGTTAGGGTTAGCATTAAGGTTATGTTTAGGGTTAGGGTTAGGGTAAAGGTTAGGGTTAGGATTAGGTTTAGAGTTAGGGTTAGGGTTAGGGTTAGTGTAGGGTTAGGGTTAGGTTTAGTTTTAGGGTTAGGGTTAGGGTAAGGGTTAGGTTTGGGGTTAGGGTTAGGGTTAGGGTTAGGGTTAGAGTTAAGTTTAAGATGAGGGTTAGGGTTAGGGTTTGGTTTAGGGTAGGGTTAGGATTAGGGTTAGGTTTAGTGTTAGGGTTAGGGTAAGGGTTGGATAGGGTTAGGGTAAGGGTTAGGGTTAGGTTTAGGGAAAAGGTAAGGTTTAGGTTTAGTAGTAGTGTTAGGGTTAGGGTAAGGGTAAGGTCTAGGGTTAGGTTTAGGGTTAGAGTTAAGGTAAGGGTAAGGGTTAGGGTTAGGGTTAGGTTAGGGTTAGGGTAACCGTTAGGGTTAGGGTTAGGGTTAGGGTTAATGTGAGGGTTAGGGTTAGGATTAGGTTAGTGTTAGGGTAAGGGTTAGGGTTAGTTTAGGGTAAGGGTAAGGTTTATGGTTGGGTTAGGATTAGGGTTAGGGTTAGGGTTAGGGTAAGGGTAAGCTCTAGGGTTAGGTTTAGGGTTAGGGTTAAGGTAAGAGTATGAGTTAGGGTTAGGGTTAGGTTAGGGTTAGGGTAAGGGTTAGGGTTAGGGTTAGGTTTAAGTTAAGGGTAAGGTTTAGCGTTAGGGTTAGGGTAAGGGTAAAGTTTAGGGTTAGGGTTAGGGTTAGGTTTAGGGTTAGGGTTAGGGTAAGGGTAAGGGTTAGGGTTAGGGTTAGGGTTAGGGTAAGGGTAAGGGTTAGGGTTAAGGTTATTTTTAGGGTTAGGGAGAGGGTTAGGGTAAGGGTTAGGGTTATGGTAAGGATTAGTTTTTGGGTTAGGGTTAGGGTTAGGTTTAGGGTTAGGATTATGGAAGGGTAAGGGTTAGGGTTAGGGTTAGGTTTTGGGTTAAGGTTAGGGGTAAGTTTAGGGTAAGGGTAAGGGTTAGGGTTAGGGTTAGGGTTAAGGTAAGAGTTAGGGTTAGGGTTAGGATTAGGGTTAGGGTAAGGGTAAGTTTTAGGGTTGGGTTAGGGTTAGGGTTAGGATTATGATAAGGGTAAGGGTTAGGGTTACTGTTAGGGTTAGGTTTAGGGTAAGGGTTAGGGTAAGGGTAAGGGTTTCGGTTAGGATTAGGGTTAGGGTTAGGTTAAGGTTTAGGGTTAGGGTCAGTGTTCGGGTTAGTGTTAGGGAAAGTGTTAGGGTTAGGGTAAGGGTTAGGGTTAGGGTTAGGGTAAGGGTTATGGTTAGGTTTAGAGTTAGGATTAGGGTTAGATTTAGGGTTAGGGTTAGGGTAAGAGTAAGGGTTACGGTTAGGGTTAAGTTTTGGGTTAGGGGTTAGGGTAAGGGTTAGGATTAGGGTTCGGGTTATGTTTAGGGTTAGGGTTAGGGTGTGGGTAAGGGTTAGGGTTAGGGTTAGTGTTAGGGTTACATAAGAGTTAGCGTTAGGGTAAGGGTAAGGGTAAGGCTTAGGGTTAAGTTTAGGGTGAGGGTTACAGTTAGGGTAAGGGTTAGGATTTTGGTAAGGGTTATGGTTAGGTTTAGGGTTACGGTTAGGTTTATGGTTAGGGTTAGGGTTAAGGTTAGGTTTAGGGTAAGGGTTAGGGTTTTAGTAAGGTTAGGGTTAGCTTTAGGGCTAGGGTTAGGTTTAGGGTTAGGGTCAGGTTAAGTGTTAGGTTTAGCATTAGGGTTAGGGTTAGGGTAAGGGTTAGGGTTTAGGTTTCGGGTTAGGATCAGGGTTAGGGTTAGGGTCAGGCTTAGGTTAGGTTTAGGGTAAGGATTAGGGTTAGGGTTAGGGTAAGGGTTAGGGTTATTGTTAGGTTTAGCATTAAGATTAGGGTTAGGGTTAGGGTAAGAGTAAGGGTTAGGTTTAGAGTTAGGATGAGGGATATGGTTAAGATTAGAGTTAGGGTTAGGGTTAGGGTTTGGGTTAGCGTAAGGGTAAGGGTAAGTGTTAGGGTTAGTGTTAGGGAAAGGGTAAGAGTTAGGGTTAGATTTAGCGTTAGGATTACTGTTAGGGTTAGCATTAAGTTAGGGTAAGGGTTAGGGTAAGGGTAGGGTTAGGGTTAGGGTTAGGGTTAGGGTAAGGATTACAGTAAGGGTTAGTGTAAGGGTTAGGGTTAGGGTTAGGGTTAGGGTTAGTATCAAGGTTAGGGTTAGGGTTAGCGTAAGGGTAAGGGTTAGGTTTAGGGTTAGGGTTAGGGTTAGAGTTAGGGTTAGGGTTAGGGTTAGGGTTAGGGTTAGGGTTAGGATAAGGGTAAGGGTAAGGGTTAGGGTAAGGGTTAGGGTTTGGGTTAAGGTTAGGGGTAAGTTTAGGGTAAGGGGAAGGGTTAGGGTTAGGGTTAGGGTTAAGGTAAGAGTTAGGGTTAGGGTTAGGATTAGGGTTAGGGTAAGGGTAAGTTTTAGGGTTGGGTTAGGGTTAGGGTTAGGATTATGATAAGGGTAAGGGTTAGGGTTACTGTTAGGGTTAGGTTTAGGGTAAGGGGTTAGGGGTAGGGGTAGCGTTAGGTTTAGGTTTAGGGTTAGGGTTAGGGTAAGGGTAAGGGTTTCGGTTAGGATTAGGGTTAGGGTTAGGTTAAGGTTTAGGGTTAGGGTCAGTGTTCGGGTTAGTGTTAGGGAAAGTGTTAGGGTTAGGGTAAGGGTTAGGGTTAGGGTTAGGGTAAGGGTTATGGTTAGGTTTAGAGTTAGGATTAGGGTTAGATTTAGGGTTAGGGTTAGGGTAAGAGTAAGGGTTACGGTTAGGGTTAAGTTTTGGGTTAGGGGTTAGGGTAAGGGTTAGGATTAGGGTTCGGGTTATGTTTAGGGTTAGGGTTAGGGTGTGGGTAAGGGTTAGGGTTAGGGTTAGTGTTAGGGTTACATAAGAGTTAGCGTTAGGGTAAGGGTAAGGGTAAGGCTTAGGGTTAAGTTTAGGGTGAGGGTTACAGTTAGGGTAAGGGTTAGGATTTTGGTAAGGGTTATGGTTAGGTTTAGGGTTACGGTTAGGTTTATGGTTAGGGTTAGGGTTAAGGTTAGGTTTAGGGTAAGGGTTAGGGTTTTAGTAAGGTTAGGGTTAGCTTTAGGGCTAGGGTTAGGTTTAGGGTTAGGGTCAGGTTAAGTGTTAGGTTTAGCATTAGGGTTAGGGTTAGGGTAAGGGTTAGGGTTTAGGTTTCGGGTTAGGATCAGGGTTAGGGTTAGGGTCAGGCTTAGGTTAGGTTTAGGGTAAGGATTAGGGTTAGGGTTAGGGTAAGGGTTAGGGTTATTGTTTGGTTTAGCATTAAGATTAGGGTTAGGGTTAGGGTAAGAGTAAGGGTTAGGTTTAGAGTTAGGATGAGGGATATGGTTAAGATTAGAGTTAGGGTTAGGGTTAGGGTTTGGGTTAGCGTAAGGGTAAGGGTAAGTGTTAGGGTTAGTGTTAGGGAAAGGGTAAGAGTTAGGGTTAGATTTAGCGTTAGGATTACTGTTAGGGTTAGCATTAAGTTAGGGTAAGGGTTAGGGTAAGGGTAGGGTTAGGGTTAGGGTTAGGGTTAGGGTAAGGATTACAGTAAGGGTTAGTGTAAGGGTTAGGGTTAGGGTTAGGGTTAGGGTTAGTATCAAGGTTAGGGTTAGGGTTAGCGTAAGGGTAAGGGTTAGGTTTAGGGTTAGGGTTAGGGTTAGAGTTAGGGTTAGGGGTTATGGTTAGGTTTAGGTTTAGGGTTAGGGTTAGTGTAAGGGTAAGGGTTAGGTTTAGTGTTAGGGTTAGGTTTAGGGTTAGGGTTATGGTATGGGTGAGGGTTAGGGTTAGGTTAGGGTTAGGGTTAAGGTTAGGGTTAGGGTTAGGGTTAGGTTAAGGTTAAGGTTAAGAGTTAGGGTTTGGGTTAGGGGTAGGGTTAGGTTTAGGGTTAGGGTTAGTGTAAGGGTAAAGGTGAGGGTTAGGGTTACGGTAAGGATTAGGGTTAGGGCTAGGGTTAGAGTAAGGGTAAGGGTAAGGGATAGGGTTAGGGTTAGGGGTTAGGGTTAGGGTTAGGGTTAGGGTAAGTGTTGGGGATAGGGTTAGGGTAAAGGTAAGGTTTAGGGTTAGGGTTATGCTTAGGGTTAGAGTAAGGGTAAGGGTTACGGTTAGGGTTAGGTTTAGGTTTAGAGTTAGGTTTAGGGTAAGGGTTACGGTTAGGGTTAGGGTTAGGCTAAGGGTTAGGGTTAGGTTTAGGGTTAGGGTAAGGGTAAGTGTTAGGATTAGGGTTAGGGTTAGGGTTAGAGTAAGATTAATGGTTAGGGTTAGGGGTAGGGTTAGGTTTAGGTTTAGGGTTACAGTTAGGGTAAGTGTTACGGTTAGGGTTAGGGTTAGGGTGAGAAAAAGGTTAATGGTTAGGTTTAGGGTTAGGGTTAGGGTTAGTGTTAGGGAAAGGGTAAGAGTTAGGGTTAGATTTAGGTTTAGGTTTACTGTTAGGATTAGCATTAGGTTAGGGTAAGGGTTAGGGTAAGGGTAGGGTTATGGTTAGGGTTAGGGTTAGGGTTAGGGTAAGGATTAGAGTAGGGGTTAGTGTAAGGGTTAGGGTTAGGGTTAGGGTTAGGGTTAGTATTAAGGTTAGGGTTAGGGTTAAGGTAAGGGTAAGGGTTAGGGTTAGGGTTAGGGTAAGAGTTAGGGTTAGGGGTTATGGTTAGGATTAGGGTTAGGGTTAGGTTTAGGTTTAGGGTTAGGGTTAGGGTTAGTGTAAGGGTAAGGGTTAGGTTTAGTGTTAGGGTTAGGTTTAGGGTTAGGGTTATGGTATGGGTAAGGGTTAGGGTTAGGTTTAGGGTTAAGGTTAGGGTTAGGGTTAGGGTAAGGTTAAGGGTAAGGATTAGGGTTAGGGTTAGGGTTAGGTTAAGGTTAAGAGTTAGGGTTTGGGTTAGGGGTAGGGTTAGGTTTAGTGTTAGGGTTAGTGTAAGGGTAAAGATGAGGGTTAGGGTTACGGTAAGGATTAGGGTTAGGGCTAGGGTTAGGGTAAGAGTAAGGGTAAGGAATAGGGTTAGGGTTAGGGGTTAGTGTTAGGGTTAGGGTAAGTGTTGGAGATAGGGTTAGGGTAAGGGTAAGGTTTAGGGTTAGGGTTATGCTTAGGGTTAGAGTAAGGTTAAGGGTTACGGTTAGGGTTAGGGTTAGGCTAAGGGTTAGGGTTAGGTTTAGGGTTAGTGTAAGGGTAAGTGTTAGGATTAGGGTTAGGGTTAGGGTTAGAGTAAGATTAAGGGTTAGGGTTAGGGGTAGGTTTAGGTTTAGGTTTAGGGTTACAGTTAGGGTAAGTGTTAAGGTTAGGGTTAGGGTTAGGGTTAGAATAAGGTTAATGGTTAGGTTTAGGGTTAGCGTTAGGTTTAGGGGTTAGGGTTACGGTTTGGGTTAGGTTCAAGTTTATTGTTAGTGTAAGGGTAATGGTGAGGGTTAGGGTTAGGGATAGGGTTAGGGTAAGTGTAAGGGTTAGGGTTAGGTTTAGGGTTAGGGTTAGGGTAAGGGTTAGGGTTCAGGTTAGGGTAAGGATAAGTTTTAGGGTTAGGGTTATGGTTAGGGTTAGTGTAAGGGTAAGTGTTAGGGTTAGGGTTAGGGTTAGGGTTAGGTTTAGGGTTAGAGTTAGGTTTAGGTTTAGGGTTAGGGTTAGGGTAAGGGTAAGGGTTAGGATTAGGGTTGGGGTTAGGGTTAGGTTTAGGGTTAGGCTTAGTGTAAGGGTAAGGGTTAGGGTTAGAGTTAGGATTAAGGATAGGGTTAAGGTTAGGTTTAGGGTTTGGTTTAGGGTAAGGGTAAGGGTTAGGGTTAGAGTTAGGGATAGGGTTAAGGTTAGGGTTAGGGTTAGGGTAAGGGTAAGGGTTATGGTTAGGTTTAGGGTTAGGGAAAGGGTTAGGGATAGGGTTAAGGTTAGGGTTAGTGTTAGATTTAGGGTTAGGTTTAGGGTTAGGGTTAGCATTAGGTTAGGGTTAGGGTTAGGATAAGGGTTAGGGTTAGGCTTAGGGTTAGGGTTAGGGTAAGTGTTAGGGTTAGGGTTAAGGTAAGGGTTAGGGTTAGGGTTAGGGTTAGTATAAAGTTTAGGGTTAGCGTTAGGGTAAGGGTTAGGTGTTAGGGTTAGGGTTAGAGTCAGGGTTAGGGTTAGGGTAAGTGTTAGGGTTAGTGTTCGGGTTATGATTAGGGAAAGTTTTAGGGTAAGGGTTAGTGTTATGGTTAGGGTAAGGGTTAGGGTTAGGGTTAGGATTACGGTTAGAGTTAGGGTTAGGGTCAGGGTCAGGGTCAGGGTAAGGGTTAGGGTTAGGGGTTAGGGTTAGGGTTAGTGTTAGGTTTAGGGTAAGGATAAGGTTTAGGGTTAGGGTTAGGGTTAGGTTAAGGGTAGTATTAGTGTTAGGGTTAGGGTTATAGTTAGGGTTAGGTTAGGAGTAAGGGTTAGCCTTAGGGTTACCATTAGGGATTAGGGTTAAGTTTAGGGTTAGGGTAATGGTTAGGGTTAGGGTTAGACTTAGGGTAAGGATAAGTGTTAGGGTTAGTGTTAGGGTTAGGATTAGGGTTAGGGTAAGTGTAAGGGTTAGGATTCGGGTTAGGGTAAGTGTTAGGGTAATGGTTACGGTTAGGGTTAGTTTTAGGATAAGGGTAAGGCTTAGGGTTAGGGTTAGGGTTAAGGTTAGGGGATAGGGTTAGGGTTAGGTATAGGGTTAGGGTTAGGGTAAGGGTAAGGGTTAGGGGTATGGTTAGGGTTAAGGTTAGGGTTAAGCTTAGGGTTAGGTTTAGGGAAAGGGTAAGGTTTAGGTTAAGGGTTAGGGTTAGGGTTAGGGTAAGGGTTAGGGTTAGTGTTAGAGTTAGGATGAGGTTTAGGGTTAGGGTTAGAGTTAGGGTTAGCATTAAGTTTAGGGTTAGGGTAGGGTAAGGGTTAGGGTTAGGGTTAGGATTACGGTTAGAGTTAGGGTTAGGGTCAGGGTCAGGGTCAGGGTAAGGGTTAGGGTTCGGGTTAGGTTTTCGGTTATGGGTTAGGGTAAGTGTTAGGGTTTGGGTTAGGTTAAGAGTTAGGGTTAGGGTTAGGGTTAGGTTAAGGGTAGTATTAGTGTTAGGGTTAGGGTTATAGTTAGGGTTAGGTTAGGAGTAAGGGTTAGCCTTAGGGTTAGCATTAGGGATTAGGGTTAAGTTTAGGGTTAGGGTAATGGTTAGGGTTAGGGTTAGACTTAGGGTAAGGATAAGTGTTAGGGTTAGTGTTAGGGTTAGGATTAGGGTTAGGGTAAGTGTAAGGGTTAGGATTAGGGTTAGGGTAAGTGTTAGGGTAATGGTTACGGTTAGGGTTAGTTTTAGGATAAGGGTAAGGCTTAGGGTTAGGGTTAGGGTTAAGGTTAGGGGATAGGGTTAGGGTTAGGTTAGGGTTAAGGTTAGGGTTAAGCTTAGGGTTAGGTTTAGGGAAAGGGTAAGGGTTAGGTTAAGGGTTAGCGTTAGGGTTAGGGTAAGGGTTAGGTTTAGTGTTAGAGTTAGGATGAGGTTTAGGGTTAGGGTTAGAGTTAGGGTTAGCATTAAGTTTAGGGTTAGGGTAGGGTAAGGGTTAGGGTTAGGGTTAGTGTTAGGTTGAGGGTTTGGATTAGGCTTAGGTTTAGCGTTAGGGTAAGGGTTAGGGTTAGATTTAGGGTTAGCATTAAGGTTAGGGGTAGGGTTAGTGTAAGGGTAAGGGTTAGGTTTAGGGTTAGGGTTAGGTTTAGGCGTTAGAGTTAAGGTTAAGGTTAGGGTTAAGCTTAGGTTTAGGGTTAGGGTAAGGGTAAGGGTTAGGGTTAGGATTAGCGTTAAAGTTAGGGTTAGGGTTAGGGTTAGGGTAAGGGTTAGGTTTAGGTTTAGGGTTTGGGTTAGGTTTAGGGTTAGTTTTGGGCTAAGGGTAAGGGTTAGTGTTAGGGTTAGTTTAGGTTTAGGGTAAGGTGTTAGGGTTAGGGTTAGCGTTAGGTTTAGGTTTAGGGTTAGGGTTAGGGTAAGGGTAAGGGTTACGGTTAGGGTTAGGTTTAGGGTTAGGTTAAGTTTAAGGTTAGGGTTAGTGTTCGGGTTATGATTAGGGAATGGTTTAGGGTAACGGTTAGGGTTAGCGTTAGGGTAAGGGTTAGGGTTAGGGTTAGGGTTAGGATTAGGGTTATAATTAGGGTTAGGGTTCGGGTTAGGTTTTGGGTTAGGCGTTAGGGTAAGGGTTGGGGTTAGGGTAAGGGTTAGTGTTAGGGTTAGTGTAAGAGTTAGGGTTAGGGTTAAGGTTAGGGTAAGGGTAGTGTTAGTGTTAGGGTTAGGGTTATAGTTAGGATTAGGGTAAGAGTAAGGGTTAGGGTTATATTTAGGGTTAGGGATTAGGGTTAAGGTTAGGGTTATTGTAATGGTTAGGGTTAGGGTTGGAGTTAGGGTAAGGGTAAGTGTTAGGGTTAGTGTTAGGGTTAGTGTTAGGTTAAGGTAAAGGTTAGGGTTACGGTTAGGGTTAGGGTAAGTGTTAGGGTTAGGGTTAGGGGTAGGGTAAGGGTTAGGGTTCTGTTTAGGGTTGGGATTAAGGTTAGGGCTAGGGTTAGGATAAGGGTAAGGATGAGGGTAGGGTTAGGGTTATGGTTAGGGTTAGGTTTAGGGTTAAGGTTAGGGTAAGGGTAAGGGTTAAGATTACGGTTAGGTTTAGGGAAAGAGTAAGGGTTAGGTTAAGGGTTAGGGTTAGGGTAAGGGTTAGGGTTAGGGTTAGTGTTAGGGTGAGGTTTAGGGTTTGGGTTAGGGTTAGGGTTAGCATTAAGTTTAGGGTTAGGTTAGGGTAAGGGTTAGGGTTAGGGTTAGGGTGAGGGTGAGGGTATGGATTAGGGTTAGGTTTAGTGTTAGGGTAAGGGTTAGGGTTAGATTTAGGGTTAGCATTAAGGTTAGGGGTAGGGTTAGGGTAAGGGTAAGGGTTAGGTTTAGGGTTAGGGTTATGTTTAGGCGTTAGGTTTAGGGTTAAGGTTAGGATTAATTTTAGGGTTAGGGTTAGTTTAAGGGTAAGGTTTAGGCTTAGGGTAACGGTTAGGGTTTGTGTTAGGGTTTGGTTTAGGGTTAGGGTTAGGATAAGGGTTAGGGTTTGGTTTAGGTTTTTGGTTAAGGTTAGGGGTAGGTTTAGGGTAAGGGTAAGGGTTAGGGTTAGGGTTAGGGTTAGGGTAAGGTTTAGGGTTCGGTTTAGGATTAGGGTTAGGGTAAGGGTAAGTGTTAGGTTTGGGTTAGGGTTAGGGTTATGATAAGGGTTAAGGTTAGGTTTAGGGTTAGGGTTAGGTTTAGGGTAAGGGGTTAGCGTAAGGGTTAGCGTTAGGTTAAGTTTAGGGTAAGGGTTACGGTTAGGGTTAGGGTAAGGGTTAGGGTTAGGGTTAGGGTTAGGGTTAGGATTAGGGTAAGGGTTAGGGTTTGGTTTAGGGTTAAGATTAGGGTTAGGGTTAGGGTTAGGGTAGGGGTAAGGGTTACTGTTAGGTTTAGGGTTAGGGTTAGGTTTAGGGTAAGGGTTATGGTTAGGGATAGGGTTAGGGTAAGGATTAGGGTTAGGGTTAGGTTTAGGGTAAGGTTTCGTGTTAGGGTTAGGGAAAGGGTAAGGGTAAATTTTAGGGTTATGGTTAGGGTTAGGTTTAGGGTTAGGGTTAGGGTAATGGTAAGGGTTAGGGTTAGGTTTAGGGTTAGGGTAAGGGTAAGGGTTAGGGTTAAGGTTAGTTTTAGGGTTAGGGTTAGGGTTAGAGTAAGGGTTAGGGTTACGGTAAGGGTTAGGGTTTGGGTTAGGGTTAGGGTTAGGGTTAGGTTTAGGGATAGGGTTAGGGAAGCGTAAGGGTTAGGGTTAGGTTTAAAGTTTGGGTTAAGGTTAGGGGTAGATTTAGGGTAAGGGTAAGGGTTAGGGTCAGGGTTAGGGTAAGGTTTAGGGTTAGGTTTAGGATTAGGGTTAGGGTAAGGGTAAGTGTTAGGGTTGGGTTAGGGATAGGGTTAGGATTATGATAAGGGTAAGCGTTAGGGTTAAGGTTAGGGTTAGATTTAGGTTAAGGGGTTAGGGTTAGGGTTAGCGTTAGGTATAGTTTTAGGGTGATGGTTAGGGTAAGGGTAAGGGTTACAGTTAGGTTTAGGGTTAGGTTTAGGTTTAGAGTTAGGGTTAGTGTTCGGGTTAGGGTTAGGGAAAGGGTTAGGGTTCGGGTAAGGGTTAGGGTTAGGGTAAGGTTTAGGGTTAGGTTAAGCGTTAGGTTTAGGGTTAGAGTTTGGGTTAGGGTTAGGGTAAGGGTAAGGGTTAGGGTAAGGTTAGGTTTTGGGTTAGGGGTTAGGGTAAGCGTTAGGGTTAGAGTTAGTGTAAGTGTAGGATTAGGGTTAGGGTTAGGGTAAGGGTAGTGTTAGTGTTAGGGTTAGGGTTATGGTTAGGGTTAGGGTAAAGGTAAGGTTAGGGTTAGGGTTAGGCTTATGGCTTAGAGTTAGTATTAGGGTAAGGGTTAGGGTTAGGGTTAGAGTTAGGGTAATGGTAAGTGTTAGGTTTAGTGTTAGGGTTAGGGTAAGGGTTAGGTTTAAGGTTAGGGTAAGGGTAAGGTTTAGGGTTTGGGTTAGGGTTAGGGTTAGGGTAAGGTTAAATGCTAGGGAAGGGTTAGGGTTAGTGTTAGGTTTAGGGTTAGGGTTAGCAAAAGGGTAAGGGTTAGGATTAGGTTTAGGGTTAGGGTAAGGGTAAGGGTAAGGGTTAGGGTTAGTGGTTAGGGTTAGGGTTAGGGTTAGGGTAATGGTAAGTGTTTAGGTTAGGGTTAGGGTAAGGATAAGGGTTAGGGTTAGAGTTAGGGTTAGTGTTAGGTTTAGGGTTAGGGTTAGCGTAAAGTTAAGTGTTAGGGTTAGGGTTAGGGTTAGAATAAGACTAAGGGTAAGGGTTAGGGTTAGGCTTAGGGTTAGGGTTAGGGTTAGAATTAGGGTTAGGGTGAGGTTTAGGGTTAGGGTTATGGTAAGGGTAACTGTTTGGGTTAGGGTTAGGGTTAGGTTTAGGTTCAGGGTTAGGGTTAGTGTAAGGGTAAGGGTTAGGGTTAAGTTTAGGGTTAGGGTTAGGGTGAGGTTTAGGGTTAGGGTTAGGGTTAGCCTTAAGATTAGGGTTAGGGTTAGGTTTAGGGTAAGGGTAAGGGTTAGGGTTAGGGTTAGGGTTAGGTTTAGCTTAGGGTAAGGGTAAGGGTTAGGGTTAGGTTTAGGATAACGGTAAGGGTAACTGTTAGGGTTAGGGTTAGGGTTAGGGTAAAGTTTAGGGTTAGGGTAACGGTTAGGGTGAGCGTTAGGATTAGGGTTAGGGTTAGGGGTTAGTGTTAGGGTTAGGGTTAGGGTAAAGTTTAGGGTTAGCATAAGGGTTAGGGTGAGGTTGAGGGTTAGGTTAAGGGTAAGGGTTAGAGTTAGGGTTACGGTTATGGTTAGGGTCAGGGGTTAGGGTTAGGGTTCGGGTTAGGGTTAGGGTAAGGGTAAGTGTTAGTGTTAGGGTTAGGGTTAGGGTAAGGGTAAGGGTTAGGG
>JANJXV010000286.1:152500-192500 GCA_024803745.1 Megascapheus bottae | reverse complement strand
TTAGGATAAGGGTAAGGGTAAGGGTTAGGGTTAGGTTAGGTTTAGGGTTAGGGTTAGGGGTTAGTGTTAGGGTTAGGGTTAGGGTAAAGGTTCGGGTAAGGGTTAGGGTTAGGGTTAGGGTTAGGGTAAGGGTTATGGTTATGGTTAGGGTTAGGTAAGTGTAAGTGTCAGGGTTAGATTATGGTTAGGGTAAGGGTTAGGGTTTTTGTTAAGGTGAGGGTTAGGTTTAGTGTTAGGGTATGGGTTAGGGTTAGGGTAAGGGTTAGGGTTAGGGTTAGGGTTAGGGTTAGGATTATGATTAGGGTTAGGGTAAGGGTAAGGGGTTAGGGATAGGTTTAGTGTTGGGGTTAAGGTTAGGGTTAGGGTTAGGTTAAGTGTAAGCATTAGGGTCAGGGTTAGGGTTAGGGTAAGGGTTAGGGTTAGGGTTAGGGTTAGGGTGAGTGTTAGGGTTAGGGTTAGGATTAGGTGTTAGGGTTAGGGTTTGGGTAAGGGTAAGGGTTAGGGTTAGGGTTAGGGTTAGGGTTAGGTTTATGGTTAGGGTTATGGTTAGGGTTAGGGTTAGGGGTTAGGGTTAGAGTTAGGGTTGGGGTAGGATTGGGGTTAGGGTTATGTTTAGGGTTAGGGTTAGGGTTAGGGTAAGGGTAGGGTTAGGGTTAGGGTTAGGGTAAGGGTAAGGATTAGGGTTAGGGATAGTGTTAGGGTAAGGGTAAGGGTTATGGTTAGGGTTAGGGTTAGGGTTAGGGTTAGGTTAAGGTTAAGTCTTAGGGTTAGGGTTAGTGTTAGGTTTAGGTTAATGTTAGGGTTAGGGTTAGGGTAAGGTAAGGGTTAGGGTTAGGGTTAGGGTTAGGGGTTAGGTTTAGGTTTAGGGTTAGGATTCGGGTAAGGGTAAGGTTTAGGGGTAGGGTTAAGGTTAGGGTTAAGGTAAGGGCAAGGGTTAGGGTTAGGGTAAGTGTTAGGGTTAGGTTTAGGGTAAGGGTGAGGTTTATGGTTAGGGTTAGGGTTAGGGGAAGGGTTAGGGTTAGAATTAGGGTTAGGGTTAGGGTTAGTGTTAGTTTTAGGGTTAGAGTTAGTGTAAGAGTAAGGGTTAGCATTAGGGTTACGGTTAGGTTTAATGTTAGGGTTAGGGTTAGGGTAAGGGTAGGGTTAGGGTTAAGGTTAGGGTTAGGGTTAGGGTTAGGGTAAAGGTTAGGTTTAGGGTAAGGGTAAGGGTTAGGGTTAGGGTTAGGGAAAGGGTTATGGTTAGGGTTACAGGTTAGAGATACTGTTATGGTTAGGGTTAGGGATAGGGTTAGGTTTAGTGTTAGGGTTAGGGTTAGGGTTACGGTAAGGGTTAGGGTAAGTGTTATGGTTAGGGTTAGGGTTAGGTTAAGGGTTAGGGTTAGGGTTAGGGGTAGGGTTAGGGTAAAGATTAGGGTTAGGGTTAGTGTTAGTGTAAGGTTTAGGGTTAGGGTAAGGGTTAGGTTTAGCATTAAGGTTAGGGTTAGGGTTAGCGTTAGGGTTAGGGTTAGGGTTTATAGTTAGGGTTAGGTCTAGGGTTAGTGCTAGGGTTAGGTTTAGAATTAGGGTCAGGGTTAGGGTTAAATTATGGGTAAGTGTTAGGGTTAGGTTTAAGGTTAGGTTTAGGATAAGGGTAAGGGTTAGGGTTAGGGTCAGGTTTAGGTTTTGGGGAAGGGTAAGTGTTAGGGTTTGCGTTAGGCTTAGGGTTAGGTTTAGAGTTACAGTTAGGGTAAGTGTTAGGGTTAGGGTTAAGGTTAGGTTTAGGGTAAGGGTAAGGTTTAGGGTTAGGGGTTAGGGTTATGGGTTAGGGTTAGGTTTAGTGTTAGGGTTAGGGTAAGGGTTAGGGTTAGGGTAAGGGTTAGGTTTAGGGTAAGGGTTAGGGTTACTGCTAAGGTTAGGGTTAGTTTCATGTTTAGGGTTAGGGTAAGGGTAATGGTTAGTGTTAGGTTTAGGTTTGGGGTTAAGATTAGGGTTAGGGTTAGGATAAGGGTAAGGGTAAGGGTTAGGGTTAGGTTAGGTTTAGGGTTAGGGTTAGGGGTTAGTGTTAGGGTTAGGGTTAGGGTAAAGGTTCGGGTAAGGGTTAGGGTTTGGGTTAGGGTTAGGGTAAAGGTTAGGTTTAGGGTAAGGGTAAGGGTTAGGGTTAGGGTTAGGGAAAGGGTTATGGTTAGGGTTACAGGTTAGAGATACTGTTATGGTTAGGGTTAGGGATAGGGTTAGGTTTAGTGTTAGGGTTAGGGTTAGGGTTACGGTAAATGTTAGGGTAAGTGTTATGGTTAGGGTTAGGGTTAGGTTAAGGGTTAGGGTTAGGGTTAGGGGTAGGGTTAGGGTAAAGATTAGGGTTAGGGTTAGTGTTAGTGTAAGGTTTAGGGTTAGGGTTAGGGTTAGGTTTAGCATTAAGGTTAGGGTTAGGGTTAGCGTTAGGGTTAGGGTTAGGGTTTATAGTTAGGGTTAGGTCTAGGGTTAGTGCTAGGGTTAGGTTTAGAATTAGGGTCAGGGTTAGGGTTAAATTATGGGTAAGTGTTAGGGTTAGGTTTAAGGTTAGGTTTAGGATAAGGGTAAGGGTTAGGATTAGGGTCAGGTTTAGGTTTTGGGGAAGGGTAAGTGTTAGGGTTTGCGTTAGGCTTAGGGTTAGGGTTAGAGTTACAGTTAGGGTAAGTGTTAGGGTTAGGGTTAAGGTTAGGTTTAGGGTAAGGGTAAGGTTTAGGGTTAGGGGTTAGGGTTAGGGGTTAGGTTTAGGTTTAGTGTTAGGGTTAGGGTAAGGGTTAGGGTTAGGGTAAGGGTTAGGTTTAGGGTAAGGGTTAGGGTTACTGCTAAGGTTAGGGTTAGTTTCATGTTTAGGGTTAGGGTAAGGGTAAGGGTTAGTGTTAGGTTTAGGTTTGGGGTTAAGATTAGGGTTAGGGTTAGGATAAGGGTAAGGGTAAGGGTTAGGGTTAGGTTAGGTTTAGGGTTAGGGTTAGGGGTTAGTGTTAGGGTTAGGGTTAGGGTAAAGGTTCGGGTAAGGGTTAGGGTTAGGGTTAGGGTTAGGGTTAGGGTAAGGGTTATGGTTATGGTTAGGGTTAGGTAAGTGTAAGTGTCAGGGTTAGATTATGGTTAGGGTAAGGGTTAGGGTTTTTGTTAAGGTGAGGGTTAGGTTTAGTGTTAGGGTATGGGTTAGGGTTAGGGTAAGGGTTAGGGTTAGGGTTAGGGTTAGGGTTAGGTTTATGATTAGGGTTAGGGTAAGGGTAAGGGGTTAGGGATAGGTTTAGTGTTGGGGTTAAGGTTAGGGTTAGGGTTAGGTTAAGTGTAAGCATTAGGGTCAGGGTTAGGGTTAGGGTAAGGGTTAGGGTTAGGGTTAGGGTTAGGGTGAGTGTTAGGGTTAGGGTTAGGATTAGGTGTTAGGGTTAGGGTTAGGGTAAGGGTAAGGGTTAGGGTTAGGGTTAGGGTTAGGGGTTAGGTTTAGGGTTAGGGTTAGGATTCGGGTAAGGGTAAGGTTTAGGTGTAGGGTTAAGGTTAGGGTTAAGGTAAGGGCAAGGGTTAGGGTTAGGGTAAGGGTTAGTTTTAGGTTTAGGTTAAGGGTGAGGTTTAGGGTTAGGGTTAGGGTTAGGGGAAGGGTTAGGGTTAGAATTAGGGTTAGGGTTAGGGTTAGTGTTAGTTTTAGGGTTAGAGTTAGTGTAAGGGTAAGGGTTAGCATTAGGGTTAGGGTTAGGTTTAATGTTAGGGTTAGGGTTAGGGTAAGGGTAGGGTTAGGGTTAAGGTTAGGGTTAGGGTTAGGGTTAGGGTAAAGGTTAGGTTTAGGGTAAGGGTAAGGGTTAGGGTTAGGGTTAGGGAAAGGGTTATGGTTAGGGTTACAGGTTAGAGATACTGTTATGGTTAGGGTTAGGGATAGGGTTAGGTTTAGTGTTAGGGTTAGGGTTAGGGTTACGGTAAGGGTTAGGGTAAGTGTTATGGTTAGGGTTAGGGTTAGGTTAAGGGTTAGGGTTAGGGTTAGGGGTAGGGTTAGGGTAAAGATTAGGGTTAGGGTTAGTGTTAGTGTAAGGTTTAGGGTTAGGGTTAGGGTTAGGTTTAGCATTAAGGTTAGGGTTAGGGTTAGCGTTAGGGTTAGGGTTAGGGTTTATAGTTTGGGTTAGGTCTAGGGTTAGTGCTAGGGTTAGGTTTAGAGTTAGGGTCAGGGTTAGGGTTAAATTATGGGTAAGTGTTAGGGTTAGGTTTAGGGTTAGGTTTAGGATAAGGGTAAGGGTAGGGTTAGGGTCAGGTTTAGGTTTTGGGGAAGGGTAAGTGTTAAGGTTTGCGTTAGGCTTAGGGTTAGGGTTAGAGTTACAGTTAGGGTAAGTGTTAGGGTTAGGGTTAGGGTTAAGGTTAGGTTTAGGGTAAGGGTAAGGTTTAGGGTTAGGGTTACGGTTAGGGGTTAGGGTTAGGTTTAGTGTTAGGGTTAGGGTAAGGGTTAGGGTTAGCGTAAGGGTTGGGTTTAGGGTAAGGGTTAGGGTTACTGCTAAGGTTAGGGTTAGTTTCATGTTTAGGGTTAGGGTAAGGGTAAGGTTTAGGGTTAGGGTTAGGGTTAGGGGTTAGGGTTAGGTTTAGTGTTAGGGTTAGGGTAAGGGTTATGGTTAGGGTAAGGGTTAGGTTTAGGGTAAGGGTTAGGGTTACTGCTAAGGTTAGGGTTAGTTTCATGTTTAGGGTAGGGTAAGGGTAAGGGTTAGTGTTAGGTTTAGGTTTGGGGTTAAGATTAGGGTTAGGGTTAGGATAAGGGTAAGGGTAAGGGTTAGGGTTAGGTTAGGTTTAGGGTTAGGGTTAGGGGTTAGTGTTAGGGTTAGGGTTAGGGTAAAGGTTCGGGTAAGGGTTAGGGTTAGGGTTAGGGTTAGGGTAAGGGTTATGGTTATGGTTAGGGTTAGGTAAGTGTAAGTGTCAGGGTTAGATTATGGTTAGGGTAAGGGTTAGGGTTTTTGTTAAGGTGAGGGTTAGGTTTAGTGTTAGGGTATGGGTTAGGGTTAGGGTAAGGGTTAGGGTTAGGGTTAGGGTTAGGGTTAGGTTTATGATTAGGTTTAAGGTAAGGGTAAGGGGTTAGGGATAGGTTTAGTGTTGGGGTTAAGGTTAGGGTTAGGGTTAGGTTAAGTGTAAGCATTAGGGTCAGGGTTAGGGTTAGGGTAAGGGTTAGGGTTAGGGTTAGGGTTAGGGTGAGTGTTAGGGTTAGGGTTAGGATTAGGTGTTAGGGTTAGGGTTAGGGTAAGGGTAAGGGTTAGGGTTAGGGTTAGGGTTAGGGGTTAGGTTTAGGGTTAGGGTTAGGATTCGGGTAAGGGTAAGGTTTAGGTGTAGGGTTAAGGTTAGGGTTAAGGTAAGGGCAAGGGTTAGTGTTAGGGTAAGGGTTAGGGTTAGGTTTAGGGTAAGGGTGAGGTTTAGGGTTAGGGTTAGGGTTAGGGGAAGGGTTAGGGTTAGAATTAGGGTTACGGTTAGGGTTAGTGTTAGTTTTAGGGTTAGAGTTAGTGTAAGGGTAAGGGTTAGCATTAGGGTTAGGGTTAGGATTAATGTTAGGGTTAGGGTTAGGGTAAGGGTAGGGTTAGGGTTAAGGTTAGGGTTAGGGTTAGGGTTAGGGTAAAGGTTAGGTTTAGGGTAAGGGTAAGGGTTAGGGTTAGGGTTAGGGGATAGGGTTAGGGTAAGGGTTAGGTTAGGTTTAGGTTTAGGGTCAGGGTTAGGGTAAGGATAAGGGTTAGGGTTACGGTTAGGGTTAGGGTTAAGTTTACGGTTAGGGTTAGGGTTAGGGTTAGGGTAAGGGTAAGGGTAAGGTTGACGGTTAGGTTTAGGGTTAGGATTAGGGTTAGGGAAAGGGTAAGGGTTAGGGTTAGGGGTAGGGTTAGGGGTAGGGATAGGGGTAGGGTAAGGATTAGGGTTAGGGTTAGGGTAAGGGTTAGGGTTAGTGTTAGGTGTAGCATTAAGGTTAGGGTTAGGGTTAGGGTAAGGGAAAGGGTTTGGTTTAGGGTTAGGGTTAGGGTTAGGGTAAGGGTAAGGGTTATTGTTAGGGTAAGGATTAGGGTTAGGGTTAAAGTTAGGGTAAGGGTAAGGTTAGGGTTAGGGTTACGGTTAGGGTTAGGGGTTAGGGTTAGGGTTAGGTAAGGGTAAGTGTTAGGGTTAGGGTTAGCGTTAGGGTAAGGATTACGGTTAGGTTTAGGGTTAGGGTAAGGTTTAGCGTTAGGGTTAGGGTAAGGGTTAGGGTTAGGGGTTAGGGTTAGGGTTAGGGTAAGGGTTATGATTAGGGTTAGGGTTAGGTAAGGGTAAGTGTTAGGGTTATGGTTAGGGTGAGGGTAAGTGTAAGGGTTAGGGTTAGGGTTAGGGTAGGGGTTAGGGTTACGTTTAGGGTAAGGGTTAAGGTTAGGGTTAGGGTTAGGGTTAGGGTAAGGATTAGGGTTAGGGTTAGGGTTACGGTTAGGGTTAGGGGTTGGAGTTAGGGTTAGGGTTAGGGATAGGTTTAGGTTTAGGGTTAGGGTTAGGGTTAGGGTTAGGTAAGGGTTAGGGTTAGGGTTAGGGTAAGGATTAGGGTTAGGCTTAGGGTTAGTGTTAGGGTAAGGGTTAGGGTTAGGATTAGGGTTAGGGTTAGCATTAAGGTTATGGTTAGGGTTAGGGGTTAGAGTTAGGGTTAGGGTTAGGTTTAGGCTTGGGGTTAAGGTTAGGGCTAGGGTTAGGGTAAGGTTAAGAGTTAGGGTTAGGGTAAGGTAAGGGTTAGGTTTATGGTTAGGGTTAGGGAAAGGCTTAGGTTTAGGGTTAGGGTAAGGATTAGGGTTAGGGTTAGTGTTAGGGTAAGGGTTAGGTTTAGGGTTAGGGTTTGGTTTAGCATTAAGTTTATGGTTAGGGTTAGTGTAAGGGTAAGGGTTAGGTTTAGGGTTAGGGGTTAGAGTTAGAGTTAGTGTTAGGGTTAGGGTTAGGTTTAGGGTTAGGGTTAGGGGTAGGGTAAGGGTAAGTGTCAGGGTTAGAGTTAGGGTTAAGATAAGGGTAAGGGTTAGGATTTGGTTTGGGTTTAGGGTTCGGGGTTTGGGTTAGGGTTAGGGTTAGGGTAAGGTTAGGGTTAGGGTCAGGGTTAGGGTTAGGTTATAGGGTTAGGGTCAGGGTTAGGGTTAGGTTAAGGGTAAGTTTTACGTTTAGGTTTAGGCTTAGGGTTAGTGTTAGGGTTAAGGTTAGGGTTAGGGTAAGGGTAAGTGTTAGAGTTAGGGTTAGGGTTAGGGTTACGGTAAGGGTAAGGCTTAGGATTAGGGTTAGGGTTAGGGGATAGGGTTAGGGTAAGGGTTAGGTTAGGTTTAGGTTTAGGGTCAGGGTTAGGGTAAGGATAAGGGTTAGGGTTACGGTTAGGGTTAGGGTTAAGGTTACGGTTAGGGTTAGGGTTAGGGTTAGGGCAAGGGTAAGGGTAAGGTTTACGGTTAGGTTTAGGGTTAGGATTAGGGTTAGGGAAAGGGTAAGGGTTAGGGTTAGGGGTAGGGTTAGGGGTAGGGATAGGGGTAGGGTAAGGATTAGGGTTAGGGTTAGGGTAAGGGTTAGGGTTAGTGTTAGGTGTAGCATTAAGGTTAGGGTTAGGGTTAGGGTAAGGGAAAGGGTTTGGTTTAGGGTTAGGGTTAGGGTTAGGGTAAGGGTTAGTGTTAGGGTTAGGGTTAGGGTTAAGGTTAGGGTTTGGGTTAGGGTAAGGGTAAGGGTTAGGTTTAGGTGTAGGTTTAGGGTTAGGGTTAGGGTTAGGGTAAGGGAAAGTGTTAGGGTTAGGATTAGGGTTAGGTTTAGGGTTAGGGTTAGGGTAAGGGTAAGGTTTAGGGTTAGGTTTAGGGTTAAGGTTAAGGTTAGGGTTAGGCTTAGAGTTAGGGTTAGGGTTAGGGTTAGGGTTAGGGTTAGTGTAAGGTTAGTTAAGGGTAAGGGTAAGGTTTGGGTTAGGGTTAGGGTTAGGAATAGGGTACGGGTTATGGTCAGGGTTAGGGTTAGGGTAAGGATTCGGGTTAGGGTTAGGGAAAGGGTAAGGGTTGGGGTTAGGGTTAGGGTTAAGTAAAGGATTAGGGTTAGGGTTAGGGTAAGGGTTTGGGTTAGGGTTAGCATTAGGGTTAGGGTTAAGGTTAGGGTAAGGGTAATGGTTAGGGTTATGGTTAGGGTTAGGTTAAGGGTAAGGGTTAAGTTTAGGATTAGGGTTAGGGTTAGGTTTAGGGTTAGGGTTAAGGTAAGGGTAAGGCTTAGGGTAAGGGTTAGTGTTAGTGTTAGGGTTACGGTTAAGGTTAGGGTTAGGGTAAGGGTAAGGGTTAGGGTTAGGGTTAGGGTTAGGGTTAGGGTTAGGGTTAGTGTTAGGTTTAGGGTAAGGATAAGGTTTAGGGTTAGGGTTAGGTTTAGAGTTAAGGTAAGGGTAAGGGTTAGGGTTACGGTTAGGGTTAGGGTAAGTTTAGGCTTAGGTTTAGGGTAAGGGTAAGTTTTAGGGTTAGTGTTAGGTTAGGGTTAGGGTTAGGGTAAGGGTTAGGGTTAGGGTTAGTGTTAGGTTTAGGGTTAGGGTTAGGGTAAGGGTAAGGTTTAGGGTTAGGGTTAGGGTTAGTTTTAGGATAGGGTTAGTGTTAGGGTTAGGGTAAGGTAGGGTTAGGGTTAAGGTTAGGGTTCGGGTTAGGGTTAGGGTAAGGGTTAGGGTTAGGTTAAGGTTTAGGGTTAGGTTTAGGATTAAGTTTAGGGTTTGGGGTTAGGGTTAGGGTTAGGGTATGTTTAGGGTAAGGGTAAGTTTTAGAGTTAGGGTTATGGTAAGAGTAAGGGTTAGGGTTAGGTTTAGGCTTAGGGTTAGGGTTAGGGTTAGGGTTATGGTCACGGTTAGGGTAAGTATAGGTGTTAGGGTTAGGTTTAAGGTTAGGTTTAGGATAAGTGTAAGGGTAAGGGTATGGATTAGGGTTTGGGTTAGTGTTAGGTTTAGAGTTAGGGTTAGGGTTAGGTTTAGGGTTAGGGTTAGTGTAAGGGAAAGGGTTAGGTGTAGGGTTAGGGGTAGGTTAGGGTTAGGGTTAGGTTTAGGGTTAGGGGAAGGGAAGGTGTCAGGGTTAGGGTTAGGGTTAGGGTTAGGTTTAGGGTTAGGGTTTGGGTAAGGGTAAGGGTTAGGGTTAGGGTTAGGGTTAGAGGTTAGGGTTAGGCTTAGAGTTAGGGTTAGGGTTAGGGTTAGGGTTAGGGTAAGGGTTAGGTTAAGGGTAAGGGTTAGGGTTTGGGTTAGGGTTAGGGTTAGGAATAGGGTAAGGGTTTTAGTTAGGGTTAGGGTTAGGTTAAGGATGAGGGTTAGGTTTAGGGTTAGGGTAAGGATTCAGGTTAGGGTTAGGGAAAGGGTAAGGGTTAGGGTTAGGGTTAGGGTAAGAGTTAGGGTTAGGTTTAGGGTTAGGGTAAGGTTTATGGTTATGGTTAGGGTTAGGTAAGTGTAAGTGTCAGGGTTAGAGTTATGGTTAGGGTAAGGGTTAGTTTTTTTGTTAAGGTGAGGGTTACGTTTAGTGTTAGGGTATGGGTTAGGGTTAGGGTAAGGGTTAGGGTTAGGGGTTAGGTTAGGGTTAGGGTTAGGTTAGGGTAAGGGTTAGAGGGGTAGGTGTAGGGTTAGGGTTAGGTTAGGGTTAGGTTAGGGTTTAGGATTAGGGTTAGGGTTAAAGTTAGGGTAAGGGTAAGGGTTAGGGTTAGGGTTACGGTTAGGTTAGGGGTTAGGCTTAGGGTTAGGTAAGGGTAAGTGTTAGGGTTAGGGTTACCATTAGGTTTAGGATAAGGGTTAGGGTTAGGGTTAGGGTTAAGGTTAGAGTTAGGGTTAGGGTTAGGCTAAGGGTTAGGGTAAGGTAAATGTTAGGGTTAGGATTAGGGTTAGGTTTAGGGCAAGAGTTAGGATAGGGTTAGGGTAAGGGTTAGGTTTAGGGTTGGGGTTAGGGTTAGGGTAAGGGTTATGGTTAGGGTTAGGGTTAGGTAGGGTAAGTGTTAGGGTTATGGTTAGGGTGAGGGTAAGTGTAAGGGTTAGGGTTAGGGTTAGGGTTAGGGTTCGGTTTAGGGAAAGGGTTAGGTTAGGTTAGGTTAGGGTTAGTGTTAGGGTAAGGATTAGGGTTAGGGTTACGGTTACGGTTAGGGTTAGGGGTGGAGTTAGGGTTAGGGTTAGGGATAGGGTTAGGTTTAGGGTTAGGGTTAGGGTTAGGGTAAGGGTTAGGGTTAGGTTTAGGGTAAGGATTAGGGTTAGGGTTAGGGTTAGAGTTAGGGTAATGGTTAGGGTTAGGGTTAGGGTTAGCATTAAGTTTTAGGGTTAGGGTTAGGGGTTAGAGTTAGGGTTAGGGTTAGTTTTAGATTTGGGTTAAGGTTAGGGTTAGGGTTAGTGTAAGGTTAAGAGTTAGGGTTAGGGTAAGGTAAGAGTCAGGGTTAGGGTTAGGGAAAGGCTTAGGATTAGGGTTAGGGTAAGGATTAGGGTTAGGGTTAGTGTTAGGGTAAGGGTTAGGTTTAGGGTTAGGGTTTGGGTTAGCATTAAGTTTATGGTTAGGGTTAGTGTAAGGGTAAGGGTTAGGGTTAGGGTTAGGGGTTAGAGTTAGAGTTAGTGTTAGGGTTATGGTTAGGGTTAGGTTTAGGGTTAGTGTTAGGGGTAGGGTAAGGGTAAGTGTCAGGGTTAGACTTAGGGTTAGGATAAGGGTAAGGGTTAGGATTAGGTTTGGGTTTAGGGTTAGGGGTTAGGGTTAGGGTTAAGGTTAGGGTAAGGTTAGGGTTAGGGTCAGGGTTATGGTTAGGTTAAGGGTAAGTTTTACGTTTAGGTTTAGGCTTAGAGTTAGGGTTAGGGTTAAGGTTAGGGTTAGGGTAAGGGTAAGTGTTAGAGTTAGGGTTAGGGTTAGGGTTATGGTAAGGGTAAGGGTTCGGATTAGGGTTAGGGTTAGGGGATAGTGTTAGGGTTAGGGTAAGCGTTAGGGTTAGGGTTAGGTTTAGGGTTAGGGTTAGGGTAAGGATAAGGGTTAGGGTTACGGTTAGGGTTAAGGTTAAGGTTATGGTTAGGGTTAGGGTTAGGGTTAGGGTAAGGCTAAGCGTAAGGTTTATGGTTAGGTTTAGGGTTAGGGTTAGTGTTAGGGAAAGTGTAAGGGTTAGGGTTAGGGGTAGGGTTAGGGGTAGGGTAAGATTAGGGTTAGGGTTATGGTAAGGGTTAGGGTTAGTGTTAGGTTTAGCAATAAGGTTAGGATTACGGTTACGGTAAGGGAAAGGGTTTGGGTTAGGGTTAGGGTTAGGGTTAGGGTAAGGGTTAGGGTTAGGGTTAAGGTTAGTGTTTGGGTTAGGGTAAGAGTAAGGGTTAGGGTTAGGGGTAGGGGTTAGGATTAGGGTTAGGTTTAGGGTAAGGCTAAGGTTTAGGGTTAGGGTTAGTGTTAGTGTTAGGGTTCGGGTTTGGGTTAGGGTTAAGATATGTGTAAGGGTTAGGGTTAGGGTTAGGGTTAATGTAAGGGTTAGGGTTAGGTTTAGGGTAAGGGTAAGGTTTATGGTTAGGGTTAGGGTTAGCGTTAGGTAAGGGTAAGGGTAAGGGTTAGGGTTCGGGTTAGGGTTCGGGTTAGGTTCAGGGTTAGGGCTAGGGTAAGGGTAAGGGTTAGGGTTAGGGTAAGGGTTAGGATTAGGTTTAGGATTAGGGTTAGGTTTGGGGGTAGGGTTAGGGTTAGGGTTAGTTTTAGGGTTAGGGTTAGGGTGAGCGTTAGTGTTAGGGTTAGGGTAAGGGTAAGGGTTAGGGTTAGGTTTAGGATTAGGTTTAGGGTTTGGGGTTAGGGTTAGGGTTAGGGTTAGGTTTAGGGTAAGGGTAAGTTTTAGGGTTAGGGTTAGGGTAAGGGTAAGGTTTAGGGTTAGGGTAAGGGTAAGGTTTAGGGTTAGGGTTAGGGTTATGGTCAGGGTTAGGGTAAGGGTAAGTGTTAGGTTTAGGGTTAAGGCTAGGGTTAGGATATGCGTAAGGGTAAGGGTAAGGATTAGGGTTAGGGTTAGGGTTAGGTTTAGAGTTAGGGTTAGTGTTAGGTTTAGGGTTAGGGTTAGGGTAAGGGAAAGGGTTAGGTGTAGGGTTAGGGTTAGGTTTAGGGTTAGGGTTAGGGTTAGGGTTAGAGTTAGGGTTAGGTTTAGGTTTAGGTTTAGGGTTAGGGTAAGGGTAAGGGTTAGGGTTAGGGTTAGGATTAAGGTTAGGGTTAGGGTTAGGCTTAGAGTTAGGGTTAGGGTTAGGGTTAGGGTAAGGGTTAGTTTAAGGGTAAGGGTTAGGGTTTGGGTTAGGGTTAGGGTTAGGAATAGGGTAAGGGTTTTGGTTAGGGTTAGGGTTAGGGTAAGGATTAGGATTAGGGTTAGGGTTAGGTTTAGGGTTAGGGTTAGGTTAAGGGTAAGGCTTAGGGTTAGGGTTAGTGTTAGGGTTACGGTTAAGGTTAGGGTTAGGGTAAGGGTAAGGATTAGGGTTAGGGTTAGGGTTAGGGGTTAGGTTTAGGGTTAGTGTTAGGTTTAGGGTAAGGATAAGGTTTAGGGTTAGGTTTAGGGTTAGGCTTAAGGTAAGGTTAAGGGTTAGGGTTACGGTTAGGGTTAGGGTAAATTTTAGGCTTAGGTTTAGGGTAAGGGTAAGTTTTAGCGTTAGGGTTAGGGTTAGGGTTAGGGTTAGGGTAAGGGTTAGGGTTAGGGTTAGTGTTAGGTTGAGGGTTAGGGTTAGGGTAAGGGTAAGGTTTAGGGTTAGGGTTAGGGTTAGGTTTAGGGATAGGGTTAGTGTTAGGGTTAGGGTAAGGGTAGGGTTAGGGTTAAGGTTAGGGTTCGGGTTAGGGTTATGGTAAGGTTTAGGGTTAGGGTAGGGGTTAGGGTTAGGTTTAGGATTAGGTTTAGGGTTTGGGGTTAGGGTTAGGGTTAGGGTTAGGTTTAGGGTAAGGATAAGTTTTAGCGTTAGGGTTAGTGTAAGGGTAAGGGTTAGGGTTAGGGTTAGGGTTAGGGTAAGGGAAAGGGTTAGGTGTAGGGTTAGGGGTAGGTTTAGGGTTAGGGTTAGGGTTTGGTATAGAGTTAGGGTTAGGTTAGGTTTAGCGTTAGGGTTAGGGTAAGGGAAAGTGTTAGGGTTAGTGTTAGGGTTAGGGTTAGGGTTAGGGTTAGGGCTTGGGTAAGGGTAAGGGTTAGGGTTAGGGTTAGGGTTAAGGTTAGATTAGAGTTAGGCTTAGTTTAGGGTTAGGGTTAGGGTTAGGGCTAGGGTAAGGGTTAGGTTAACGGTAAGTTTTGGGTTTGGGTTAGGGTTTGGGTTAGGAATAGGGTATGGGTTATAGTTAGGGTTAGGGTTAGGTTAAGGATGAGGGTTAGGCTTAGGGAAAGGGTAAGGGCTAGGGTTAGGGTTACGGTAAGAGTTATGGTTAGGGTTAGGGTTAGGGTAAGGTTTATGGTTATGGTTAGGTTTAGGTAAGTGTAAGTGTCAGGGTTAGAGTTATGGTTAGGGTAAGGGTTAGGGTTTTTGTTAAGGTGAGGGTTAGGTTTAGTGTTAGGGTATGGGTTAGGGTTAGGTTAAGGGTTAGGGTTATGGTTAGGGTTAGGGTTAGGTTTATGATTAGGTTTAGGGTAAGGGTAAGTGGTTAGGGGTAGGTTTAGTGTTGGGGTTAAGGTTAGTGTTAGGGTTAGGTTAAGTGTAATCATTAGGGTAAGGGTTAGTGTTAGGGTAAGGGTTAGGGTTAGGGTTAGGGTGAGTGTTAGGGTTAGGGTTAGGATTAGGGGTTAGGGTTAGGGTAAGGGTAAGGGTTATTGTAAGGGTAAGGATTAGGGTTAGGGTTAAAGTTAGGGTAAGGGTAAGGGTTAGGGTTAGGATTACGGTTAGGGTTAGGGGTTAGGCTTAGGGTTAGGTATGGGTAAGTGTTAGGGTTAGGGTTAGCGTTAGGTTTAGGATAAGGGTTAGGGTTAGGGTTAGGGTTAAGTTTAGAGTTAGGGTTAGGGTTAGGCTAAGGGTTAGGGTAAGGTAAGTGTTAGGGTTAGGATTAGGGTTTATAGTTAGGGTTAGGTCTAAGGTTAGTGCTAGGGTTAGGTTTAGAGTTAGGGTCAGGGTTAGGGTTAAATTATGGGTAAGTGTTAGGGTTAGGTTTAGGGTTAGGTTTAGGATAAGGGTAAGGGTAGGGTTAGGGTCAGGTTTAGGTTTTGGGGAAGGGTAAGTGTTAAGGTTTGCGTTAGGCTTAGGGTTAGGGTTAGAGTTACAGTTAGGGTAAGTGTTAGGGTTAGGGTTAGGGTTAAGGTTAGGTTTAGGGTAAGGGTAAGGTTTAGGGTTAGGGTTACGGTTAGGGGTTAGGGTTAGGTTTAGTGTTAGGGTTAGGGTAAGGGTTAGGGTTAGGGTAAGGGTTGGGTTTAGGGTAAGGGTTAGGGTTACTGCTAAGGTTAGGGTTAGTTTCATGTTTAGGGTTAGGGTAAGGGTAAGGTTTAGGGTTAGGGTTAGGGTTAGGGGTTAGGGTTAGGTTTAGTGTTAGGGTTAGGGTAAGGGTTATGGTTAGGGTAAGGGTTAGGTTTAGGGTAAGGGTTAGGGTTACTGCTAAGGTTAGGGTTAGTTTCATGTTTAGGGTAGGGTAAGGGTAAGGGTTAGTGTTAGGTTTAGGTTTGGGGTTAAGATTAGGGTTAGGGTTAGGATAAGGGTAAGGGTAAGGGTTAGGGTTAGGTTAGGTTTAGGGTTAGGGTTAGGGGTTAGTGTTAGGGTTAGGGTTAGGGTAAAGGTTTGGGTAAGGGTTAGGGTTAGGGTTAGGGTTAGGGTAAGGGTTATGGTTATGGTTAGGGTTAGGTAAGTGTAAGTGTCAGGGTTAGATTATGGTTAGGGTAAGGGTTAGGGTTTTTGTTAAGGTGAGGGTTAGGTTTAGTGTTAGGGTATGGGTTAGGGTTAGGGTAAGGGTTAGGGTTAGGGTTAGGGTTAGGGTTAGGTTTATGATTAGGGTTAGGGTAAGGGTAAGGGGTTAGGGATAGGTTTAGTGTTGGGGTTAAGGTTAGGGTAAGGGTTAGGTTAAGTGTAAGCATTAGGGTCAGGGTTAGGGTTAGGGTAAGGGTTAGGGTTAGGGTTAGGGTTAGGGTGAGTGTTAGGGTTAGGGTTAGGATTAGGTGTTAGGGTTAGGGTTAGGGTAAGGGTAAGGGTTAGGGTTAGGGTTAGGGTTAGGGGTTAGGTTTAGGGTTAGGGTTAGGATTCGGGTAAGGGTAAGGTTTAGGTGTAGGGTTAAGGTTAGGGTTAAGGTAAGGGCAAGGGTTAGGGTTAGGGTAAGGGTTAGGGTTAGGTTTAGGGTAAGGGTGAGGTTTAGGGTTAGGGTTAGGGTTAGGGGAAGGGTTAGGGTTAGAATTAGGGTTAGGGTTAGGGTTAGTGTTAGTTTTAGGGTTAGAGTTAGTGTAAGGGTAAGGGTTAGCATTAGGGTTAGGGTTAGGTTTAATGTTAGGGTTAGGGTTAGGGTAAGGGTAGGGTTAGGGTTAAGGTTAGGGTTAGGGTTAGGGTTAGGGTAAAGGTTAGGTTTAGGGTAAGGGTAAGGGTAAGGGTTAGGGTTAGGGAAAGGGTTATGGTTAGGGTTACAGGTTAGAGATACTGTTATGGTTAGGGTTAGGGATAGGGTTAGATTTAGTGTTAGGGTTAGGGTTAGGGTTACGGTAAGGGTTAGGGTAAGTGTTATGGTTAGGGTTAGGGTTAGGTTAAGGGTTAGGGTTAGGGGTAGGGGTAGGGTTAGGGTAAAGATTAGGGTTAGGGTTAGTGTTAGTGTAAGGTTTAGGGTTAGGGTTAGGGTTAGGTTTAGCATTAAGGTTAGGGTTAGGGTTAGCGTTAGGGTTAGGGTTAGGGTTTATAGTTAGGGTTAGGTCTAGGGTTAGTGCTAGGGTTAGGTTTAGAGTTAGGGTCAGGGTTAGGGTTAAATTATGGGTAAGTGTTAGGGTTAGGTTTAGGGTTAGGTTTAGGATAAGGGTAAGGGTTAGGGTTAGGGTCAGGTTTAGGTTTTGGGGAAGGGTAAGTGTTAGGGTTTGCGTTAGGCTTAGGGTTAGGGTTAGAGTTACAGTTAGGGTAAGTGTTAGGGTTAGGGTTAGGGTTAAGGTTAGGTTTAGGGTAAGGGTAAGGTTTAGGGTTAGGGTTACGGTTAGGGGTTAGGGTTAGGTTTAGTGTTAGGGTTAGGGTAAGGGTTAGGGTTAGGGTAAGGGTTGGGTTTAGGGTAAGGGTTAGGGTTACTGCTAAGGTTAGGGTTAGTTTCATGTTTAGGGTTAGGGTAAGGGTAAGGTTTAGGGTTAGGGTTGGGGTTAGGGGTTAGGGTTAGGTTTAGTGTTAGGGTTAGGGTAAGGGTTAGGGTTAGGGTAAGGGTTAGGTTTAGGGTAAGGGTTAGGGTTACTGCTAAGGTTAGGGTTAGTTTCATGTTTAGGGTAGGGTAAGGGTAAGGGTTAGTGTTAGGTTTAGGTTTGGGGTTAAGATTAGGGTTAGGGTTAGGATAAGGGTAAGGGTAAGGGTTAGGGTTAGGTTAGGTTTAGGGTTAGGGTTAGGGGTTAGTGTTAGGGTTAGGGTTAGGGTAAAGGTTTGGGTAAGGGTTAGGGTTAGGGTTAGGGTTAGGGTTAGGGTAAGGGTTATGGTTATGGTTAGGGTTAGGTAAGTGTAAGTGTCAGGGTTAGATTATGGTTAGGGTAAGGGTTAGGGTTTTTGTTAAGGTGAGGGTTAGGTTTAGTGTTAGGGTATGGGTTAGGGTTAGGGTAAGGGTTAGGGTTAGGGTTAAGGTTAGGGTTAGGTTTATGATTAGGGTTAGGGTAAGGGTAAGGGGTTAGGGATAGGTTTAGTGTTGGGGTTAAGGTTAGGGTTAGGGTTAGGTTAAGTGTAAGCATTAGGGTCAGGGTTAGGGTTAGGGTAAGGGTTAGGGTTAGGGTTAGGGTTAGGGTGAGTGTTAGGGTTAGGGTTAGGATTAGGTGTTAGGGTTAGGGTTAGGGTAAGGGTAAGGGTTATTGTTAGGGTAAGGATTAGGGTTAGGGTTAAAGTTAGGGTAAGGGTAAGGTTAGGGTTAGGGTTACGGTTAGGGTTAGGGGTTAGGGTTAGGGTTAGGTAAGGGTATGTGTTAGGGTTAGGGTTAGCATTAGGGTAAGGATTAGGGTTAGGTTTAGGGTTAGGGTAAGGTTTAGCGTTAGGGTTAGGGTAAGGGTTAGGGTTAGGGGTTAGGGTTAGGGTTAGGGTAAGGGTTATGGTTAGGGTTAGGGTTAGGTAAGGGTAAGTGTTAGGGTTATGGTTAGGGTGAGGGTAAGTGTAAGGGTTAGGGTTAGGGTTAGGGTAAGGGTTAGGGTTACGTTTAGGGTAAGGGTTAAGGTTAGGGTTAGGGTTAGGGTTAGGGTAAGGATTAGGGTTAGGGTTAGGGTTACGGTTAGGGTTAGGGGTTGGAGTTAGGGTTAGGGTTAGGGATAGGTTTAGGTTTAGGGTTAGGGTTAGGGTTAGGGTTAGGTAAGGGTTAGGGTTAGGGTTAGGGTAAGGATTAGGGTTAGGCTTAGGGTTAGTGTTAGCGTAAGGGTTAGGGTTAGGATTAGGGTTAGGGTTAGCATTAAGGTTATGGTTAGGGTTAGGGGTTAGAGTTAGGGTTAGGGTTAGGTTTAGGCTTGGGGTTAAGGTTAGGGCTAGGGTTAGGGTAAGGTTAAGAGTTAGGGTTAGGGTAAGGTAAGGGTTAGGTTTATGGTTAGGGTTAGGGAAAGGCTTAGGTTTAGGGTTAGGGTAAGGATTAGGGTTAGGGTTAGTGTTAGGGTAAGGGTTAGGTTTAGGGTTAGGGTTTGGTTTAGCATTAAGTTTATGGTTAGGGTTAGTGTAAGGGTAAGGGTTAGGTTTAGGGTTAGGGGTTAGAGTTAGAGTTAGTGTTAGGGTTAGGGTTAGGTTTAGGGTTAGGGTTAGGGGTAGGGTAAGGGTAAGTGTCAGGGTTAGAGTTAGGGTTAAGATAAGGGTAAGGGTTAGGATTTGGTTTGGGTTTAGGGTTCGGGGTTTGGGTTAGGGTTAGGGTTAGGGTAAGGTTAGGGTTAGGGTCAGGGTTAGGGTTAGGTTAAGGGTAAGTTTTACGTTTAGGTTTAGGCTTAGGGTTAGTGTTAGGGTTAAGGTTAGGGTTAGGGTAAGGGTAAGTGTTAGAGTTAGGGTTAGGGTTAGGGTTACGGTAACGGTAAGGCTTAGGATTAGGGTTAGGGTTAGGGGATAGGGTTAGGGTAAGGGTTAGGTTAGGTTTAGGTTTAGGGTCAGGGTTAGGGTAAGGATAAGGGTTAGGGTTACGGTTAGGGTTAGGGTTAAGGTTACGGTTAGGGTTAGGGTTAGGGTTAGGGTAAGGGTAAGGGTAAGGTTTACGGTTAGGTTTAGGGTTAGGATTAGGGTTAGGGAAAGGGTAAGGGTTAGGGTTAGGGGTAGCGTTAGGGGTAGGGATAGGGGTAGGGTAAGGATTAGGGTTAGGGTTAGGGTAAGGGTTAGGGTTAGTGTTAGGTGTAGCATTAAGGTTAGGGTTAGGGTTAGGGTAAGGGAAAGGGTTTGGTTTAGGGTTAGGGTTAGGGTTAGGGTAAGGGTTAGTGTTAGGGTTAGGGTTAGGGTTAAGGTTAGGGTTTGGGTTAGGGTAAGGGTAAGGGTTAGGTTTAGGTGTAGGTTTAGGGTTAGGGTTAGGGTTAGGGTAAGGGAAAGTGTTAGGGTTAGGATTAGGGTTAGGTTTAGGGTTAGGGTTAGGGTAAGGGTAAGGTTTAGGGTTAGGTTTAGGGTTAAGGTTAAGGTTAGGGTTAGGCTTAGAGTTAGGGTTAGGGTTAGGGTTAGGGTTAGGGTTAGTGTAAGGTTAGTTTAAGGGTAAGGGTTAGGGTTTGGGTTAGGGTTAGGGTTAGGAATAGGGTACGGGTTATGATCAGGGTTAGGGTTAGGGTAAGGATTCGAGTTAGGGTTAGGGAAAGGGTAAGGGTTAGGGTTAGGGTTAGGGTTAAGTAAAGGATTAGGGTTAGGGTTAGGGTACGGGTTTGGGTTAGTGTTAGCATTAGGGTTAGGGTTAAGGTTATGGTAAGGGTAATGGTTAGGGTTATGGTTAGGGTTAGGGTAAGGGTAAGGGTTAAGTTTAGGATTAGGGTTAGGGTTAGGTTTAGGGTTAGGGTTAAGGTAAGGGTAAGGCTTAGGGTAAGGGTTAGTGTTAGTGTTAGGGTTACGGTTAAGGTTAGGGTTAGGGTAAGGGTAAGGTTTAGGGTTAGGGTTAGGGTTAGGGGTTAGGGTTAGGGTTAGTGTTAGGTTTAGGGTAAGGATAAGGTTTAGGGTTAGGGTTAGGTTTAGAGTTAAGGTAAGGGTAAGGGTTAGGGTTACGGTTAGGGTTAGGGTAAGGTTTAGGCTTAGGTTTAGGGTAAGGGTAAGTTTTAGGGTTAGTGTTAGGTTAGGGTTAGGGTTAGGGTAAGGGTTAGGGTTAGGGTTAGTGTTAGGTTTAGGGTTAGGGTTAGGGTAAGGGTAAGGTTTAGGGTTAGGGTTAGGGTTAGTTTTAGGGATAGGGTTAGTGTTAGGGTTAGGGTAAGGGTAGGGTTAGGGTTAAGGTTAGGGTTCGGGTTAGGGTTAGGGTAAGGGTTAGGGTTAGGTTAAGGGTTAGGGTTAGGTTTAGGATTAAGTTTAGGGTTTGGGGTTAGGGTTAGGGTTAGGGTTATGTTTAGGGTAAGGGTAAGTTTTAGAGTTAGGGTTATGGTAAGAGTAAGGGTTAGGGTTAGGTTTAGGCTTAGGGTTAGGGTTAGGGTTAGGGTTATGGTCACGGTTAGGGTAAGTATAGGTGTTAGGGTTAGGTTTAAGGTTAGGGTTAGGATAAGGGTAAGGGTAAGGGTATTGATTAGGGTTTGGGTTAGTGTTAGGTTTAGAGTTAGGGTTAGGGTTAGGTTTAGGGTTAGGGTTAGTGTAAGGGAAAGGGTTAGGTGTAGGGTTAGGGGTAGGTTTAGGGTTAGGGTTAGGGTTAGGTTTAGAGTTAGGTTTAGGGTTAGGTTTAGGTTTAGGGTTAGGGGAAGGGAAAGTGTTAGTGTTAGTGTTAGGGTTAGGGTTAGGTTTAGGGTTAGGGTTTGGGTAAGGGTAAGGGTTAGGGTTAGGGTTAGGGTTAGGTTTAGAGTTAGGTTTAGGGTTAGGTTTAGGTTTAGGGTTAGGGGAAGGGAAAGTGTTAGTGTTAGGGTTAGGGTTAGGGTTAGGTTTAGGGTTAGGGTTTGGGTAAGGGTAAGGGTTAGGGTTAGGGTTAGGGTTAAGGTTAGGGTTAGGGTTAGGCTTAGAGTTAGGGTTAGGGTTAGGGTTAGGGTTAGGGTAAGGGTTAGGTTAAGGGTAAGGGTTAGGGTTTGGGTTAGGGTTAGGGTTAGGAATAGGGTAAGGGTTATGGTTAGGGTTAGGGTTAGGTTAAGGATGAGGGTTAGGTTTAGGGTTAGGGTAAGGATTCAGGTTAGGGTTAGGGAAAGGGTAAGGGTTAGGGTTAGGGTTAGGGTAAGAGTTAGGGTTAGGGTTAGGGTTAGGGTAAGGTTTATGGTTATGGTTAGGTTTAGGTAAGTGTAAGTGTCAGGGTTAGAGTTATGGTTAGGGTAAGGGTTAGTTTTTTTGTTAAGGTGAGGGTTACGTTTAGTGTTAGGGTATGGGTTAGGGTTAGGGTAAGGGTTAGGGTTAGGGTTAGGGTTACGGTTAGGTTTATGATTAGGGTTAGGGTAAGGGTAAGGGGTTAGGGGTAGGTTTAGTGTTAGGGTAAGGGTAAGGGTTAGTTTTAGGGTAAGGATTAGGGTTAGGGTTAAAGTTAGGGTAAGGGTAAGGGTTAGGGTTAGGGTTACGGTTAGGGTTAGGGGTTAGGCTTAGGGTTAGGTAAGGGTAAGTGTTAGGGTTAGGGTTAGCGTTAGGTTTAGGATAAGGGTTAGGGTTAGGGTTAGGGTTAAGGTTAGATTTAGGGTTAGGGTTAGGCTAAGGGTTAGGGTAAGGTAAATGTTAGGGTTAGGATTAGGGTTAGGTTTAGGGCAAGAGTTAGGGATAGGGTTAGGGTAAGGGTTAGGTTTAGGGTTGGGGTTAGGGTTAGGGTAAGGGTTATGGTTAGGGTTAGGGTTAGGTAAGGGTAAGTGTTAGAGTTATGGTTAGGGTGAGGGTAAGTGTAAGGGTTAGGGTTAGGGTTAGGGCAAGGGTTAGGGTTTCGTTTAGGGAAAGGGTTAGGTTTAGGGTTAGGGTTAGGGTTAGGGTAAGGATTAGGGTTAGGGTTACGGTTACGGTTAGGGTTAGGGGTTGGAGTTAGGGTTAGGGTTAGGGATAAGGTTAGGTTTAGGGTTAGGGTTAGGGTTAGGGTAAGGGTTAGGGTTAGGGTTAGGGTAAGTATTAGGGTTAGGGTTAGGGTTAGAGTTAGGGTAATGGTTAGGGTTAGGGTTAGGGTTAGCATTAAGTTTAGGGTTAGGGTTAGGGGTTAGAGTTAGGGTTAGGGTTAGTTTTAGATTTGGGGTTAAGGTTAGGGTTAGGGTTAGTGTAAGGTTAAAAGTTAGGGTTAGGGTAAGGTAAGAGTCAGGGTTAGGGGTAGGGAAAGGCTTAGGATTAGGGTTAGGGTAAGGATTAGGGTTAGGGTTAGTGTTAGGGTAAGGGTTAAGTTTAGGGTTAGGGTTTGGGTTAGCATTAAGTTTATGGTTAGGGTTAGTGTAAGGGTAAGGGTTAGGGCTAGGGTTAGGGGTTAGAGTTAGAGTTGGTGTTAGGGTTATGGTTAGGGTTAGGTTTAGGGTTAGTGTTAGGGGTAGGGTAAGGGTAAGTGTCAGGGTTAGACTTAGGGTTAGGATAAGGGTAAGGGTTAGGATTAGGTTTGGGTTTAGGGTTAGGGGTTAGGGTTAGGGTTAAGGTTAGGGTAAGGTTAGGGTTAGGGTCAGGGTTAGGGTTAGGTTAAGGGTAAGTTTTACGTTTAGGTTTAGGCTTAGAGTTAGGGTTAGGGTTAAGGTTAGGGTTAGGGTAAGGGTAAGTGTTAGAGTTAGGGTTAGGGTTAGGGTTATGGTAAGGGTAAGGGTTAGGATTAGGGTTAGGGTTAGGGGATAGGGTTAGGGTTAGGGTAAGGGTTAGGGTTAGGGTTAGGTTTAGGGTTAGGGTTAGGGTAAGGATAAGGGTTAGGGTTACGGTTAGGGTTAGGGTTAAGGTTACGGTTAGGGTTAGGGTTAGGGTTAGGGTAAGGCTAAGCGTAAGGTTTACGGTTAGGTTTAGGGTTAGGGTTAGTGTTAGGGAAAGTGTAAGGGTTAGGGTTAGGGGTAGGGTTAGGGGTAGGGTAAGATTAGGGTTAGGGTTATGGTAAGGGTTAGGGTTAGTGTTAGGTTTAGCAATAAGGTTAGGATTACGGTTAGGGTAAGGGAAAGGGTTTGTGTTAGGGTTAGGGTAAGGGTTAGGGTTAGGGTTAAGGTTAGTGTTTGGGTTAGGGTAAGAGTAAGGGTTAGGGTTAGGAGTAGGGGTTAGGATTAGGGTTAGGTTTAGGGTAAGGCTAAGGTTTAGGGTTAGGGTTAGGGTTAGTGTTAGGGTTCGGGTTTGGGTTAGGGTTAAGATATGTGTAAGGGTTAGGGTTAGGGTTAGGGTTAATGTAAGGGTTAGGGTTAGGTTTAGGGTAAGGGTAAGGTTTATGGTTAGGGTTAGGGTTAGCGTTAGGTAAGGGTAAGGGTAAGGGTTAGGGTTCGGGTTATGGTTCGGGTTAGGTTCAGGGTTAGGGCTAGGGTAAGGGTAAGGGTTAGGGTTAGGGTAAGGGTTAGGATTAGGTTTAGGATTAGGGTTAGGTTTGGGGGTAGGGTTAGGGTTAGGGTTAGTTTTAGGGTTAGGGTTAGGGTGAGCGTTAGTGTTAGGGTTAGGGTAAGGGTAAGGGTTAGGGTTAGGTTTAGGATTAGGTTTAGGGTTTGGGGTTAGGGTTAGGGTTACGGTTAGGGTTAGGGTAAGGGTAAGTTTTAGGGTTAGGGTTAGGGTAAGGGTAAGGTTTAGGGTTAGGGTTAGGGTTATGGTCAGGGTTAGGGTAAGGGTAAGTGTTAGGTTTAGGGTTAAGGCTAGGGTTAGGATATGCGTAAGGGTAAGGGTAAGGATTAGGGTTAGGGTTAGGGTTAGGTTTAGAGTTAGGGTTAGTGTTAGGTTTAGGGTTAGGGTTAGGGTAAGGGAAAGGGTTAGGTGTAGGGTTAGGGTTAGGTTTAGGGTTACGGTTAGGGTTAGGGTTAGAGTTAGGGTTAGGTTTAGGTTTAGGTTTAGGGTTAGGGTAAGGGTAAGGGTTAGGGTTAGGGTTAGGATTAAGGTTAGGGTTAGGGTTAGGCTTAGAGTTAGGGTTAGGGTTAGGGTTAGGGTAAGGGTTAGTTTAAGGGTAAGGGTTAGGGTTTGGGTTAGGAATAGGGTAAGGGTTTTGGTTAGGGTTAGGGTTAGGGTAAGGATTAGGATTAGGGTTAGGGTTAGGTTTAGGGTTAGGTTTAGGGTGAGGGTAAGGCTTAGGGTTAGGGTTAGTGTTAGGGTTACGGTTAAGGTTAGGGTTAGGGTAAGGGTAAGGATTAGGGTTAGGGTTAGGGTTAGGGGTTAGGTTTAGGGTTAGTGTTAGGTTTAGGGTAAGGATAAGGTTTAGGGTTAGGTTTAGGGTTAGGCTTAAGGTAAGGTTAAAGGTTAGGGTTACGGTTAGGGTTAGGGTAAGTTTTAGGCTTAGGTTTAGGGTAAGGGTAAGTTTTAGCGTTAGGGTTAGGGTTAGGGTTAGGGTTAGGGTAAGGGTTAGGGTTAGGGTTAGTGTTAGGTTGAGGGTTAGGGTTAGGGTAAGGGTAAGGTTTAGGGTTAGGGTTAGGGTTAGGTTTAGGGATAGGGTTAGTGTTAGGGTTAGGGTAAGGGTAGGGTTAGGGTTAAGGTTAGGGTTCGGGTTAGGGTTATCGTAATGTTTACGGTTAGGGTAGGGGTTAGGGTTAGGTTTAGGATTAGGTTTAGGGTTTGGGGTTAGGGTTAGGGTTAGGGTTAGGTTTAGGGTAAGGATAAGTTTTAGCGTTAGGGTTAGTGTAAGGGTAAGGGTTAGGGTTAGGGTTAGGGTTAGGGTTAGGGTAAGGGAAAGGGTTAGGTGTAGGGTTAGGGGTAGGTTTAGGGTTAGGGTGAGGGTTTTGTATAGAGTTAGGGTTAGGTTAGGTTTAGGGTTAGGGTTAGGGTAAGGGAAAGTGTTAGGGTTAGTGTTAGGGTTAGGGTTAGGGTTAGGGCTTGGGTAAGGGTAAGGGTTAGGGTTAGGGTTAGGGTTAAGGTTAGGGTTAGAGTTAGGCTTAGTTTAGGGTTAGGTTTAGGGTTAGGGTTAGGGTAAGGGTTAGGTTAACGGTAAGTTTTGGGTTTGGGTTAGGGTTTGGGTTAGGAATAGGGTATGGGTTATGGTTAGGGTTAGGGTTAGGTTAAGGATGAGGGTTAGGGTTAGGGAAAGGGTAAGGGCTAGGGTTAGGGTTACGGTAAGAGTTATGGTTAGGGTTAGGGTTAGGGTAAGGTTTATGGTTATGGTTAGGTTTAGGTAAGTGTAAGTGTCAGGGTTAGAGTTATGGTTAGGGTAAGGGTTAGGGTTTTTGTTAAGGTGAGGGTTAGGTTTAGTGTTAGGGTATGGGTTAGGGTTAGGTTAAGGGTTAGGGTTATGGTTAGGGTTAGGGTTAGGTTTATGATTAGGGTTAGGGTAAGGGTAAGTGGTTAGGGGTAGGTTTAGTGTTGGGGTTAAGGTTAGTGTTAGGGTTAGGTTAAGTGTAATCATTAGGGTAAGGGTTAGTGTTAGGGTAAGGGTTAGGGTTAGGGTTAGGGTGAGTGTTAGGGTTAGGGTTAGGATTAGGGGTTAGGGTTAGGGTAAGGGTAAGGGTTAGTGTAAGGGTAAGGATTAGGGTTAGGGTTAAAGTTAGGGTAAGGGTAAGGGTTAGGGTTAGGATTACGGTTAGGGTTAGGGGTTAGGCTTAGGGTTAGGTAAGGGTAAGTGTTAGGGTTAGGGTTAGCGTTAGGTTTAGGATAAGGGTTAGGGTTAGGGTTAGGGTTAAGTTTAGAGTTAGGGTTAGGGTTAGGCTAAGGGTTAGGGTAAGGTAAGTGTTAGGGTTAGGATTAGGGTTAGGGATAGGGCAAGAGTTAGGGATAGGGTTAGGGTAAGGGTTAGGTTTAGGTTTGGGTTTAGGGTTAGGGTAAGGGTTATGGTTAGGGTTAGGGTTAGGTAAGGGTAAGTGTTAGGGTTATGGTTAGGGTGAGGGTAAGTGTAAGGGTTAGGGTTAGGGTTAGGGTAAGGGTTAGGTTTACGTTTAGGGTAAGGGTTAGGGTTAGGGTTAGGGTTAAGGTAAGGATTAGGGTTAGGGTTAGGGTTACGTTTAGGGTTAGGGGTTGGAGTTAGGGTTAGGGTTAGGGATAGGGTTAGGTTTCGGGTTAGGGTTAGGGTTAGGGTAAGGGTTAGGGTTAGGGTTAGGGTAAGGATTAGGGTTAGTGTTAGGGTTAGGGTTAGTGTTAGGGTAAGGGTTAGGGTTAGGGTTAGGTTTAGGGTTAGCATTAAGGTTAGGGTTAGGGTTAGAGGTTAGAGTTAGGGTTAGGGTTAGTTTTAGGCTTGGGGTTAAGGTTAGGGTTAGGGTTAGGGTAAGGTTAAGAGTTAGGGTTAGGGTGATGTAAGGGTTAGGGTTAGTGTTAGGGTTAGGGAAAGGCTTAGGGTTAGGGTTAGGGTAAGGATTAGGGTTAGGGTTAGTGTTAGTGTAAGGGTTAGGTTTAGGGTTAGGGTTTGGGTTAGCATTAAGTTTATGGTTAGGGTTAGTGTAAGGGTAAGGGTTAGGGTTAGGGTTAGGGGTTAGAGTTAGAGTTAGTGTTAGGGTTAGGTTTAGCGTTAGGCTTAGGGTTACGGTTAGGGGTAGGGTAAGGGTAAGTGTCAGGGTTAGAGTTAGGGTTAGGATAAGGGTAAGGGTTAGGATTAGGTTTGGGTTTAGGGTTAGGGGTTAGGGTTAGGGTTAGGGTTAGGGTAAGGTTAGGGTTAGGGTCAGAGTTAGGGTTAAGGTTAGGGTTAGGGTAAGGGTAAGTGTTAGAGTTAGGGTTAGGGTTAGCGTTATGGTAAGGGTAAGGGTTAGGATTAGGGTTAGGGTTAGGGGATAGGGTTAGGGTTAGGGTAAGGGTTAGGCTTAGGGTTAGGTTTAGGGTTATGGTTAGGGTAAGGATAAGGGTTAGGGTTACGGTTAGGGTTAGGGTTAAGGTTACGGTTACGGTTAGGGTTAGGGTTAGGGTTAGGGTAAGGGTAAGGATAAGGTTTACGGTTCGGTTTAGGGTTAGGGGTAGGGTTAGGGGTAGGGAAAGGATTAGGGTTAGGGTTAGGGTAAGGGTTAGGGTTAGTGTTAGGTTTAGCAATAAGGTTAGGGTTAGGGTTAGGGTAAGGGAAAGGGTTTTTTTTTAGGGTTAGGGTTAGGGTTAGGGTAAGGGTTAGGGTTAGGGTTAAGGTTAGGGTTTGGGTTAGGGTAAGGGTAAGGGTTAGGGTTAGGGGTAGGTGTTAGGTTTAGGGTTAGGTTTAGGGTAAGGCTAAGGTTTAGGGTTAGGATTAGGGTTAGTGTTAGGGTTCGGGTTTGGGTTAGGGTTAAGATATGTGTAAGGGTTAGGGTTAGTATTAGGGTTAATGTAAGGGTTAGGTTTAGGTTTAGGGTAAGGGTAAGGTTTAGGGTTAGGGTTAGGGTTAGCGTTAGGTAAGGGTAAGGGTAAGGGTTAGGGTTCGGTTTAGGGTTCGGGTTAGGTTCAGGGTTAGGGCTAGGGTAAGGGTAAAGGTTAGGGTTAGGGTAAGGGTTAGGATTAATTTTAGGATTAGGGTTAGGTTTGGGGTTAGGGTTAGGGTTAGGGTGAGCGTTAGTGTTAGGGTTAGGGTAAGGGTAAGGGTTAGGGTTAGGTTTAGGATTAGGTTTAGGGTTTGGGGTTAGGGTTAGGGTTAGGGTTAGGGTTAGGGTAAGGGTAAGTTTTAGGGTTAGGGTTAGGGTTAGGTTTAGAGTTAGGGTTAGGGTTAGGTTTAGGGTTAGGGTTAGGGTAAGGGTTAGGGTTAGGGTTAGGGTTAGGGTTAGGGTTAGGTTAAGGATGAGGGTTAGGGTTAGGGACAGGGTAAGGGCTAGGGTTAGGGTTACGGTAAGAGTTATGGTTAGGGTTAGGGTTAGGGTAAGGTTTATGGTTATGGTTAGGTTTAGGTAAGTGTAAGTGTCAGGGTTAGAGTTATGGTTAGGGTTAGGGTAAGGGTAAGTGTTAGGGTTAGGGTTAAGGTTAGGGTTAGGATAAGGGTAAGGGTTAATGTTAGGGTAAGGGTTAGGCTTAGGTTTAGGGTAATGGTAAGTTTTAGGGTTAGGATAAGCGTTAGGGTAAGGGAATGGATAAGGGTAAGGGTAAGGGAAAGTGTTAGGTGTAGGGTTAGGGTTAGGTTTAGGGTAAGGGTTAGGGTTAGGTTTAGAGTTAGGATTAGGTTTAGGTTTAGGGTTAGGGTTAGGGTAAGGGAAAGTGTTAGGGTTAGGGTTAGGGTTAGGGTTAGGGTTAGGGTTAGAGTTAGGGTAAGGTAAGGGTTACGGTTAGGGTTAAGGTTAGGGTTAGGGTTAGGCTTAGAGTTAGGGTTAGGTTAGGTTTAGGGTAAGGGTTAGTTTAAGGGTAAGGGTTAGGGTTTGGGTTAGGGTTTGGGTTAGGAATAGGGTAAGGGTTATGGTTATGGTTAGGGATAGGGTAAGGTTTAGGGTTAGGGTTAGGGTTAGGGTAAGGATTCGGGTTAGGGTTAGGGAAAGGGTAAGGGTTAGGGTTAGGGTTAGGGTTAACTAAAGATTTAGGGGTAGGGTTAGGGTACAGGTTTGGGTTAGGGTTAGCATTAGGGTTAGGGTTAAGGTTTGGTAAGGGTAATGGTTAGGGTTAGGGTTAGGGTTAGGGTCAGTATAAGGGTTAGGGTTAGGATTAGGATTAGGGTTAGGTTTAGGGTTAGGGTTAGGGTAAGCGTAAGGCTTAGGGTTAGGGTTAGTGTTAGTGTTACGGTTAAGGTTAGGGTTAGGGTAAGGGTAAGGGTTAATGTTAGGGTAAGGGTTAGGCTTAGGTTTAGGGTAATGGTAAGTTTTAGGGTTAGGGTTAGGGTTAGGGTTAGGGTTAGGGTAAGGTTTAGGGTTAGGGGTAGTGTTAGGTTTAGGGTTAGGTTTAGGGTAAGGGTAAGGGTAAGGTTTATGGTTAGGGTTAGGGTTTGGTTTAGGGATAGGGTTAGTGTTAGGGTTAGGGTAAGTGTAGGGTTAGGGTTAAGGTTAGGGTTCGGGTTAGGGTTAGGGTAAGGGTTAAGTTTAGGGTTAGGATAATGGTAAGGGTAAGTGTATGGATTATGGTTTGGGTTAGGGTTAGGTTTAGAGTTAGGGTTAGGGTTAGGGTTATGGTCAGGGTTAGGGTAAGGGTAAGTGTTAGGGTTAGGGTTAAGGTTAGGGTTAGGATAAGGGTAAGGGTAAGGGAATGGATAAGGGTTAGGGTTAGGGTTAGGTTTCGAGTTAGTGTTAAGGTTAGGTTTAGGGTTAGGGTTAGGGTTAGAGTTAGCGTTAAGGTTAGGGTTAGGGTTAGGCTTAGAGTTAGGGTTAGGGTTAGGTTTAGGGTTAGGGTAAGGGTTAGGTTAAGGGTAAGGGTTAGGGTTTGGGTTAGAGTTAGGGTTAGTAATAGGGCAAGGGTTATGGATAGGGTTAGGATTAGGTTAAGGATGAGGGTTCGGGTTCGGGTTAGGGTAAGGATTCGGGTTAGGGTTAGGGAAAGGGTAAGGGTTAGGCTTAGGGTTAGGGTAAAGTTAAGGGTTAGGGTTAGGATTAGGGTTAGGGTTAGGTTTAGGGTTAGGTTTAGGGTAAGTTTAAGGCTTAGGGTTAGGGTTAGTGTTAGGGTTAAGGTTAGGGTTAGGGTTAAAGGGTAAGGCTTAGGGTTAGGTTTAGGGTTAGGGGTTAGGGTTAGGGTTAGTGTTAGGTTTAGGGTAAGGATAAGGTTTAGGGTTAGGGTTAGGGTTAGGGTTAGTGTAAGGGTAGGGTTAGGGTTAAGGTTACGGTTAGGGAAGTGTTAGGGTTAGGTTTAGGGTTGAGGTTAAGGTTAGGGTTAGGGTTAGGTTAAGTGTAAGCATTAGGGTCATTATTAGGGTTAGGGTAAGGGTTAGGGTTAGAGTTAGGGTTAGGGTGAGTGTTAGGGTTTGGGTTAGGTTTAGGTTTTAGGGTTAGGGTAAGGGTAAGGGTTAGGGTTAGGGTAAGGGTTAGGGTTAGGGTTAGAGTTAGGGTAAGTGTAATGGTTAGGGTTAGGGTTACGGTTAGGGTTAGGGGTTAGGGTTAGGGTTAGGTAAGGGTAAGTGTTAGGGTTAGGGTAAGGGTTAGGGTTAGGCTTAGGGTAAGGGTTAGGGTTAGGATAAGTGTTAGGCTTAGGGTAAGGGTTAGGGTTAGGGTTAGGGTTAGGGTAAGGGTTACGGTTAGGGTTAGGGTTAGGTATGTGTAAGTGTCAGGGTTAGAGTTATGGTTAGAGTTAGGGTAAGTGTAAGGGTTAGGGTTAGGGTTAGGGCTGGGTTTAGGGTTGGGGTTAGGGTTAGGTTTAGGTTTAGGTTTAGGGTTATGGTAAGGGTAATGTTTAGGGTTAGGGTTAGGATTAGGGTTAGGTTTAAGGTTAGGTTTAAGGTTAGGGTAAGGGTTAGGGTTAAGTTTAGGGATAGGTTTAGAGGTTGGGTTTAGGGTTAGGGTTAGGCTAGAGTTAGAGTAAGTGTAAGGTAGGGTTAATGTTAGGGGTTAGGGTTAGGGTTAGGGTTAGGGTTAAGGTAAGGGCAAGGGTTTGGGTTAGGGTTAGGGTTATGGTAAGCGTTAGGGTTAGGGTTAGGGTAAGGGTAAGGTTTAGAGTTAGGTTAGGGTTAGGTTTGGTGTTATGGTTAGGGTAAGAGTAAGGGTTAGATTTAGGGTTAGGGTTAGTTTTAGGGTTAGGGTTAATGTTAGGGTTAGGTAAGGGTTAGGGTTAGGGTTAGGATTAGGTTTATGATTAGGGTTAGGGTTAGGGTAAGGGTGAGGGCTAGGTTTAGGGTTGGGATTAATGTTAGGGTTAGGGATAGGTTAAGTGTAAGCATTAGGGTTAGGGTTAGGGTTAGGTTAAGGGTTAGGTTTAGGGTTAGGGTTAATGTTAGGGTGAGAGTTAGGGTTAGGGTTAGGGTTATGGTCAGGGTTAGGGTAAGGGTAAGTGTTAGGGTTAGGGTTAAAGTTAGGGTTAGGATAAGGGTAAGGGTAAGGGAATGGATAAGGGTTAGGGTTAGGGTTAGGTTTCGAGTTAGGGTTAGGGTTAGGTTTAGGGTTAGGGTTAGGGTAAGGTAAAGGGTTAGGTGTAGGGTTAAGGTTAGGTTTAGGGTTAGGGTTAGGGTTAGGTTTAGAGATAGGGTTAGGGTTAGGTTTAGGGTTAGGGTTAGGGTAAGGGAAAGTGTTAGGTTTAGGGTTAGGGTTAGGGTTAGGGTTAGGTTTAGGGTTAGGGTTTGGGTAAGGGTAAGGGATAGGGTTAGGGTTAGGGTTAAGGTTAGGGTTAGGGTTAGGCTTAGAGTTAGGGTTAGGGTTAGGGTTAGGGTAAGGGTAAGGGTTAGGTTAAGGGTAAGGGTTAGGGTTTGGGTTAGAGTTAGGGTTAGTAATAGGGTAAGGGTTATGGATAGGGTTAGGATTAGGTTAAGGATGAGGGTTCGGGTTAGGGTTAGGGTAAGGATTCGGGTTAGGGTTAGGGAAAGGGTAAGGGTTAGGGTTAGGGTTAGGGTTAAGGAAAGGATTAGGGTTAGGGTTAGGGTTAGGGTACAGGTTTGGGTTAGGTTTAGCATTAGGGTTAGGGTTAAGGTTAGGGTAAGGGTAATGGTTAGGGTTAGGGTTAGGGTTAGGGTTAGGGTAAAGGTAAGGGTTAGGGTTAGGATTAGGGTTAGGGTTAGGTTTAGGGTTAGGTTTAGGGTAAGTTTAAGGCTTAGGGTTAGGGTTAGTGTTAGTGTTAGGGTTAAGGTTAGGGTTAGGGTTAGGGTAAGGGTAAGGCTTAGGGTTCGGTTAGGGTTCGGGGTTAGGGTTAGGGTTCGTGTTAGGTTTAGGGTAAGGATAAGGTTTAGGGTTAGGGTTAGGGTTAGGGTTAGTGTAAGGGTAGGGTTAGGGTTAAGTTTATGGTTAGGGAAGGGTTAGGGTTAGGTTTAGGGTTGAGGTTAAGGTTAGGGTTAGGGTTAGGTTAAGTGTAAGCATTAGGGTCATTATTAGGGTTAGGGTAAGGGTTAGGGTTAGGGTTAGGGTGAGTGTTAGGGTTTGGGTTAGGTTTAGGGTTTAGGGTTAGGGTAAGGGTAAGGGTTAGGGTTAGGGTAAGGGTTAGGGTTAGGGTTAGAGTTAGGGTAAGTGTAATGGTTAGGGTTAGGGTTAGGTGTTAGGGTTAGGGTTATGTAAGGGTAAGTGTTAGGGTTAGGGTAAGGGTTAGGGTTAGTCTTAGGGTAAGGGTTAGGGTTAGGATAAGTGTTAGGGTTAGGGTTAGGGTTAGGTATGTGTAAGTGTCAGGGTTAGAGTTATGGTTAGAGTTAGTGTAAGTGTAAGGGTTAGGGTTAGGGTTAGGGTTGGGTTTAGGGTTGGGGTTAGGGTTAGGTTTAGGTTTAGGGTTAAGGTTATGGTAAGGGTAATGTTTAGGGTTAGGGTTAGGATTAGGGTTAGGTTTAAGGTTAGGTTTAAGGTTAGGGTAAGGGTTAGGGTTAGGTTTAGGGATAGGTTTAGAGGTTGGGTTTAGGGTTAGGGTTAGGCTAGAGTTAGAGTAAGTGTAAGGTAGGGTTAATGTTAGGGGTCAGGGTTAGGGTTAGGGTTAGGGTTAAGGTAAGGGCAAGGGTTTGGGTTAGGGTTAGGGTTATGGTTAGGCGTTAGGGTTACGGTTAGGGTAAGGGTAAGGTTTAGAGTTAGGTTAGGGTTAGGTTTGGTGTTATGGTTAGGGTAAGAGTAAGGGTTAGATTTAGGGTTAGGGTTAGTTTTAGGGTTAGGGTTAATGTTAGGGTTAGGGTAAGGGTTAGGGTTAGGGTTAGGGTTAGTTTTATGATTAGGGTTAGCGTTAGGGTAAGGGTGAGGGTTAGGTTTAGGGTTGGGATTAATGTTAGGGTTAGGGATAGGTTAGGGTTAGGGTTAGGGTTTAGGGTTAGGGTTAGGATTAGCGTAAGGTTTAGGTTTAGGGTAAAGGATAGGGTTAGGGTTAGGGTTAGGGCAAGCTAAAGGTTAGGGTTAGGGTGAAGGTTAGGGTTAGGGGTTGGGTTTATGGTTAGGGTTAGGGTTAGGGTAAGGGTTATGGTTTGGGATAGGTTTAGGTAAGAGTAAGTGTTAGGGTTAGGGTTAGAGTTAGGATTAGCGTAAAGGTAAGCTTTAGGGTTTGGGTTAGGGTTAGAGTTAAGGTTAGAGTTAGGGTTAGGGTTAGGCTAAGGGTTAGGGTAAGGATAAGTGTTAGGGTTAGGGTTAGGGTTAGGGTAAGGGTTAGGGTTAGGGTTAGGATAAGGGTTAGGTTTAGGGTTAGGGTTAGGTGTAGGGGTAGGGTTAGGTTTAGGTTTAGGTTTAGCGTTGGGGTTAGGGTTAGGGTAAGGGTAAGGGTTAGGGTTAGGGTAAGGATTAGGGTTAGGTTTAGGATAAGGGTTACGGTTAGGGTTAGGGTTAGGTAAGGGTAAGTGTTAGGGTTAGAGTTAGGGTTAGGTTTAGGGTTGGGGTTAGGCTTAGGGTTAGGGTAAGGGTTAGGGTTAGGGTTAGGTTTAGGTTTAGGGTTGGGGTTAGGGTTAGGGTAAGTGTAAGGGTTAGGTTTAGGGTAAGGGTTAGGGTTAGGGGTTTGGGTTAGAGTTAGGGATAGGGTAAGGTTTATGGTTAGGGTTAGAGTTAGGTAAGGGTAAGTGTTAGGATTAGGATTAGGGTTAGGCTAAGGGTAAATATTAGGGTTAGGGTTAGGGTTAGGTTTAGGGTTAGGGTTAGGGTTAGGGTAAGGGTTAGGGTAAGGGTAAGTGTTTGGGTTAGGGTTAGGGTTAGGGCCAGGATAAGGGTAAGGGTTAGGGTTAGGTTTAGGGTTACGGGTTAGGGTTAGGGTTAGGGTTAGGTTTAGGGTTAGGGTTAGACTAAGGGTAAAGGTTAGGGTTAGGGTTAGGTTTAGGGTTAAGTTAGAGTAAGGGTTAGGGTTAGGCTAAGGGTTAGGGTTAGGGTTAGGGTAATGGTTAGGGGTAGGGTTAGGGTTTGGGAAAGGGTAAGGTTTAGGGTTAGGCCTTGGGTTAGGGTAAGGATTAGGTTAGGGTTAGGGTTATGGTAAGGGTTAGGGTTAGGGTTAGGGTTAGCATTAAGGTTAGGGTTAGTGTAAGTGTAAGGATGAGGTTAGGGTTAGGGTTAGGGGTTAGGGTTAGGGTTAGGGTTAGGTTTATGGTTAGGGTAAGGTTAAGGGTTAGGGTTAAGGGTAGGTGTAGGTTAGGTTTAGGTTTACGGTTAGGGTTAGGGTTAGGGTTAGGGGTTAGGTTTAGGTTTAGCGTTAGGATTAGGGTAAGGGTTAGGTTAAGGCTTAGGGTAAGGGTAAGGATTAGGTTAGGGTTAGGGTTATGGTAAGGGTTAGGGTTAGGGTTAGGGTTAGGGAATGGGTAAAGATTAGGGTTAGGGTTAGGCTTAAGGTTAGGGTTAGTGTATGGTTAGGGGTTAGGTAAGTGTTAGGTTAGGGTAGGGTTAGGGTTAGGGTAAGTGTTAGGGCTAGTGTTAGGGTTAGGTTTAGGGTTAGGGTTAGGGTAAGGGTAAGGATTAGGGATAGGGTTAGGGTTAGGGGTTAGGGTTAGGATTAGGGTTAGGGTTAGGATTAGGTTTAGGGTTAGGGTTAGGGAAAGGGTAAGGGTTAGGGTTAGGGTTAGGGTTAGTGTTAGGTTTAGGGTTAGGGTTAGGGTATGGTAAGATTTAGGATTAGGGTTAGGGTGAGGGTTAAAGTTAGGGTTAGGGTTAGGGTAATGGTAAGAGTAAGGGTTAGGGTTAGGGTTAGAGGTTAGGGTTAGAGTTAGGGTTAGGGGTTAGGTTTAGGGTTAGGGTTAGGCTTAGGGTTAGGGTATGGGTTAGGTTTAGGGTAAGGGTTAGGGTTAGGTTTAGGGTTGAGGTTAAGGTTAGGGTTAGGGTTAGGTTAAGTGTAAGCATTAGGGTCATTGTTAGGGTTAGGTTAAGGGTTAGGGTTAGGGTTAGGGTGAGTGTTAGGGTTAGGGTTAGGTTTAGGGTTTAGGGTTAGGGTAAGGGTAAGGGTTAGGGTTAGGGTAAGGGTTAGGGTTAGGGTTAGGGTTAGGGTGAGTGTTAGGGTTAGGGTTAGGTTTAGGGTTTAGGGTTAGGGTAAGGGTAAGGGTTAGGGTTAGGGTAAGGGTTAGAGTTAGGGTAAGTGTAAGTATTAGGGTTAGGGTTACGGCTAGGGTTAGGGATTAGGGTTAGGGTTAGGGTGAGGGTTAGGGTTAGGGTTAGGTAAGGGTAAGTGTTAGGGATAGGTTAAGTGTAAGCATTAGGGTTAGGGTTAGGGTTAGGTTAAGGGTTAGGTTTAGGGTTAGGGTTAATGTTAGGGTGAGAGTTAGGGTTAGGGTTAGGGTTAGGGTTTAGGGTTAGGGTTAGGGTTAGGGTAATGGTTAGGTTTAGGGTTAGGGTTAGGTTTAGGGTAAGGGTTATGGTTAGGGTTAGGGTTAGGTAAGTGTAAGTGTCAGGGTTAGAGTTTTGGTTAGAGTTAGGGTAAGTGTAAGGGTTAGCGTTAGGGTTAGGGTTAGGTTTAGGGTTGGGGTTAGGGTTAGGGTTAGGTTTATGTTTAGGGTTAGGGTTAGGGTAAGGGTAATGTTTAGGGTTAGGGTTAGGATTAGGGTTAGGTTTAAGGTTAGGGTAAGGGTTAGGGTTAGGATTAGCGATTGGTTTAGGGGTTAGGTTTAGGGTTAGGGTTAGGCTAGAGTTTGGGTAAGTGTAAAGTTTAGGGTTAGGGTTAATGTTAGGGGTTAGGGTTAGGGTTAGGGTTAGGGTTAAGGTTAGGGTTAGGGTTAGGGTTAGGGTAATGTTTAGGGTTAGGGTTAGGATTAGGGTTAGGTTTAAGGTTAGGGTAAGGGTTAGGGTTACGTTTAGCGATAGGTTTAGGGGTTAGGTTTAGGGTTAGGGTTAGGCTAGAGTTTGAGTAAGTGTAAGGTTTAGGGTTAGGGTTAATGTTAGGGGTTAGTTTTAGGGTTAGGGTTAGGGTTAAGGTAAGGGTAAGGTTTTGGGTTAGGGTTAGGTTTATGGTTAGGCGTTAGGGTTAGGGTTAGGGTATGGGTAAGGTTTAGAGTTAGGTTAGGGTTAGGTTTGGTGTTATGGTTATGGTAAGAGTAAGGGTTTGATTTAGGGTTAGGGTTAGTTTTAGGGTTATGGTTAATGTTAGGGTTAGGGTTAGGGTTAGGGTTAGGTTTATGATTAGGGTTAGGGCAAAGGTAAGGGTTACGGTTAGGTTTAGGGTTGGGATTAATGTTAGGGTTAGGGTTAGGTTAAGTGTATGCATTAGGGTTAGGGTTAGGGTTAGGGTTAGGGTAAGGGTTAGGTTTAGGGTTAAGGTTAATGTTAGGGTGAGTGTTAGGGTTAGGGTTAGGGTTTAGGGTTAGGGTTAGGGTTAGCGTAAGGGTTAGGTTTAGGGTAAAGGTTAGGGTTAGGGTTAGGGTTAGGGTTAGGGTAAGGGTTATGGTTAGGTTTAGGGTTAGGGTAAGGGTAAGTGTTAGGGTTATGGTTAGGGTTAGGGTAAGGTTAAGGGTTAGGGTTAGGGGTAGGATTACGGGTTAGGGTTAGGATTAGGGGTAGGTTTAGGGTTAGGGTTAGAGTAAGGGTAAGGGTTAGGTTTAGGGTTAGGTTTAGGTTAGGTTTAGGGTTAGGGGTAGGGTAAGGGTAAGGGTAAGGGTTAAGTTTAGGTTTAGGGTTAGGGTTAAAGTTAGGGTTAGTGTTAGGTTTAGGGTTAGGGTAAGAATAAGGGTTTGGGTTAATGTTAGGGTTAGGGTTAAGATTAGAGTTTGGGTTAGGGTTAGGCTAAGGGTTAGGGTTAGGGTTAGGGTAAGGGTTAGGGGTAGGGTTAGGGTTAGAAAAAGGGTAAGGTTTGGGGTTCGGCTTAGGGTTAGCATAAGGTTTAGGGTAAGGTTATTGTTATGGTAAGGGTAAGGGTTAGGGATATGGTTAGCATTAAGGTTAGGGTTAGGGTTAGTGTAAGTGTAAGGGTTAGGGTTAGGGTTAGAGTTAGGGGTTAGGGTTAGGGTTAGGTTTAGGGTTAGGGTTAGGGTAAAGTTAAGGGTTAGGTTTAGAGTTAGGATTAGGGATAGGGCTAAGTTTAGGGTTACAGTTAGTGTTATGGTTAGGTTAAGGGCAAGGGCTAGGGTTAAGGTTAGGGTTAGGGAAAGTTTAATGGTTAGGGTTAGACTTAGGGTTAGGTTTAGAGTTAAGGTTAGCATTAGGTTAGGGTTAGGGTTAGTTTAAGGGTAAGGGTTAGGGTTAGGTTTAGGGTTAGTATTAAGGTTAGGGTTAGGGTTAGGGTACGGGTAAGGGTTAGGGTTAGGGTTAGGGTTAGGGGTTAGGGTTAGGATTAGGGTTAGGGTTAGGTTTAGGGTCATGGTTAGGGTAAGGGTAAGTGTTAGGGTTAGGGTTAGGGTATGGGTAAGTGTTAGTGTTAGGGTTAGGTTAGGCTTAAGTTTAGGGTTAGGGTTAGGGTAAGGGTAAGTGTTAGGGTTAGGGTTAGGGTTAGGGTTAGGGTATGTGTAAAGGTTATGTTTAGGGTTAGGGTAAGGGTAAGGGTTAGGGTTAGGGTTAGGGTTAGGGTTAGAATTAGGTTAAGGGTTATGGTTAGGGTTAGGGTTAGGGTTAGGGTTAGGGTTAGTGTTAGCATTAAGGCTAGGGTTAGGGTTAGGGTAAGGGGAAGGGTTAGGGTTAATGTTAGGGTTAGGTTTAGGGTTAGGGTTAGGGTAAGGGTAAGGGTTAGTGGTAGGGTTAGGGTTAGGGTAAGGGTTAGGTTTAGTGTTAGGTTTAGAGTTAGGTAAGGGTAAGTGTTAGGGTTATGGTTAGGGTTAGGGTTTAGTTTATGGTTAGGGTTAGGGTAAGTGTTAGGGTTAGGGTAAGGGTTAGGGTTAGAGTTAGGGTTAGGGTGAGGTTTAGGGTTAGGGTTAGGGTAAGTGTTAGGGTTAGGGTGAGGTTTAGGGTTAGGGTTATGGTAAGGGTAAGGGTTAAGGTTAGGGTTAGTGTTAGGTTTAGGTTTAGGGTTAGGTTCAGGGTAAGTGTTAGGGTTAGGGTTAGGGTTAGCGTTAGGATAAGGGTAAGGGTTAGGGTTAGGGTTAGGGTGTAGGATTACGGTTAGGGTTAGGGTTAGGGTAAGGGTAAGGGTAAGTGTGAGGGTAGGGTTAGGGTTAGGGTTAGGTTTAGGGTCAGGGTTAGGGTAACGGTAAGGTTTAGGGTTAGGGTTAGGGTCAGGGAAAGGGGAAGGTTTAGGGTAAGGGTTAGCTTTAGGGTTAGGTTTAGGGGAAGGGTTAGGGTTAGGGTTAGGTTTAGGTTAAGGGTTAGTGTTAGGGTTAGGTTTAGGGTAAGCATTAAGGTTAGGGTTAGGGTAGGGTAAAGGTAAGGGTTAGGGTTAGGTTTAGGGTTAGGGTAAGGATTAGGGATAGGTTTAGGGTTAGGTTAAGGGTTAGGGTTAGGGTTAGGGTTAGCATTAAGGTTCGGGTTAGGGTTAGGGTAAGGGTAAGGGTAACGGTTAGGATTAGGGTTAGGCTTAGGGGTTAGGGTAAGGGTTAGGTTTAGGTTTAGGTTTAGGTTTAGGGTTATGGTATGAGTAAGGGTTATGGTTAGGGTTAGGGTTAAGGTTAGTGTTAGGTTTAGGTAAGGGTAAGGGTTAGGTTTAGGGTTAGGGTTCGGGATTAGGGTTAGGGTTAGGGTTAGGGTAAGGGTTAGGTGTACGATTAGGGTTAGGGTTAGGGTTAGGGTAAGGGTTAGGTTTAGGGTTAGGGTAAGGGTAAGTTTTAGGGTTAGGGTTAGGGTTAGGTTTAGGGTTAGGGTTAGTGTAACGGTAATTGTTAGGTTAGGTTTAGGGTTAGTGTTAGATTTAAGGTTAGGGTTAGGATTAGTGTTAGGTTAGGGTAAGACTAAGGGTTAGGGTTAATGTTAGAGTTAGGGTTAGGGTTAGGGTTTGGGTTAGAGTTAGGGTTAGGGTTAGGGTTAGGTTTAGGGTTAGGGTAAGGGTAAGGTTTAGGGTTATGTTTAGGGTTAGGGTTAGGTTTAGGGTTAGGGTTCGTGTTAGGGTTAGGATTAGGGTTAGGCTTAGCATTAGGGTTAGGGTAAGGGTTAGGGTTAGGGTAAGATTTAGGGTTAGGGTTAGGGATAGGTTTATGATAAGGGTTAGGGTAAGGGTAAAGGTTAGGGTTAGGTTTAGGTTTGGTGTTAAGGTTAGGGGTAGGGTTAGGGTAAGGGTAAGGGTTAGGGTTAGGGTTACGGTTAGGGTAAGGGTGAGGGTTAGTGTTAGGGTTAGGGTGAGCGTTAGGGTTAGGGTTACAGTTAGGGCTAGGGTAAGGGTTAGGGTTATGTAAGGGTTAGGGTTAGGGTTAGGATAAGGGTTAGGGTTAGGTTTAGGGTTAGAGTAAGGGTTAGGTTTAGGGTGAGGGTTAGGGTTAGGGTAAGGGTGAGGGTTAGGGTTAGGGTGAGGGTTAGGGTTAGGGTTAGGGTAAGGGTAAGGGTTACGATTAGGGTTTGGGTTAGGGTTAGGGTAAGGTTAACTGTTAGGGATAGGGTGAGGGTCAGGGTTAGGGTTAGGTTTAGGGTAAGGGATAGGGTTAGGGTAAGTGTAATGGGTAAGGTTAGGGTTAGGGTTAGCGTTAGGATAAGGGTAAGGGTTAGTGTTAGGCTTAGGGTTAGGGATTAGTGTTAGGGTTATGGTTAGGTTTAGGTTTAGGGTAAGGGTAAGGGTAAGGGTGAGGGTGAGAGTTAGGGTTAGGGTTAGGGTTAGGTTTAGTGTTAGGGTTAGGGTTAGGGTAAGGGTAAGGTTTAGGGTTATGTTTAGGGTTAGGGTTAGGTTTAGGGTTAGGGTTAGGGTTAGGGTTAGGGATAGGTTTAGGGTTAGGTTAAGGGTTAGGGTTAGGGTTAGGGTTAGCATTAAGGTTCGGGTTAGGGTTAGGGTAAGGGTAAGGGTTAGGATTAGGGTTAGGTTTAGGGGTTAGGGTAAGGGTTAGGTTTAGGTTTAGGTTTAGGGTTAGGGTATGAGTAAGAGTTATGGTTAGGGTTAGGGTTAAGGTTAGGATTAGGTTTAGGTAAGGGTAAGGGTAAGGGTTAGGTTTAGGGTTAGGGTTCAGGATTAGGGTTAGGGTTAGGGTAAGGGTTAGGTGTAGGTTTAGGGTTAGGTTTAGGGTTAGGGTAAGGGTGAGGGTTAGGCTTAGGGTAAGGGTAAGTTTTAGGGTTAGGTTTAGGGTTAGGGTTAGGATTAGTGTTAGGTTAGGGTAAAAGTAAGGGTTAGGGTTAATGTTAGAGTTAGGGTTAGGGTTAGGGTTAGGGTTAGAGTTAGGGTTAGGGTTAGGGTTAGGTTTAGGGTTAGGGTTAGGGTAAGGGTAAGGTTTAGGATTATGTTTAGGGTTAGGGTTAGGTTTAGGGTTACGGTTTGTGTTAGGGTTAGCATTAGGGTTAGGGTTAGGGTTAGGGAAAGGGTAATGGTTAGGGTAAGCGTTAGGGTTGGGATTAGGCTTAGGGTAACGGTTAGGGTTAGGGTTAGGGTAAGGGTTAAGGTTAGGGTTGGTGTTAGGGATAGCATTAAGGTTAGGGTTAGGGTAGGGTAAGAGTAAGGGTTAGGGTTAGGGTTAGGGTTAGGGTAAGGATTACGGTTAGGTTTAGGGTTAGAGTAAGGGTTAGGGTTAGGGTTAGGGTTAGTATTAAGGTTAGGGGTTGGTTTAGGGTAAGGGGAAGGGCTGGGTTTAGGGTTAGGGTTAGGCTTAGGGGTTAGCGTTTGGCTTACGGTTAGGGTTAGGTTTAGAGTTAGGGTTAGTTTAAGGGAAAGGGTTAGGGTTAGGGTTAGGGTTAGGGTTAAGGTTCGGGTTAGGCTTAGGTAAGGGTAAGGGTAAGGGTTAGGGTTAGGGTTAGGTTTAGGGGTTAGGTTCACTGTTAGGGTTAGGGTTAGAGTTAGGGTTAGTTTTAGGGTTAGGGTTAAGGTTAGGGTTAGGGTTAGGGTAAGGGTAAGGGTTAGGGTTAGGGGTCTTGTTAGGGTTAGTGTTAAGGTTAGGGTTAGGGTTAGGGTAAGGGTGTT
>JANJXV010000286.1:115000-147500 GCA_024803745.1 Megascapheus bottae | reverse complement strand
AAGGATTAGGGTAAGGTTTAGGGTTGGGGTAAGGTTTAGGGTTAGGGTTATGGTTAGCATTAAGGTTAGGGTAGGGTTAGGGTAAGGGTAAGGGTTAGGATTAGGGTTAGGCTTAAGGGTTAGGGTTAGGGTTAGGTTTAGAATTAGGTTTAGGGTTAGGGTATGAGTAAGGTTTATGGTTAGGGTTAGGGTTAAGGTTAGGGTTAGGTTTAGGTAAGGGTAAGGGTAAGGGTTAGATTTAGGGTTAGGGTTAGGTATTAGGGTAAGTGTTAGAGTTAGGGTAAGGGTTAGGGTTAGGATTAGGGTTAGGGTTAGGGTTAGGGTAACGGCTAGGGTTAGGTTTAGGGTAAGGGTAAGTTTTAATGTTAGGGTTAGGTTTAGGGTTAGGGTTAGGGTAACTGTAATTGTTACGTTAGGTTTAGGGTTAGCGTTAGGTTTAGGATTAGGGTTAGGGTAAGGGTAAAGGTTAGGATTAGTGTTAGGTTAGGGTAAGATTAAGGATTAGGGTTAATGTTAGAGTTAGGGTTAGGGTTAGAGTTAAGGCTAGAGTTAGGGTTAGGGTTAGGGTTAGGTTTAGGGTTAGGGTAAGGGTAAGGCTTAGGGTTAGGGTAAGGGTTAGGGTTAGGTTTAGGTTTAGGGTTAGGGTTAGGGTTAGGATTAGGGTTAGGGTTAGGGCTTGGGTTGGGGTTAGTGTTAGGGTAAGGGTTAGGGTTAGGGTAAGGGTTAAGTTTAGGGTTAGGGTTAGGGTTCGCATTAAGGTTAGGGTTAGGGTAGTGTAAGAGTAAGGGTTAGGGTTAGGGTTAGGGTTAGGGTAAGGATTACGGTTAGGTTTAGGGTTAGGGTAAGGGTTAGGGTTAGGGGTAGGGTTGGCATTAACTTTAGGGGTAGGTTTAGGGTAAGGGGAAGGGTTAGGGTTAGGGTTAGGGTTAGGCTTAGGGGTTAGCGTTTGGGTTAGGGTTAGGTTTAGAGTTAGGTTTAGGGTAAGGGAAAGGGTTAGGGTTAGGGTTAGGGTTAATTTTTGGGTTAGGTTTAGGTAAGGGTAAGGGTAAGCGTTAGGGTTAGGGTTAGGTTTAGGGGTTAGGGTTAGGGTTAGGTTTAGGGTTAGAGTTAGGATTAGTGTTAGTGTTAGGGTTAAGGTTAGGGTTAGGGTTAGGGTAAGGGTTAGGGTTTGGGTTAGGGTCAGGGTAAGGGTTAGGGTTAGGGAGAGGTAAAGGTAAAGGTTAGGGTAAGGATGAGGGTTAGGGTTAGGGTGAGGTTTGGGGTTAGGTTTGGGGTTAGTATTAGTTTTAGGGTTAGGGTTTGGGTTAGGGTTAAGGTTAGGGTTAGGGTTAGGGTTAAGGTTAGGTTTAGGGAGAGGTAAAGGTAAGGGTTAGGGTTAGGGTTAGGGTAAGGATTAGGGTTAGGGTTAGATTTAGGGTAAGGGTTACGGTTAGGGTTAGGGTTAGGGTTAGCATTAAGGTTAGGGTTAGGGTTAGGGTAAGGGTAAGTGTTAGAATTAGGGTTATGCTTAGGGGTTAGGGTTAGGGTTAGTTTTAGGGTTAGGTTTAGGGTTAGGGTTAGGGTATGAGTAAGGGTTATGGTTAGGGTTAGGGATAAGGTTAGGGTTAAGTTTAGGTAATGGTAAGGGTAAGGGTTAGTTTTAGGGTTAGGATTAGGGATTAGGGTTAGGGTTAGGGTTATGGTAACGGTTAGTGTTTGGATTAGGGTTAGGGTTAGGGTTAGGCTTAGGGTAATATTTAGGGTTAGTGTTAGGGTAAGGGTAAGTTTTAGGGTTAGAGTAAGGTTTAGTGTTAGGGTTAGTGTAACGGTAATTGTTAGGTTAGGTTTAGGGTTAGTGTTAGTTTAGGGTTAGGGTTAGCCTAAGGGTAAGTGTTAGGATTCGTGTTAGCTTAGGGTAAGAGTAAGACTTTGGGTTAATGTTAGAGTTAGGGTTATGGTTAGGGTTAGGGTTAGAGTTAGGGTTAGGTTTAGGGTTAGGGTTAGGATTAGGGTTAGGGTTAGGGTTACCTTTAGGGTTAGGGTTAGGGTTAGTATTAGGGTTAGGGTTAGGGTTACGGTTACGGTTACGGTTAAGGTAAGGATTATGGTTAGGGTTAGGGTTAGGGTTAGGGTAAGGGTAAGGGTGAGGGTGAGGGTTAGGGTTAGGATTAGGGTTACCTTAGGGTTAGGGTTAGGGTATCAGTAAGGGTTAGGTTTAGGGTTAGGGTTAGGGAAAGGGTAAGGGTTAGGGTAAGGGTTAGTGTGAGGGTTAGGATTAGAGTAAGGTTTAGGGTTAGGGTGAGGGTTAGGGTTAGCGTTAGAGTTAGGGTTAGGTTAGGGTTTGGGTTACGGTTAGGGTAAGGGTTAGGGTTAGGGTTAGGGTTAGGGTTAGGGTGAGGGTTAGGGTTAGCATTAAGGTTAGGGGTAGGTTTAGGGTAAGGGGAAGGGTTAGGGTTAGGGTTAGGCTTAGGCTTAGGGGTTAGAGTATGGGTTAGGGTTAGGGTTAGGTTTAGAGTTAGGGTTAGGGTTAGGGTAAGGATAAGTGTTAGTGTTAGGCTTAGGGTTAGGGGTTAGGGTTAGGTTTAGGTTTAGGGTTAGGTTTGGGGTTAGTATTAGGTTTAGGATTAGGGTTAGAGTTAAGGTTAGGGTTAGGGTTAGGTTTAGGGTTAGGGTAGGGGTAAGGGTTAGGGAAACGGTAAGGGTTAGGGTTAGGGTAAGGGTTCAGGTTAGGGTTAGAGTTAGGGTTAGGTTTGGGGTTTGGCTTAGGGTAAGGGTAATGGTTAGGGTTAGGGTTTGGGTTAGTTTTAGGATTAGGGTTAGGGTTAAGGTTAGGGTAAGGGTAAGGGTTAGGCTTAAGTTTAGGTTAAGGGTTAGGCTTAGCATTAGGGTTAGGGTAAGGGTTAGGGTTAGGGTAAGGTTTAGGGTTAGGGTTAGGGTTAGATTTAGGATAAGGGTTAGGGTTAGGTTTAGGGTTAGAGTAAGGGTTAGGTTTAGGGTGCGTGTTAGGGTTAGGTTTAGGGTAAGGGTAAGGTTTACTGTTAGGGTGAGGGTTAGGGTTAGGGTTAGGGTAAGGGTAACTGTTAGGGTTAGGGTGAGGGTTAGGGTTAGTGTTAGTTTAGGGTTAGGGTTAGGGTTAGGTTAAGTGTTAGGGGTAGGGTTTGGGTTAGGGTTAGCGTTAGGATAAGGGTAAGGGTTAGTGTTAGGGTTAGGGTTAAGGGTTAGTGTTAGGGTTATGGTTAGGTTTAGGGTTAGGGTAAGGGTACGGGTAAGGGTGAGGGTTAGGGTTAGTGTTAGGGTTAGGGTTAGGTTTAGTGTTAGGGTTAGGTTTAGGGTAAGTGTTAGGGTTAGGGATAGGGTTAGGGTTAGGGTTAGGGTTAGGGTTAGGGTTAGGTTTAGGGTTAGGGTTAGGGTAAGGGTAAGGGTTAGGGTTAGGGTTAGGGTTAGGGAAAGGGTAAGGGTTAGCGTAAGTGTTAGCGTTAGGTTTAGGGTAAGGATTAGGTTTAGGGTTAGGGTTAGGGTTAGGGTAAAGGTAAGGGTTTGGGGTAGGGTTAGGGTTAGGGTAAGTGTTAGGTTTAGGGTTAGGGTTAGAGTTAGGGTAAGGGTAAGTGTTAGGGTTAGGGTGAGGGTTAGGGTTAGGGTTAGGTTTAGGTTTAGGGTTAGGGTAAGTGTTAGGTTTAGGGTTAGGGTTAGGGTTAGAGTTAGGGTAAGGGTAAGTGTTAGGGTTAGAGTGAGGTTTAGGGTTAGGGTTAGGGTAAGGGTAAGGGTTAAGTTTAGGGTTAGGGTTAGGTTTAGTGTTAGGGTTAGGTTTAGGGTAAGTGTTAGCGTTAGGGTTAGGGTTAGCTTTAGGATAAGAGTAAGGGTTAGTGTTAGGGTTACGGTTTAGGATTAGGGTTAGGGTTAGGTTTAGGGATACGGTAAGGGTAAGGTTAAGGGTGAGGGTAGGGTTAGGGTAATGGTTTGGTTTAGGGTAAGGGTTAGGGTAACGGTAAGGTTTAGGGTTAGTGTTAGGGTCAGGGAAAGGGTAAGGTTTAGGGTACGGGTTAGCTTTAGGGTTAGGTTTAGGATAAGTGTTATTGTTAGGGTTAGGGTTAGGGTAAGGGTTAGGGTTAGGGTTAGGGTTAGGGTAAGCATTAAGGTTAGGGTTAGGGTAGGGTATGGGTAAGGGTTAGGGTTGGGGTTAGGCTTAGGGATTAAGGTTAGGGTTAGGTTTAGGGTTAGGGTTAGGGTTAGGGTTAGGGTATTAGTAAGTGTTATGGTTATGGTTAGGGTTAGGTTTAGAGTTAGGGTTAGGGTAAGGGAAAGTTTTAGGGTTAGGGTTAGGGTTAGGGTTAAGGTTCGGGTTAGGGTTAGGTAAGGGTAAGGGGAAGGGTTAGGGTTAGGTTTAGGGGTTAGGGTTAGGGTTAGGTATAGGGTTAGGGTTTGGGTATGGTTAAGTGTTAGTGTTAGGCTTAGTGTTAGGAGTTAGGGTTAGGGTTAGGGTTAGGTTTGGGGTTAGGTTTGGGGTTATTATTAGGTTTAGGTTTAGGGTTAGGGTTAAGGTTAGGGTTAGGGTTAGTGTTAGGTTAAGGGTTAGGGTTAGCGAGAGGTAAAGGTAAGGGTTAGGGTTAGGGTTAGGCTAAGGATTAGGGTTAGGGTTAGATTTAGGGTAAGGGTTACGGTTAGGGTTAGGGGTAAGGTTAGGGTTAGGGTTAGGGTATGTGTAAGTGTTAGTGTTAGGCTTAGGGTTAGGGGTTAGGGTTAGGGTTTGGTTTGGGGTTAGGTTTGTTGTTAGCATTAATGTTAGGGTTAGGGTTAGGGTAAGGGTAAGGGTTAGGGTTAGGTTTAGGGTTAAGGTAAGGGTAAGGGTTAGAGTTAGAGTTAGGGTTAGGGTTAGGTTTGGGGTTAGGGTTAGGGTAATGGTAAGTGGTGGGGTTAGGGTTAGTGTTAGAGTTAGGTTTAAGGTTAGGATTAGGGTTAGGGTAAGGGTAAGGGTTATGGTTATGTTTAGGGGTTAGGGTTAGGGTTAGGATTAGGGTAAGGGTAAGGGTTAGGGTTAGGTAAGGGTAAGGGTAAGGGTTAGGGTTAGGATTAGGGTTAGGGGTTAGGGTTAGTGTAAGGGTAAGGATTAGGGTTAGGGTTATGGTTAGGTTTAGGATAACGGTTAGGGTTAGGGTTAGGGTAAGGGTAAGTTTTAGTGTTAGGGTTAGATTTAGGGTTAGGGTTAGGGTAAGGGTAAGGGGTTGGGTAGGGTTAGGGTTAGTGTTAAGTTTAGGCTTAGGGTTAGGGTTAGGTTAAGGGTAAGTGTTAGGATTAGGGTTAGGTTAGGGTAAGAGTAAGGGTTAGGGTTAATGTTAGGGCTAGGGTTTTGGTTAGGGTTAGAGTTAGAGTTAGGGTAAGGGTTAGGTTTAGGGTTAGGGTAAGGGTAAGTTTTAGGGTTAGGGTTAGGTTTATGGTTAGGTTTAAGGTTAGGGTTAGGGTTAGGTTTAGGGTTAGGGTAAGGATTACGGTTAGGGTTAGGGTTAGGGTTAGGGATAGGGTAAGGGTTAGGGTAAGGTTTAGGGTTATGGTTAGGGTTAGGGTAACGATTAGGGTTAGGGTTAGGGTTAGCGTAAGGGTTAGGGTTAGGGTTAGGTTTAGGGTTAGCATTAAGGTTAGGGATAGGGTAGGTTAAGGGTAAGGATTAGGGTTAGGGTTAGGGTAAGGGTAAGTGTTAGGCTTAGGGTTAGGGGTTAGGGTTAGGGTTAGGGTTATGGTTTGGGTTAGGTGTGGGGTTAGTATTAGCTTTAGGGTTAGGGTTAGGGTTAAGGTTAAGGTTAGGGTTAGGTTTAGGGTTAGGGTAGGGGTAAGGGTTAGGGTTACGGTAAGTGTTAGGGTTAGGGTAAGGGTTAGGGTTAGGGTTAGAGTTAGGGTTAGGTTTGGAGTTAGGGTTAGGGTAAGGGTCAGGGTTAGGGTTAGGGTTTGGATTAGTTTTAGGATTAGGGTTAGGGTTAAGGTTAGGGTGAGTCTTAGAGTTAGGGTTTGCGTAAGGGAAAGGGTTAGGGTTTGGGTTAAGTGTAGGGTTAAGGTTCGGGTTAGGGTTAGGTAAGGGTAAGGGTAAGGGTTAGGGTTAGGGTTAGGGTAAGTTTTAAGGTTAGGGTTAGGGTAAGGGTTAAATTTAGGGTTAGTGTTAGCGTTAGGGTTAAGGTTAGGGTAAGGGTTAGGGTAAGGGTAAGGGTTAGGGTTAGGGTTAGTGTTAGGGTTAGGGTTAGGGTTATGGTAAGGGTTAGGGTTAGGGTGAGCGTTAGGGTTAGGGTTAAGGTTAGCGGTAGCGTAAGGGTTAGGGTTAGCTTAAGGGTTAGGGTTAGGGTTAGGGTTAGGGTTAGGGTGAGGGTTAGGGTTAGGGAAAGTGTTAGGATTGGGGGTTAGGGTTAGGGTTAGGGTTATGGTAAGGGTTAGGGTTAGGGTTAGTGTTAGGGTTAGCATTAAGGTTAGGGTTAGGGTTAGGGTAAGGGTAAGGGTTAGGGTTAGGGTTAGGGTAAGGATTAGGATTAAGGTTAGGGTTAGGATTAGGGTACGGGTAAGGGTTAGGGTTAGGATTAGGGTACGGGTACGGGTTAGGGTTAGCATTAGGGTTAGGGCTTATGGTTAGGGTTAGAGTTAGGGTTAGGGTTAGGTTTGGGGTTAGGGTTAGGGTTAGGTTAGGGTTAGAGTAAGGGTTAGTTTTAGAGATAGGGTTAAGGTGAGGGTTAGGGTTAGGGTTAGGTTAGGTTTAGGGTAAGGGTTAGGGTTAGGGTTAGGGTAAGGGTAAGGTTTAGGGTTAGGGTTAGAGTTAGGGTTTGCCGGGGCCAGCCGGCAGCAAACCAGGGTTCGCGGATTGGGATTCCTGAAATAGGGGCAAGGACTAGGAAAAAATAGAAGAGAGACAAACAGATGGAGTTCGGGAGGACTACAGCCCAAGTCAGCAGTCCAAGAAGACTGTGAGCTCCAGACTGCCGCCTAAGAGACTCTCCCTTTTATTTTAAGTTCCGAATTAAATACTCTTCTTAAAACTAGGGAGTTACCAGAGGCTACATTCATACAAAATAGTAAACAAATCACATATAGGATAAATGAGAAAGGATTAACATTGCTTAAAGTCATCATGATAAGAACTAATTGACATTGCTTAAAGTCATCATGATAAGAACTTATTGACATTGCTTAAAGTCAACATGATAAGAGTTACTTCCTTGTGTATACAGTTGTGTAGGTCCAAGGTCAGGTCCAAGGTCATTGACCCCACAGTCGGTCCCCAACAAGGGTTAGGGTAAGGGTAAGGTCTAGGGATAGGTTTAGGTTTAGGATTAAGGTAAGGGTAAGGGTTAGGGTTAGGGTTCTGTTAGGGTTAGGGTTAGGGTTAGGTTTAAGTTAAGGGTAAGGTTTAGGTTAGGGTTATGGTTAGAGTAAGGGAAAAGGTTAGGGTTAGGTTTAGGTTTAGGGTTAGGTTTAGGGTTAGGGATAGGGAAAGGGTAAGGGTTAGGGTTAGGGTTAGGTTTAGCGTAAGGGTAAGGGTTAGGATTAAGGTTAGGGTTAGGGTTAGGGTTAGGGTTAAAGTAAGGGTTAGGTTTAGGGTTAGGGTTAGGGTTAGGGTTACGGTTAGGTTTAGGGTTAGGGAAATGGTTAGGGTTAGGGTTAGGGTTAGGGGTTAGATTTAGGGTTAGGGTGAGGGTTAGGCTTAGGTTTAGGGATAGAGTTAGGGTTAGGGTAAGGGTAAGGATAAGTGTTAGGGTTAGGGTTAGGGTTAGTGTTAGGGTAGGGGTTAGGATAAGTTTAAGGGTTAGGGTTAGGTTTAGGGTTATGGTTAGTGAAAGGTTAAGGGTTAGGGTTAGGGTTAGGGTAAGGATTAGGGTTATTGTTAGGGTTAGGGTAAGGATTAGGGTTAGGGTTTGGGAAAGGGTAAGGCTTAGGGTTAGTGTTAGGTTTAGAGTTAGGGTTAGGGTTAGGGTAAGGGTTAGGGTTAGGGTAAGGCTTAGGCTTATGGTTAGGTTTAGGGTTAGGGTTAGGGTTAGGGTAAGGGTTAGGGTTAGGGTAAGGGTTAGGGTTAGGGTTAGGTTTAGGGTTAGGGTAAGTTTAGGGTTAGGGTAAGGGTTAGGGTTAGGTTTATGGTTAGGGTAAGGATTAGGGTTAGGGTTAGGGTTAGGGTTAGGTTTAGGAGTTAGAGTTAGGGTTAGGGTTAGGGTTAGGGATAGGGTTGGGTTTAGGGTTAGGGTTAGGGTTAGGGTAAGGGTAGGGTTAGGGTTAGGGTTAGGGATAGCATTAAGTTTAGGGTTAGGGTTAGGGTTAGGGGTTAGAGTTAGGGTTAGGGTAAGGATTAGGGTTAGGGTTAGGTTTAGGGTTAGGGTTAGCGTTAGGGTAAGGATTAGGGTTAGGGATAGGGAAACGGTAAGGGATAGGGTTAGGTTTAGGGTTAGGGTAAGGATTAGGGTTAGGTTTAGGGTTAGGGTAAGGGTTAGGTTTAGGGTTAGGGTTAGGATTAGCATTGAGGTTAGTGTTAGGGTTAGGGTAACGGTAAGGGTTAGGATTAGGGTTAGGGTTAGGGTAAGGGTTAGGGCTAGGGTAAGGGTTAGGTTTACGTTTAGGGTTAGGGTTAGTGTTAGGGTAAGGGTTAGGGTTAGGTTTAGGCCTAGGGTTAGGGTTAGGGTTATGGTTTGGGTAAGGATTAGGGTTAGGGTTAGGGTTACGGTTTGGGTTAGGGGTTAGAGTTAAGGATAGGGTTAGGGTTAGGGATCGGGATAGGTTTAGGTTTAGGGTTAGGATTAGGGTTAGGGTAAGGGTTAGGTTTAGTATAAGGGTAAGGGTTATGGTTAGGGTTAGGGTTAGGGTAAGGGTTAGGTTTAGGGTTAGGGTTAGGTTAAGGATTAGGGATAGGGTTAGGGTTAGTGTTAGGGTAAGGGTTAGGGTTACGGTTATTGTTAGCATTAAGATTAGATTTAGGGTTAGGGTAATGATAAGGGTTAGGGTTAGGGTTAGGGAAAGGGTAAGGGTTAGGTTTAGGGTTATGGTTAGGGTTAGGTTTAGCATTAAGATTAGGGTTAGGGTTAGGGTAAGGGTAAGGGTTAGGTTAGGGTTAGGGTTAGGGTAAGGGTAAGGGTTAGGGTTAGGGTTAGGGTTAGGTTTAGGTTTAGGGTTACGGGAAGGGTAAGGGTTGGGGTTAGGGTTAGTGTTAGGGTTAGTGTTAAGTTTAGGGTTAGGGTTAGCGTAAGTGTAAGGGTTAGGGTTTGGGTTAGGGTTGGGGATTAGGGTTAGGGTTAGGGTTAGGGTTAGGGTAAGGGTTAGGTTTAGGGTTAGGGTTAGGGTTGGGTTAGGGTTAGGGTTAGGGTAATTGTAAGGTTATGGTTAGGGTTAGAGTTAGAGTTAGGGTTAGGGTAAGGGTTAGGTTTTGGTTTAGGGTAAGGGTAAGATCTAGGGTTACGGTTAGGGTGAGGGATAGTATTAGGGTAAGGGTAAGAGTTAGGGTTAGGGTTACGGTCAGGGATAGGTTTAGGGTTATGGTTAGGGTAAGGGTAAGTTTTAGGGTTAGGGTTAGGGTTAGGTTTAGCTTTAGGGTTAGGGTTAGGGTGAGAGTAAGGGTAAGGGTTAGGGTTAAGTTTAGCGTTAGGTTTAGGGTTAGGGTTAGGGTAAGGGTTAGGGTTAGGGTTAGGGTTAGGGTTAGGGTTAGGGTAAGGGTTAGGTTTAGTGTAAGGGTACGGGTTATGGTTAGTGTGAGGGTTAGGGTAAGGGTTAGGGTTAGGTTTAGGGTTAGGGTAAGGATTAGGGTTAGGGTTAGGGTTAGGGTTAGGTTTAGGGTTAGGGTTAGGGTTAGGGTTAGGGTAAGGGTAAGTGTTAGGGTTAGGGTTAGGGTTAGTGTTACTGTAAGGGTTAGGGTAAGGGTAAGGGTTAGGGTTAGGGTTGGGGTTAGGGTTAGTGAAAGGGTAACGGTTAGGTTTAGGGTTAGGGTAAGGATTAGGGTTATTGTTAGGGTTAGGGTAAGGATTAGGGTTAGGGTTTGGGAAAGGGTAAGGGTTAGGGTTAGGGTTAGGGTTAGGGTTAGGGTTAGGGTAAGGGTTAGGGTTAGAGTTAGGTTTATGTTTAGGGTTAGGGTAAGGGTAAGGTTTAGAGTTAGGTTTAGGATTATAGTTAGGGATAGGGTTAGGTTTAGGGTTAGGGTAAGGGTTAGTGTAAGGTTAGGGTTAGGGATAGCATTAAGGTTAGGGTTAGAGTTAGGGTTAGGGCTTAGAGTTAGGGTTAGGTTAAGGATTCGGGATAGGGTTAGGGTTAGGATGAGTGTTAGGATTATGTTAGGGTTAGGGTTAGCATTACGGTTAGGGTTAGCGTTAGGGATAGGGGTTAGAGTTAGGGTTAGGGATAGGGTTAGGGTTAGGGTTACTTTTAGGCTTTGGGTTAAGTTTAGGGTAAGGTTTAGGGTAAGTATAAGGATTAGGGTTAGTGTAAGGGTAAGGGTTAGGGTTAGGGTTAGGTTTGGGGTAAGGATTAGGGTTAGGGTTAGGGTTAGGCTAAGGATTAGGGTTAGGGTTATTGTTAGGGTAAGGGTTAGGGTTAGGGTTAGGGTTAGGGTTAGCATTAAGGTTAGGGTTGGGGTTAGGGTTAGGGTAAGTGTTAGGATTAGGGTTAGAGTTAAGGTTAGGGGTTAGAGTTAGGGTTATTGTAAGGGTTAGGGTTAGATTTAGGGTTAGGGGTAGGCTTAGCGTTAGGGTAAGTGTAAGTGTTAGGGTTAGGGTTAGGGTAAGTGTTAGGGTTAGGGTTAGTGAAAGGGCAAGGGTAAGGATTACGGTTAGGGTAAGGATTAGGGTTAGGTTTAGCGTTAGGGTAAGGATTAGGGTTAGATATAGAGAAAGGGTAAGGGATAGGGTTAGGGTTAGTGTTAGGGTAAGGATTAGGGTTAGGGTTAGGGTTAGGGTAAGGGTTAGGTTTAGGGTTAGGGTTAGGATTAGCATTAAGGTTAGTGTTAGGGTTAGGGTAACGGTAAGGGTTAGGGTTAGGGTTAGGGTTAGGGTTAGGGGTTAGGGTTAGTGTTAGGGTAAGGGTAAGGTTTAGGGTTAGGGTTAGGTTTTGGGTTGAGGTAAGGGTAAGGATTAGGTTTAGGGTTAGTGTTAGGGTTAAGGTTAGGGTAAGGGTTAAGTTTAGGTTTAGGGTAAGGGTAAAGTTTAGGGTTAGGGTTAGGGTTAGCGTTAGGTAAGGGTAAGGGTTAGGGTTAGGGTTAGGGTTAGGTATTGGGTTAGGTTTAGGGTTAGGGCTAGGGTAAGGGTAAGGGTTAGTTTTAGGGTTAGGGGAGGTTTAGGATTAGGGTTAGGGTTAGGGTAAGGGTAAGGGTAAGGGTTAGGGTTAAGGTTCAGTTTAGGGTTAGGGTAAGGGTTAGGGTAAGGTTTATGGTTAGGGTAAATGTAAGGGTTAGGGTTAGGGTTAGGGTAAGGGTTAGGGTTAGCGTTAGGGTAAGGGTAAGGTTTAGGCTTAGGGTTAGGGCTAGGGTTAGGTTAAGGTTAGGTTTAGGGTTACAATTAAGGTAAGGGTAAGTGTTAGGGTTAGGTTAGGTTTAGGGTTAGGGTAAGGGTAAGGGTTAGGGTTAGGGTTAGGGTTGGGGTTAGGTTTGGGGTTAAGGTTAGGGTAAGGGTAAGGGTTAGGTTAGGGTTAGGGTTAGGGTAAGGGTAAGGGTTAGGTTTAGGGTTAAGGTTAGGTTTAGGTTTAGGGATACGGGAAGGGTAAGGGTTGGGGTTAGGGTTAGTGTTAGGGTTAGTGTTAAGTTTAGGGTTAGGGTTAGCGTAAGTGTAAGGGTTAGGGTTTGGGTTAGGGTTAGGGATTAGGGTTAGGGTTAGGGTTAGGGTAAGGGTTAGGTTTAGAGTTACGGTTAGGGTTGGGTTAGGGTTAGGGTTAGGGTAATTGTAAGGTTATGGTTAGGGTTAGAGTTAGAGTTAGGATTAGGGTAAGGGTTAGGTTTTGGTTTAGGGTAAGGGTAAGATCTAGGGTTACGGTTAGGGTGAGGGTTAGTGTTAGGGTAAGGGTAAGAGTTAGGGTTAGGGTTACGGTCAGGGATAGGTTTAGGGTTATGGTTAGGGTAAGGGTAAGTTTTAGGGTTAGGGTTAGGGTTAGGTTTAGCTTTAGGGTTAGGGTTAGGGTGAGAGTAAGGGTAAGGGTTAGGGTTAAGTTTAGCGTTAGGTTTAGGGTTAGGGTTAGGGTAAGGATTAGGGTTAGGTTTAGGGTTAGGGTTAGGGTTAGGGTAAGGGTTAGGTTTAGTGTAAGGGTACGGGTTATGGTTAGTGTGAGGGTTAGGGTAAGGGTTAGGGTTAGGTTTAGGGTTAGGGTAAGGATTAGGGTTAGGGTTAGGGTTAGGGTTACGTTTAGGGTTAGGGTTAGGGTTAGGGTTAGGGTAAGGGTAAGTGTTAGGGTTAGGGTTAGGGTTAGTGTTACTTTAACGGTTAGGGTAAGGGTAAGGGTTAGGGTTATGGTTAGGTTTAGGGTTAGTGAAAGGGTAACGGTTAGGTTTAGGGTTAGGGTAAGGATTAGGGTTATTGTTAGGGTTAGGGTAAGGATTAGGGTTAGGGTTTGGGAAAGGGTAAGGGTTAGGGTTAGGGTTAGGGTTAGGGTAAGGGTTAGGGTTAGAGTTAGGTTTATGTTTAGGGTTAGGGTAAGGGTAAGGTTTAGAGTTAGGTTTAGGATTATAGTTAGGGATAGGGTTAGGTTTAGGGTTAGGGTAAGGGTTAGTGTAAGGTTAGGGTTAGGGATAGCATTAAGGTTAGGGTTAGAGTTAGGGTTAGGGGTTAGAGTTAGGGTTAGGTTAAGGATTCGGGATAGGGTTAGGGTTAGGGTAAGTGTTAGGATTATGTTAGGGTTAGGGTTAGCATTACGGTAAGGGTTAGCGTTAGGGATAGGGGTTAGAGTTAGGGTTAGGGATAGGGTTAGGGTTAGGGTTACTTTTAGGCTTTGGGTTAAGTTTAGGGTAAGGTTTAGGGTAAGTATAAGGGTTAGGGTTAGTGTAAGGGTAAGGGTTAGGGTTATGGTTAGGTTTGGGGTAAGGATTAGGGTTAGGGTTAGGGTTAGGCTAAGGATTAGGGTTAGGGTTATTGTTAGGGTAAGGGTTAGGGTTAGGGTTAGGGTTAGTGTTAGCATTAAGGTTAGGGTTGGGGTTAGGGTTAGGGTAAGGGTTAGGGTTAGGGTAAGGTTAGGGTTAGGTTAGGGTAAAGCTTAGTGTTAGGTTTAGGGTTAGATTTAGGGTAAATGTAAGAGTGAGGATTAGTCTTAGGGTTAGTGTAAGGGTAAGGATTTGGGTTAATGTTAGGTTTAGAGTTAGGATTAGGCTTAGGGTTAGAGTTAGGGTTTGGTTAGGTTTAGCGTTAGAGTTAGGGTAAGTGTAATGTTTAGGGTTAGGGTTAGGGTTAGGTTTAGGGTTAGGGTTAGGGTTAGGGTAAGGATTAGGGTTAGGGTTAGGGTAAGGGTTAGGGAAAGGTTAAAGGTTAGGGTTTGTTTAGGGTTAGGGTAAGGATCAGGGTTAGGCTTAGGGTTAGGATAGAGTTAGGTTTAGGATTAGGGTTAGGGTAAGGATTTGGGTTAGGGTTAGAGTTTCGTTAAGGGTTAGGTTTAGGGTTAGGGTTAGGGTTAGCATTAAGGTTAGCGTTAGGGTTAGGGTAATGGTAAGAGTTAGGAATAGGGTTAGGGTTAGGGTAAGGGTAAGAGTTAGGGTTAGGGTTAGGGTTACGGTCAGGGTTAAGGTTAGGTTTTCGGTTATGGTAAGGGTAAAGGTTAGGGTTAGCTTTAGGGTTAGGGGTTAGGGTTAGGTTTAGGGTTAGGGTTAGCTTTGGGGAAGGGTTAGGGTTAGGGTTAAGGTTAGGGTTAGGTTTAGGTTTAGGGTTAGGGTTATGGTAATGGTTAGAGTTAGAGTTAGGGTTAGTGTTAGGGTAAGGATAAGGGTTAGGTTTAGGTTCTTGTTGAGGTTAAGGTTAGGGTAAGGGTAAGGTTTAGGGTTAAGTTTAGGGTTAGGTTTAGGGTTAGCATTAGGCTTAGGGTTAGGATTAGGGTTAGGGTTAGGTTTAGGGTTAGGGTTAGGGTAAGGGTTAATGTTAGGTTTAGGTTTAGGGTTGGAGTTAAGGTTAGGGTTAGGGTTAAGTTAAGGGTAAGTGTTAGGGTTAGGGTTAGGTTTAGCGTAAGGTTTAGGGTTAAGGTAAGGGTAAGGTTTAGGTTTAGGGTTATGGTGAGGGTTAGTGTTAGGGTAAGGGTAAGGGTTAGGGTTAGGGTTACGGTCAGGTTTAGCTTTAGGATTAGGGTTAGGGTAAGGGTAAGTGTTAGGTTTAGGGTTATATTTAGGGTAAGGGTTAGAGTTAGGGTTAGGGTTAGGGTAAGGGTTAGGGTTAGGTTTAGGTTTAGGGTAAGGGTAAGGGTTAGGGTTAGTGTTAGGGTTAGGGTTAGGATGAAGGTTAGGATATGGGTAAGGGTTAGGGTTACGGTTACCGTTTGGGTTAGAGTAAGGGTAAGGATTAGTGTTAGGGTTAGGTTTAGGGTTAGGGTTATGGTAAGGGTAAGGGTTAGAGTTAGGTTTAGGCTTGGTGTTAAGGTTAGGGTTAGGGTTAGGGTAAGGGTAAAGGTTAGGGTTATTGTTAGGGTTAGGGTAAGGGTTAGGGTTAGGGTAAGGATTAGTTTTAGGGTTAGGTTTGGATTTAGGGTTAGGGGTTAGGGTTTGGGTTAGCGTTAGGGTTAGGTTTAGGATTAGGGTTAGGGTAAGAGTTAAGGTTAGGATTAGGGTTAGGTTTAGGGTTCGGTTTAGGTTTAGTGTTAGGGCTAGGGTTAGGGTAAGGGTTAGGGTTAGGGTTACGGTTAGGGTGAGGTTTAGGGTTAGGGTATGGTTTAGGGTTACGGTTAGGGTGAGGTTTAGGGTTAGGGTATGGTTTAGGGTTATGGTAAGAGTTAGGGTTAGGGTTAGGTTTAGGTTTAGGGTTAGGGATATGGTAAGGGTAAGGGTTAGGGTTAGGTTTAGGGCTGGTGTTAAGGTTAGGGTTAGGGTTAGGTTTAGGTTTAGGGTTCGGGTTAGGTTTAGTGTTAGGGTTAGGGTTAGGCTAAGGGTTAGGGTTAGGGTTAGGTTTAGAGTTAGGTTTAGGGTTAGGGAAGGGTACTGGTTAGGATTAGGTTTAGGGTTAGGGGTTAGGGTTAGCTTTAGGGTTAGGGTTAGGTTAAGGGTAAGGGTTAGGGTTAGGAGTTAGGGTAAGAGTTAGGGTTAGGGATAGGGTTACGGTAAGTGTTAGAGTTAGGGTTAGGGTTAGGGTAAGGGTTAGGGTTAGGGTTAGGTTTAGGGTTAGGGTTAGGGTTTAGGGTTAGGGTTAGGGTAAGGGTAAGTGTTAGGGTTAGGGTTAGGGTTAGGGTTGAGTTACGGTTAGGGTTAGGGTTAGGGTTTGTGTAGGGGTAAGGGTTATGGGTAGGGTTAGGGTTAGGGTTAGGGTTAGTGTTAGGGTTGGGGAAAGGGTAAGTGTTAGGGTAAGGGTTAGTCTGAGGGTTAGGGTTAGGGTAAGGATTAGGGTTAGGGTTAGGGTAAGGTTAAGGGTGAAGGTTAGGTTTAGGGTTAAGCTTAAGGTTAGGTTTATGGTTAGGGTTAGGGTAAGGGTAAGGGTTAGGTTTAGGGTTAAGGTTAGCGTTAGGGTAAGTGTTAGGGTTAGGGAAAGGGTAAGGGTTAGGGTAAGGGTTAGGGTTAGCTTTAGGGTGAGTATTAGGGTTAGGGTTAGGGTTAGGTTTAGGGTAAGTGTTGGGGTTAGGGTTAGGGTTAGGGTTAGCATTAATGTTAGGGTTAGGGTTAGTGTAAGGGTAAGGGTTAAGGTTAAGGTTAGAGTTAGGTTTAGGGTAAGGATTAGGGTTAGGTTTAGGGTGAGGGTTAGGATTAGCAAAAAGGTAGGTTTATCGTTGGGTAATGGTAAGGGTTAGGGTTAGGGTTAGGGTTATGGGTGGGTTAGAGTTAGTGTTAGGGTTAGGGTTATGTTTAGGGTTAGGGTTAATGTAAGGGTAAGGTTTAGGGTTAGGGTTAGGTTAGGGTTAGGGTTAAGGTTAGGGTTAGGGTTAGGGTAAGGGTAAGGGTTAGGGTTATTGTTACGGTTAGGGTAAGGGTAAAGGTTAGGGTTAATGTTAGGGTTAGGGTTAGGGTTTAGGGTTAGGTTTAAGGTATATTTACGGTAATGGTAAGATTTAGGGTTAGGGCTAGGGTAAGGATAAGTGTTAGGTTTAGGTTTAGGGTTAGGGTTAGTGTAGGGGTAAGTGTTATGGTTAGGGTTAGGGTTAGAGGTTAGGGTTAGGTTTAAGGTTAGGTTTACGGTAATGGTAAGATTTAGGGTTAGGGTTATGGTTAGGGATACGTTTAGTGTTATGGTTAGAGTAAGGGTAAGTGTTAGGGTTAGGGTTAGGGTTAGGGTTAAGTTACGGTTACGGTTAGGGTTAGGGTTAGTGTAGGGGTAAGTGTTATGTTTAGGGTTAGGGTGAGGGTTATCGTTAGGGTTAGGGAAGGGTAAGGGTTAGGGTTAGGGTTAGGGTTAGGGTGAGGATTAGAGTTCGGGTTAGTGTTAGGGTAAGGCTTAGGGTTAGGGTTCGGGTTAGCATTAAGGTTAGAGTTAGGGTTAGGGTAAGGGTAAGGGTTAGGGTTAGAGTTAGGGTTAGTGTTCGGGTAAGGGTAAGGGTTAGGGTTAGGGTTAGGGTTAGGTTTAGGTTTAGGGTAAGGGTCAGGGGAAGGGGAAGGGTTAGAGTTAGGGTTATTGTTAGGGTTAGGGTTAAGGTTAGGATTAGGTTTAGGGTGAGGGTTAGGGTTAGAGTAAGGGTAAGGGTTAGGGTTAGGGTTGGGGTTAGGGTTAGGGTTAGGGTAAAGGTAAGGTTTAGGGTTAGGGTTAGGGTACGGATAAGGGTTAGGGTGATGGTTAGGTTTAGGGTTAGGGTTAGGGGTTAGGGTTATGGTTAGGGTTAGGGTACGGGTTAGGGTTAGGGTAAGGGTAAGTGTTAGGGTAGTGTTAGGATTAGGGTTATGGTAAGGGTCAGGGTTAGGTTTAGGGTTAGGGTTAGGCTTAGGGTTAGGGTAAGGGTAAGTGTTAGGGTTAGGGTTAGTGTTAGGGTTAACTTATGGTTAGGGTTAGGGTTAGGGTTAGTGTAGGGGTAAGGGTTATGGGTAGGGTTAGGGTTAGGGTTAGGGTTAGGGAAAGGGTAAGGGTTAGGGTAAGTGTTAGTCTTAGGTTTAGGGTTAGGGTAAGGATTAGGGTTAGGGTTAGGGTAAGGGTAAGGGTGAAGGTTAGGTTTAGGGTTAGGGTTAATGTTAGGTTTAGGGATAGGGTGAGGGTAAGGGTAAGGGTTAGGTTTAGGGTTAAGGTTAGCATTAGGGTAAGGGTTAGGGTTAGGGAAAGGGTAAGGGTTAGGGTTAGGGTTAGGGGTTAGGGTTAGGGTTAGGGTAAGGGTAAGGTTTAGGGTTTTGGTTATGGTTAGGGTTAGAGTAAGGGTAAGGTTTAGGGTTAGGGTTAGTTTTAGGGTTAGGTTTAGGGTTAGGGTTAGGGTAAGGGTAAGGATTAGGGTTAGGGTTAGGGTAAGGGTAAGGGTAAGGGTTAGGGTTACGGTTAGGGTTAGGGTTAGGGCTAGGGTTAGGGTAAGTGTAAAGGTTAGGTTTAGGGTTAGGGTTTAGGGTTAGGGTTAGGGTATGGTTAAGGGGTAGGATTAGGGTTAGGGGTAGGGTTAGGTTTAGGGTTAGGGTTAGTGTAAGGTTAAAGGTAAGGGTTAGGGTTACGGTTAGGGTTAGGGTTAGGGCTAGGGTTAGGGTAAGTGTAAAGGTTAGGGTTAGGGTTAGGGGTTAGGGTTAGGGTTAGGGTAAGGTTTAGGGTAAGGGTTAGGGTAAGGGTAAGGTTTAGGGTTAGTGTTAGGTTTAGGTTTAGGTTTAGGGTTAGGGTTAGGGTAAGGGTAAGGGTTAGGGTTAGGGTTAGGGTTAGGGCTATTGTTAGGGTAAGGGTAAGGGTTAGGGTTAGGGTTAGGGGTTAGGGTTAGGGTTAGGGTAAGGGTAAGGTTTAGGGTTTTGGTTATGGTTAGGGTTAGAGTAAGGGTAAGGTTTAGGGTTAGGGTTAGTTTTAGGATTAGGTTTAGGGTTAGGGTTAGGGTAAGGGTAAGGATTAGGGTTAGGGTTAGGGTAAGGGTAAGGGTAAGGGTTAGGGTTAGGCTTAGGGTTAGGCTAAGGGTTAGGGTTAGGTTTAGGGTTAGGGTAAGGATAAGTGTTAGTGTTAGTGTTAGTGTTAGGGTTAGGGTTAAAGTAAAGTTAAGGGTTAGGGTTAGAGTTAGGAGTAGGGTTAGGTTTAGGTTTAGGGTTAGAGTTAGGGTAAGTGTTAGGGTTAGGATTAGGGTTAGGGTTAGTGTAAGGGTAATTGTTAGGGTAAGGGTTAGGGTTAAGTTTAATTTAGTGTTAGGGTTAGGGAAAGGGTAAGGGTTAGGGTAAGGGTTAGTCTTAGGGCTAGGTTTGTGGTAAGGATTAGGGTTAGGGTTAGGGTAAGGGTAAGGGTTAGGTTTAGGGTTAAGGTTAGGGTTAGGGTAAGGGTTAGTTTTAGGGAAAGAGTAAGGGTTACTGTAAAGGTTAGGGTTAGCGTTAGGGTAAGGATTAGGGTTAGGATTAGGTTTAGAGTAAGGGTTGGGGTTAGGGTTAGTGTTAGGGTTAGCATTAAGGTTAGTGTTAGGGTTAGGGTTAGGGTTAGGGTTAGGGTAAGGTTTAGGGTAAGGTTTAGGGTTAGGGTTAGGGTTAGCAAAAAGTTAGGGTTAGCGATGGGTAATGGTAAGTGTTAGGGTTAGGGTTAGGGTTAGGGTTAGGGGTGGATTAGAGTTAGTGTTAGGGTTAGGGTTCGGTTTAGGATTAGGGTTAGAGTAAGGGTAAGGTTTAGGGTTAGGGTTAGGGTAAGAGTAAGGGTTAGGGTTAGGGTTATGGTTAGGGTAAGGGTAAGGGTAAGGGTTAATATTAGGGTTAGGGTTAGGGTTAGCGTTAGGGTAGAGTTAGGGTTAGGGTTAGGTTTAGGGTTAGATTTACGGTAATGGTAAGGTTTAGGGTTAGGGTTAGGGTTACGTTTAGGGTTAGGGTTAGGGTTAGGGTTAGGGTAAGTGTTAGGGTTATGGTTAGGGTTAAGTTACGGTTAGGGTTAGGGTTAGGGTTAGTGTAGGGGTAAGGGTTATGGTTAGGGTTAAGGTTAGGGTTAGGGTTAGGGTTAGGGTTAGGGAAAGGGTAAGGTTAGAGTTAGGGTTAGGGTTAGGGTGAGGATTAGGGTTAGGGTTAGTGTTCGGGTAAGGGTTAGGTTTAGGGTTAGGGTTAGCATTAAGTTTAGGGATAGGGTTAGGGTAAGGGTTAGGGTTAGGGTTAGGGTTAGGGTTAGGTTAGGGTTAGGGTTAGCATTAAGGTTAGGGTTAGGGTTAGAGTAAGGGTACGGGTTATGGTTAGGGTTAGGGTAAGGATTAGGGTTAGGGTTAGGTTTAGGGTTAGGGTTAGGGTTAGGGTTAGGGTTGGGTTTAGGGTTAGGGTTAGGGTTAGGATTAGGTTTAGGGTTAGGTTTAGGGTAAGGGTCAGGGTAAGGGTAAGGGTTAGGGTTAGGGTTAGTGTTAGGGTTACGGTTAAGGTGAGGGTTAGGGTTAGGTTTAGGGTAGAGTAAGGGTAAGGTTTAGAGTTAGGGTTAGGGTTAGGGTTAGGGTTAGGGTTAGGGTAAGGATTAGGGTTAGGGTTAGGATAAGTGTTAGATTTAGGGTTAGGGTTAAGGTTAGGGTCAGGGTTAGGGTAAGGGTAAGGGTAAGGGTTAGGGTTGGGGTTAGGGTTAGGGTTAGGGTAAAGGTAAGGTTTAGGGTTAGGGTTAGGGTACGGATAAGGGTTAGGGTGATGGTTAGGTTTAGGGTTAGGGTTAGGGGTTAGGGTTATGGTTAGGGTTAGGGTACGGGTTAGGGTTAGGGTAAGGGTAAGTGTTAGGGTAGTGTTAGGATTAGGGTTATGGTAAGGGTCAGGGTTAGGTTTAGGGTTAGGGTTAGGCTTAGGGTTAGGGTAAGGGTAAGTGTTAGGGTTAGGGTTAGTGTTAGGGTTAACTTACGGTTAGGGTTAGGGTTAGGGTTAGTGTAGGGGTAAGGGTTATGGGTAGGGTTAGGGTTAGGGTTAGGGTTAGGGTTAGGGAAAGGGTAAGGGTTAGGGTAAGTGTTAGTCTTAGGTTTAGGGTTAGGGTAAGGATTAGGGTTAGGGTTAGGGTAAGGGTAAGGGTGAAGGTTAGGTTTAGGGTTAGGGTTAATGTTAGGTTTAGGGATAGGGTGAGGGTAAGGGTAAGGGTTAGGTTTAGGGTTAAGGTTAGCATTAGGGAAAGGGTTAGGGTTAGGGAAAGGGTAAGGGTTAGGGTTAGGGTTAGGGGTTAGGGTTAGGGTTAGGGTAAGGGTAAGGTTTAGGGTTTTGGTTATGGTTAGGGTTAGAGTAAGGGTAAGGTTTAGGGTTAGGGTTAGTTTTAGGGTTAGGTTTAGGGTTAGGGTTAGGGTAAGGGTAAGGATTAGGGTTAGGGTTAGGGTAAGGGTAAGGGTAAGGGTTAGGGTTACGGTTAGGGTTAGGGTTAGGGCTAGGGATAGGGTAAGTGTAAAGGTTAGGGTTAGGGTTAGGGGTTAGGGTTAGGGTTAGGGTATGGTTAAGGGGTAGGATTAGGGTTAGGGGTAGGGTTAGGTTTAGGGTTAGGGTTAGTGTAAGGTTAAAGGTAAGGGTTAGGGTTACGGTTAGGGTTAGGGTTAGGGCTAGGGTTAGGGTAAGTGTAAAGGTTAGGGTTAGGGTTAGGGGTTAGGGTTAGGGATAGGGTAAGGGTTAGGGTAAGGGTTAGGGTAAGGGTAAGGTTTAGGGTTAGTGTTAGGTTTAGGTTTAGGTTTAGGGTTAGGGTATGGGTAAGGGTTAGGGTTAGGGTTAGGGTTAGGGCTATTGTTAGGGTAAGGGTAAGGGTTAGGGTTAGGGTTAGGGGTTAGGGTTAGGGTAAGGGTAAGGTTTAGGGTTTTGGTTATGGTTAGGGTTAGAGTAAGGGTAAGGTTTAGGGTTAGGGTTAGTTTTAGGGTTAGGTTTAGGGTTAGGGTTAGGGTAAGGGTAAGGATTAGGGTTAGGGTTAGGGTAAGGGTAAGGGTAAGGGTTAGGGTTAGGCTTAGGGTTAGGCTAAGGGTTAGGGTTAGGTTTAGGGTTAGGGTAAGGATAAGTGTTAGTGTTAGTGTTAGGGTTAGGGTTAAAGTAAAGTTAAGGGTTATGGTTAGAGTTAGGAGTAGGGTTAGGTTTAGGTTTAGGGTTAGAGTTAGGGTAAGTGTTAGGGTTAGGATTAGGGTTAGGGTTAGTGTAAGGGTAATTGTTAGGGTAAGGGTTAGGGTTAAGTTTAATTTAGTGTTAGGGTTAGGGTTAGGGAAAGGGTAAGGGTTAGGGTAAGGGTTAGTCTTAGGGCTAGGTTTGTGGTAAGGATTAGGGTTAGGGTTAGGGTTAGGGTAAGGGTAAGGGTTAGGTTTAGGGTTAAGGTTAGGGTTAGGGTAAGGGTTAGTTTTAGGGAAAGAGTAAGGGTTACTGTAAAGGTTAGGGTTAGCGTTAGGGTAAGGATTAGGGTTAGGATTAGGTTTAGAGTAAGGGTTGGGGTTAGGGTTAGTGTTAGGGTTAGCATTAAGGTTAGTGTTAGGGTTAGGGTTAGGGTTAGGGTTAGGGTAAGGTTTAGGGTAAGGTTTAGGGTTAGGGTTAGGGTTAGCAAAAAGTTAGGGTTAGCGATGGGTAATGGTAAGTGTTAGGGTTAGGGTTAGGGTTAGGGTTAGGGGTGGATTAGAGTTAGTGTTAGGGTTAGGGTTCGGTTTAGGATTAGGGTTAGAGTAAGGGTAAGGTTTAGGGTTAGGGTTAGGGTAAGAGTAAGGGTTAGGGTTAGGGTTATGGTTAGGGTAAGGGTAAGGGTAAGGGTTAATATTAGGGTTAGGGTTAGGGTTAGCGTTAGGGTAGAGTTAGGGTTAGGGTTAGGTTTAGGGTTAGATTTACGGTAATGGTAAGGTTTAGGGTTAGGGTTAGGGTTACGTTTAGGGTTAGGGTTAGGGTTAGGGTTAGGGTAAGGGTTAGGGTTATGGTTAGGGTTAAGTTACGGTTAGGGTTAGGGTTAGGGTTAGTGTAGGGGTAAGGGTTATGGTTAGGGTTAAGGTTAGGGTTAGGGTTAGGGTTAGGGTTAGGGAAAGGGTAAGGTTAGAGTTAGGGTTAGGGTTAGGGTGAGGATTAGGGTTAGGGTTAGTGTTCGGGTAAGGGTTAGGTTTAGGGTTAGGGTTAGCATTAAGTTTAGGGATAGGGTTAGGGTAAGGGTTAGGGTTAGGGTTAGGGTTAGGGTTAGGTTAGGGTTAGGGTTAGCATTAAGGTTAGGGTTAGGGTTAGAGTAAGGGTACGGGTTATGGTTAGGGTTAGGGTAAGGATTAGGGTTAGGGTTAGGTTTAGGGTTAGGGTTAGGGTTAGGGTTAGGGTTGGGTTTAGGGTTAGGGTTAGGGTTAGGATTAGGTTTAGGGTTAGGTTTAGGGTAAGGGTCAGGGTAAGGGTAAGGGTTAGGGTTAGGGTTAGTGTTAGGGTTACGGTTAAGGTGAGGGTTAGGGTTAGGTTTAGGGTAGAGTAAGGGTAAGGTTTAGAGTTAGGGTTAGGGTTAGGGTTAGGGTTAGGGTTAGGGTAAGGATTAGGGTTAGGGTTAGGATAAGTGTTAGATTTAGGGTTAGGGTTAAGGTTAGGGTCAGGGTTAGGGTAAGGGTAAGGGTAAGGGTTAGGGTTGGGGTTAGGGTTAGGGTTAGGGTAAAGGTAAGGTTTAGGGTTAGGGTTAGGGTACGGATAAGGGTTAGGGTGATGGTTAGGTTTAGGGTTAGGGTTAGGGGTTAGGGTTATGGTTAGGGTTAGGGTACGGGTTAGGGTTAGGGTAAGGGTAAGTGTTAGGGTAGTGTTAGGATTAGGGTTATGGTAAGGGTCAGGGTTAGGTTAAGGGTTAGGGTTAGGCTTAGGGTTAGGGTAAGGGTAAGTGTTAGGGTTAGGGTTAGTGTTAGGGTTAACTTACGGTTAGGGTTAGGGTTAGGGTTAGTGTAGGGGTAAAGGTTATGGGTAGGGTTAGGGTAAGGATTAGGGTTAGGGTTAGGGTAAGGGTAAGGGTGAAGGTTAGGTTTAGGGTTAGGGTTAATGTTAGGTTTAGGGATAGGGTGAGGGTAAGGGTAAGGGTTAGGTTTAGGGTTAAGGTTAGCATTAGGGTAAGGGTTAGGGTTAGGGAAAGGGTAAGGGTTAGGGTTAGGGTTAGGGGTTAGGGTTAGGGTTAGGGTAAGGGTAAGGTTTAGGGTTTTGGTTATGGTTAGGGTTAGAGTAAGGGTAAGGTTTAGGGTTAGGGTTAGTTTTAGGGTTAGGTTTAGGGTTAGGGTTAGGGTAAGGGTAAGGATTAGGGTTAGGGTTAGGGTAAGGGTAAGGGTAAGGGTTAGGGTTACGGTTAGGGTTAGGGTTAGGGCTAGGGTTAGGGTAAGTGTAAAGGTTAGGGTTAGGGTTAGGGGTTAGGGTTAGGGTTAGGGTATGGTTAAGGGGTAGGATTAGGGTTAGGGGTAGGGTTAGGTTTAGGGTTAGGGTTAGTGTAAGGTTAAAGGTAAGGGTTAGGGTTACGGTTAGGGTTAGGGTTAGGGCTAGGGTTAGGGTAAGTGTAAAGGTTAGGGTTAGGGTTAGGGGTTAGGGTTAGGGATAGGGTAAGGGTTAGGATAAGGGTTAGGGTAAGGGTAAGGTTTAGGGTTAGTGTTAGGTTTAGGTTTAGGTTTAGGGTTAGGGTTAGGGTATGGGTAAGGGTTAGGGTTAGGGTTAGGGCTATTGTTAGGGTAAGGGTAAGGGTTAGGGTTAGGGTTAGGGGTTAGGGTTAGGGTTAGGGTAAGGGTAAGGTTTAGGGTTTTGGTTATGGTTAGGGTTAGAGTAAGGGTAAGGTTTAGGGTTAGGGTTAGTTTTAGGGTTAGGTTTAGGGTTAGGGTTAGGGTAAGGGTAAGGATTAGGGTTAGGGTTAGGGTAAGGGTAAGGGTAAGGGTTAGGGTTAGGCTTAGGGTTAGGGTTAGGCTAAGGGTTAGGGTTAGGTTTAGGGTTAGGGTAAGGATAAGTGTTAGTGTTAGTGTTAGTGTTAGGGTTAGGGTTAAAGTAAAGTTAAGGGTTAGGGTTAGAGTTAGGAGTAGGGTTAGGTTTAGGTTTAGGGTTAGAGTTAGGGTAAGTGTTAGGGTTAGGATTAGGGTTAGGGTTAGTGTAAGGGTAATTGTTAGGGTAAGGGTTAGGGTTAAGTTTAATTTAGGGTTAGGGTTAGGGTTAGGGAAAGGGTAAGGGTTAGGGTAAGGGTTAGTCTTAGGGCTAGGTTTGGGGTAAGGATTAGGGTTAGGTTTAGGGTAAGGGTAAGGGTTAGGTTTAGGGTTAAGGTTAGGGTTAGGGTAAGGGTTAGTTTTAGGGAAAGAGTAAGGGTTACTGTAAAGGTTAGGGTTAGCGTTAGGGTAAGGATTAGGGTTAGGATTAGGTTTAGAGTAAGGGTTGGGGTTAGGGTTAGTGTTAGGGTTAGCATTAAGGTTAGTGTTAGGGTTAGGGTTAGGGTTAGGGTTAGGGTAAGGTTTAGGGTAAGGTTTAGGGTTAGGGTTAGGGTTAGCAAAAAGTTAGGGTTAGCGATGGGTAATGGTAAGTGTTAGGGTTAGGGTTAGGGTTAGGGTTAGGGGTGGATTAGAGTTAGTGTTAGGGTTAGGGTTTGGTTTAGGATTAGGGTTTGAGTAAGGGTAAGGTTTAGGGTTAGGGTTAGGGTAAGAGTAAGGGTTAGGGTTAGGGTTATGGTTAGGGTAAGGGTAAGGGTAAGGGTTAATATTAGGGTTAGGGTTAGGGTTAGCGTTAGGGTAGAGTTAGGGTTAGGGTTAGGTTTAGGGTTAGATTTACGGTAATGGTAAGGTTTAGGGTTAGGGTTAGGGTTACGTTTAGGGTTAGGGTTAGGGTTAGGGTTAGGGTTAAGTTACGGTTAGGGTTAGGGTTAGGGTTAGTGTAGGGGTAAGGGTTATGGTTAGGGTTAAGGTTAGGGTCAGGGTTAGGTTTAGGGTTAGGGTTAGGCTTAGGGTTAGGGTAAGGGTAAGTGTTAGGGTTAGGGTTAGTGTTAGGGTTAACTTACGGTTAGGGTTAGGGTTAGGGTTAGTGTAGGGGTAAGGGTTATGGGTAGGGTTAGGGTTAGGGTTACGGTTAGGGTTAGGGAAAGGGTAAGGGTTAGGGTAAGTGTTAGTCTTAGGTTTAGGGTTAGGGTAAGGATTAGGGTTAGGGTTAGGGTAAGGGTAAGGGTGAAGGTTAGGTTTAGGGTTAGGGTTAATGTTAGGTTTAGGGATAGGGTGAGGGTAAGGGTAAGGGTTAGGTTTAGGGTTAAGGTTAGCATTAGGGAAAGGGTTAGGGTTAGGGAAAGGGTAAGGGTTAGGGTTAGGGTTAGGGGTTAGGGTTAGGGTTAGGGTTAGGGTAAGGGTAAGGTTTAGGGTTTTGGTTAGGGTTAGGGTTAGAGTAAGGGTAAGGTTTAGGGTTAGGGTTAGTTTTAGGGTTAGGTTTAGGGTTAGGGTTAGGGTAAGGGTAAGGATTAGGGTTAGGGTTAGGGTAAGGGTAAGGGTAAGGGTTAGGGTTACGGTTAGGGTTAGGGTTAGGGCTAGGGTTAGGGTAAGTGTAAAGGTTAGGGTTAGGGTTAGGGGTTAGGGTTAGGGTTAGGGTATGGTTAAGGGGTAGGATTAGGGTTAGGGGTAGGGTTAGGTTTAGGGTTAGGGTTAGTGTAAGGTTAAAGGTAAGGGTTAGGGTTACGGTTAGGGTTAGGGTTAGGGCTAGGGTTAGGGTAAGTGTAAAGGTTAGGGTTAGGGTTAGGGGTTAGGGTTAGGGATAGGGTAAGGTTTAGGGTAAGGGTTAGGGTAAGGGTAAGGTTTAGGGTTAGTGTTAGGTTTAGGTTTAGGTTTAGGGTTAGGGTTAGGGTATGGGTAAGGGTTAGGGTTAGGGTTAGGGTTAGGGCTATTGTTAGGGTAAGGGTAAGGGTTAGTGTTAGGGTTAGGGGTTAGGGTTAGGGTTAGGGTAAGGGTAAGGTTTAGGGTTTTGGTTATGGTTAGGGTTAGAGTAAGGGTAAGGTTTAGGGTTAGGGTTAGTTTTAGGGTTAGGTTTAGGGTTAGGGTTAGGGTAAGGGTAAGGATTAGGGTTAGGGTTAGGGTAAGGGTAAGGGTAAGGGTTAGGGTTAGGCTTAGGGTTAGGCTAAGGGTTAGGGTTAGGTTTAGGGTTAGGGTAAGGATAAGTGTTAGTGTTAGTGTTAGTGTTAGGGTTAGGGTTAAAGTAAAGTTAAGGGTTAGGGTTAGAGTTAGGAGTAGGGTTAGGTTTAGGTTTAGGGTTAGAGTTAGGGTAAGTGTTAGGGTTAGGATTAGGGTTAGGGTTAGTGTAAGGGTAATTGTTAGGGTAAGGGTTAGGGTTAAGTTTAATTTAGTGTTAGGGTTAGGGTTAGGGAAAGGGTAAGGGTTAGGGTAAGGGTTAGTCTTAGGGCTAGGTTTGTGGTAAGGATTAGGGTTAGGGTTAGGGTAAGGGTAAGGGTTAGGTTTAGGGTTAAGGTTAGGGTTAGGGTAAGGGTTAGTTTTAGGGAAAGAGTAAGGGTTACTGTAAAGGTTAGGGTTAGCGTTAGGGTAAGGATTAGGGTTAGGATTAGGTTTAGAGTAAGGGTTGGGGTTAGGGTTAGTGTTAGAGTTAGCATTAAGGTTAGTGTTAGGGTTAGGGTTAGGGTTAGGGTTAGGGTAAGGTTTAGGGTAAGGTTTAGGGTTAGGGTTAGGGTTAGCAAAAAGTTAGGGTTAGCGATGGGTAATGGTAAGTGTTAGGGTTAGGGTTAGGGTTAGGGTTAGGGGTGGATTAGAGTTAGTGTTAGGGTTAGGGTTCGGTTTAGGATTAGGGTTAGAGTAAGGGTAAGGTTTAGGGTTAGGGTTAGGGTAAGAGTAAGGGTTAGGGTTAGGGTTAGCGTTAGGGTAGAGTTAGGGTTAGGGTTAGGTTTAGGGTTAGATTTACGGTAATGGTAAGGTTTAGGGTTAGGGTTAGGGTTACGTTTAGGGTTAGGGTTAGGGTTAGGGTTAGGGTAAGTGTTAGGGTTATGGTTAGGGTTAAGTTACGGTTAGGGTTAGGGTTAGGGTTAGTGTAGGGGTAAGGGTTATGTTTAGGTTTAAGGTTAGGGTTAGGGTTAGGGTTAGGGTTAGGGAAAGGGTAAGGTTAGAGTTAGGGTTAGGGTTAGGGTGAGGATTAGGGTTAGGGTTAGTGTTCGGGTAAGGGTTAGGTTTAGGGTTAGGGTTAGAATTAAGTTTAGGGATAGGGTTAGGGTAAGGGTTAGGGTTAGGGTTAGGGTTAGGGTTAGGTTAGGGTTAGGGTTAGCATTAAGGTTAGGGTTAGGGTTAGAGTAAGGGTACGGGTTATGGTTAGGGTTAGGGTAAGGATTAGGGTTAGGGTTAGGTTTAGGGTTAGGGTTAGGGTTAGGGTTAGGGTTGGGTTTAGGGTTAGGGTTAGGGTTAGGATTAGGTTTAGGGTTAGGTTTAGGGTAAGGGTCAGGGTAAGGGTAAGGGTTAGGGTTAGGGTTAGTGTTAGGGTTACGGTTAAGGTGAGGGTTAGGGTTAGGTTTAGGGTAGAGTAAGGGTAAGGTTTAGAGTTAGGGTTAGGGTTAGGGTTAGGGTTAGGGTTAGGGTAAGGATTAGGGTTAGGGTTAGGATAAGTGTTAGATTTAGGGTTAGGGTTAAGGTTAGGGTCAGGGTTAGGGTAAGGGTAAGGGTAAGGGATAGGGTTGGGGTTAGGGTTAGGGTTAGGGTAAAGGTAAGGTTTAGGGTTAGGGTTAGGGTACGGATAAGGGTTAGGGTGATGGTTAGGTTTAGGGTTAGGGTTAGGGGTTAGGGTTATGGTTAGGGTTAGGGTACGGGTTAGGGTTAGGGTAAGGGTAAGTGTTAGGGTAGTGTTAGGATTAGGGTTATGGTAAGGGTCAGGGTTAGGTTAAGGGTTAGGGTTAGGCTTAGGGTTAGGGTAAGGGTAAGTGTTAGGGTTAGGGTTAGTGTTAGGGTTAACTTACGGTTAGGGTTAGGGTTAGGGTTAGTGTAGGGGTAAAGGTTATGGGTAGGGTTAGGGTAAGGATTAGGGTTAGGGTTAGGGTAAGGGTAAGGGTGAAGGTTAGGTTTAGGGTTAGGGTTAATGTTAGGTTTAGGGATAGGGTGAGGGTAAGGGTAAGGGTTAGGTTTAGGGTTAAGGTTAGCATTAGGGTAAGGGTTAGGGTTAGGGAAAGGGTAAGGGTTAGGGTTAGGGTTAGGGGTTAGGGTTAGGGTTAGGGTAAGGGTAAGGTTTAGGGTTTTGGTTATGGTTAGGGTTAGAGTAAGGGTAAGGTTTAGGGTTAGGGTTAGTTTTAGGGTTAGGTTTAGGGTTAGGGTTAGGGTAAGGGTAAGGATTAGGGTTAGGGTTAGGGTAAGGGTAAGGGTAAGGGTTAGGGTTACGGTTAGGGTTAGGGTTAGGGCTAGGGTTAGGGTAAGTGTAAAGGTTAGGGTTAGGGTTAGGGGTTAGGGTTAGGGTTAGGGTATGGTTAAGGGGTAGGATTAGGGTTAGGGGTAGGGTTAGGTTTAGGGTTAGGGTTAGTGTAAGGTTAAAGGTAAGGGTTAGGGTTACGGTTAGGGTTAGGGTTAGGGCTAGGGTTAGGGTAAGTGTAAAGGTTAGGGTTAGGGTTAGGGTTAGGGGTTAGGGTTAGGGATAGGGTAAGGGTTAGGATAAGGGTTAGGGTAAGGGTAAGGTTTAGGGTTAGTGTTAGGTTTAGGTTTAGGTTTAGGGTTAGGGTTAGGGTATGGGTAAGGGTTAGGGTTAGGGTTAGGGTTAGGGCTATTGTTAGGGTAAGGGTAAGGGTTAGGGTTAGGGTTAGGGGTTAGGGTTAGGGTTAGGGTAAGGGTAAGGTTTAGGGTTTTGGTTATGGTTAGGGTTAGAGTAAGGGTAAGGTTTAGGGTTAGGGTTAGTTTTAGGGTTAGGTTTAGGGTTAGGGTTAGGGTAAGGGTAAGGATTAGGGTTAGGGTTAGGGTAAGGGTAAGGGTAAGGGTTAGGGTTAGGCTTAGGGTTAGGCTAAGGGTTAGGGTTAGGTTTAGGGTTAGGGTAAGGATAAGTGTTAGTGTTAGTGTTAGTGTTAGGGTTAGGGTTAAAGTAAAGTTAAGGGTTAGGGTTAGAGTTAGGAGTAGGGTTAGGTTTAGGTTTAGGTTTAGAGTTAGGGTAAGTGTTAGGGTTAGGATTAGGGTTAGGGTTAGTGTAAGGGTAATTGTTAGGGTAAGGGTTAGGGTTAAGTTTAATTTAGTGTTAGGGTTAGGGTTAGGGAAAGGGTAAGGGTTAGGGTAAGGGTTAGTCTTAGGGCTAGGTTTGGGGTAAGGATTAGGGTTAGGTTTAGGGTAAGGGTAAGGGTTAGGTTTAGGGTTAAGGTTAGGGTTAGGGTAAGGGTTAGTTTTAGGGAAAGAGTAAGGGTTACTGTAAAGGTTAGGGTTAGCGTTAGGGTAAGGATTAGGGTTAGGATTAGGTTTAGAGTAAGGGTTGGGGTTAGGGTTAGTGTTAGGGTTAGCATTAAGGTTAGTGTTAGGGTTAGGGTTAGGGTTAGGGTTAGGGTAAGGTTTAGGGTAAGGTTTAGGGTTAGGGTTAGGGTTAGCAAAAAGTTAGGGTTAGCGATGGGTAATGGTAAGTGTTAGGGTTAGGGTTAGGGTTAGGGTTAGGGGTGGATTAGAGTTAGTGTTAGGGTTAGGGTTTGGTTTAGGATTAGGGTTAGAGTAAGGGTAAGGTTTAGGGTTAGGGTTAGGGTAAGAGTAAGGGTTAGGGTTAGGGTTATGGTTAGGGTAAGGGTAAGGGTAAGGGTTAATATTAGGGTTAGGGTTAGGGTTAGCGTTAGGGTAGAGTTAGGGTTAGGGTTAGGTTTAGGGTTAGATTTACGGTAATGGTAAGGTTTAGGGTTAGGGTTAGGGTTACGTTTAGGGTTAGGGTTAGGGTTAGGGTTAGGGTAAGTGTTAGGGTTATGGTTAGGGTTAAGTTACGGTTAGGTTTAGGGTTAGGGTTAGTGTAGGGTTAAGGGTTATGGTTAGGGTTAAGGTTAGGGTCAGGGTTAGGTTTAGGGTTAGGGTTAGGCTTAGGGTTAGGGTAAGGGTAAGTGTTAGGGTTAGGGTTAGTGTTAGGGTTAACTTACGGTTAGGGTTAGGGTTAGGGTTAGTGTAGGGGTAAGGGTTATGGGTAGGGTTAGGGTTAGGGTTAGGGTTAGGGTTAGGGAAAGGGTAAGGGTTAGGGTAAGTGTTAGTCTTAGGTTTAGGGTTAGGGTAAGGATTAGGGTTAGGGTTAGGGTAAGGGTAAGGGTGAAGGTTAGGTTTAGGGTTAGGGTTAATGTTAGGTTTAGGGATAGGGTGAGGGTAAGGGTAAGGGTTAGGTTTAGGGTTAAGGTTAGCATTAGGGAAAGGGTTAGGGTTAGGGAAAGGGTAAGGGTTAGGGTTAGGGTTAGGGGTTAGGGTTAGGGTTAGGGTAAGGGTAAGGTTTAGGGTTTTGGTTATGGTTAGGGTTAGAGTAAGGGTAAGGTTTAGGGTTAGGGTTAGTTTTAGGGTTAGGTTTAGGGTTAGGGTTAGGGTAAGGGTAAGGATTAGGGTTAGGGTTAGGGTAAGGGTAAGGGTAAGGGTTAGGGTTACGGTTAGGGTTAGGGTTAGGGCTAGGGTTAGGGTAAGTGTAAAGGTTAGGGTTAGGGTTAGGGGTTAGGGTTAGGGTTAGGGTATGGTTAAGGGGTAGGATTAGGGTTAGGGGTAGGGTTAGGTTTAGGGTTAGGTTTAGTGTAAGGTTAAAGGTAAGGGTTAGGGTTACGGTTAGGGTTAGGGTTAGGGCTAGGGTTAGGGTAAGTGTAAAGGTTAGGGTTAGGGTTAGGGGTTAGGGTTAGGGATAGGGTAAGGTTTAGGGTAAGGGTTAGGGTAAGGGTAAGGTTTAGGGTTAGTGTTAGGTTTAGGTTTAGGTTTAGGGTTAGGGTTAGGGTATGGGTAAGGGTTAGGGTTAGGGTTAGGGTTAGGGCTATTGTTAGGGTAAGGGTAAGGGTTAGTGTTAGGGTTAGGGGTTAGGGTTAGGGTTAGGGTAAGGGTAAGGTTTAGGGTTTTGGTTATGGTTAGGGTTAGAGTAAGGGTAAGGTTTAGGGTTAGGGTTAGTTTTAGGGTTAGGTTTAGGGTTAGGGTTAGGGTAAGGGTAAGGATTAGGGTTAGGGTTAGGGTAAGGGTAAGGGTAAGGGTTAGGGTTAGGCTTAGGGTTAGGCTAAGGGTTAGGGTTAGGTTTAGGGTTAGGGTAAGGATAAGTGTTAGTGTTAGTGTTAGTGTTAGGGTTAGGGTTAAAGTAAAGTTAAGGGTTAGGGTTAGAGTTAGGAGTAGGGTTAGGTTTAGGTTTAGGGTTAGAGTTAGGGTAAGTGTTAGGGTTAGGATTAGGGTTAGGGTTAGTGTAAGGGTAATTGTTAGGGTAAGGGTTAGGGTTAAGTTTAATTTAGTGTTAGGGTTAGGGTTAGGGAAAGGGTAAGGGTTAGGGTAAGGGTTAGTCTTAGGGCTAGGTTTGTGGTAAGGATTAGGGTTAGGGTTAGGGTAAGGGTAAGGGTTAGGTTTAGGGTTAAGGTTAGGGTTAGGGTAAGGGTTAGTTTTAGGGAAAGAGTAAGGGTTACTGTAAAGGTTAGGGTTAGCGTTAGGGTAAGGATTAGGGTTAGGATTAGGTTTAGAGTAAGGGTTGGGGTTAGGGTTAGTGTTAGGGTTAGCATTAAGGTTAGTGTTAGGGTTAGGGTTAGGGTTAGGGTTAGGGTAAGGTTTAGGGTAAGGTTTAGGGTTAGGGTTAGGGTTAGCAAAAAGTTAGGGTTAGCGATGGGTAATGGTAAGTGTTAGGGTTAGGGTTAGGGTTAGGGTTAGGGGTGGATTAGAGTTAGTGTTAGGGTTAGGGTTCGGTTTAGGATTAGGGTTAGAGTAAGGGTAAGGTTTAGGGTTAGGGTTAGGGTAAGAGTAAGGGTTAGGTTTAGGGTTATGGTTAGGGTAAGGGTAAGGGTAAGGGTTAATATTAGGGTTAGGGTTAGGGTTAGCGTTAGGGTAGAGTTAGGGTTAGGGTTAGGTTTAGGGTTAGATTTACGGTAATGGTAAGGTTTAGGGTTAGGGTTAGGGTTACGTTTAGGGTTAGGGTTAGGGTTAGGGTAAGTGTTAGGGTTATGGTTAGGGTTAAGTTACGGTTAGGGTTAGGGTTAGGGTTAGTGTAGGGGTAAGGGTTATGGTTAGGGTTAAGGTTAGGGTTAGGGTTAGGGTTAGGGTTAGGGAAAGGGTAAGGTTAGAGTTAGGGTTAGGGTTAGGGTGAGGATTAGGGTTAGGGTTAGTGTTCGGGTAAGGGTTAGGTTTAGGGTTAGGGTTAGCATTAAGTTTAGGGATAGGGTTAGGGTAAGGGTTAGGGTTAGGGTTAGGGTTAGGGTTAGGTTAGGGTTAGGGTTAGCATTAAGGTTAGGGTTAGGGTTAGAGTAAGGGTACGGGTTATGGTTAGGGTTAGGGTAAGGATTAGGGTTAGGGTTAGGTTTAGGGTTAGGGTTAG
>JANJXV010000286.1:100000-112500 GCA_024803745.1 Megascapheus bottae | reverse complement strand
GGTTAGTGTTAGGGTTACGGTTAAGGTTAGGGTTAGGGTTAGGGTTAGGGTTAGAGTAAGGGTAAGGTTTAGAGTTAGGGTTAGGGTTAGGGTTAGGGTTAGAATTAGGGTAAGGATTAGGGTTAGGGTTAGGATAAGTGTTAGGTTTAGGGTTAGGGTTAGGTTAGGGTCAGGGTTAGGGTAAGGGTAAGGGTAAGGGTAAGGGTTAGAGTTAAGGTTAGGGTTAGGGTTAGGATTAGGGTAACGGGTAGCGTTTTGGTAAGGGCTAGGTTTAGTTTTATTCTTAGGGTTAGGTTTACGGTTAGGGTTAGGGTTAAGGTTAGGGTTAGGGTAAGGGTTAGGTTTAGGGTTAGGGTTTTGGTAAGGGTTGGGTTTAGGGTTAGGGGTTAGGGTTAGGATTAGCGTTATGGTTAGGTTTAGGGTTAGGGTTAGGGTTAGGGTAAGGGTAAGGTTTAGGGTTAGGGTTATGGTTAGGGTAAGAGTAAGAGTAAGGGTTAGGGTTAGGGTTATGTTTAGGGTTAGTGTTAGGGTAAGGGTTAGGGTTAGGGTTAGGCTAAGGGTTAGGGTTAGGTTTAGGGTTCGGGTAAGGGTTAGGGTTAGGGTTAGTGTTAGGGTTAGGGGTATGGGTAGGGTTAGGTTTTGGTTTAGGGTTAGAGATAGGGTAAGTGTTAGGGTTAGGGTTAGGGTTAGGGTTAGGGTTAGAGTAAGGGTAAGGGTTAGAGTTAGGGTTAGGGTTAGGGTTAGGGGTTAGCTTTAGGGTTAGGTTTAGGGTTAGGTTTAAGATAAGGGTAAGGGTTAGGTTTAGGGTTAGGTTTAGGGTTAGGGTAAGGGTTAGGGTTAGTTTTAGGGTAAGGGTAAATTTTAGGGTTACGGTAAGGTTTAGGGTTAGGGAAAGGGTAAGGGTTAGGTTTAGGGTTAGGGTTAGATTTAGAGTTATGGTTAGGGTAAGGGTAAGGGTTAGGGTTAGGGTGAGGTTTAGGTTTAGGCGTAGGGTTAGGGTTAGAGTAAGGGTTAGGGTTAGGTTTAGAGTTGGTGTTAAGGTTAGTGTTAGGGTGAGGATAAGGGTAAAGGTTAGGGTTATTGTTAGGGTTAGGGTAAGGGTTAGGTTTAGGGTAAGTGTTAGTTTTCGGGTAGGGTTGGGTTTAGGGTTAGGGGTTAGGGTTAGGGTTAGCGTTAGTATTAGGTTTAGGGTTAGGGTTATGGTAAGGGTAAGGGTTAGGGTCAGGTTTAGAGTTGGTGTTAAGGTTAGGGTTAGGGTTAGGGTAAGGGTAAATGTTAGGGTTATTGTTAGGGTTAGGGTAAGGTTTAGGTTTAGGGTAAGTGTTAGTTTTCGGGTAGGGTTGGTTTTAGGGTTAGGGGTTAGGGTTAGGTTAGCGTTAGGGTTAGGTTTAGGGTTAGGGTTAAGGTTAGGGTTAGGTTTAGGGTGAGGGTTTTGGGTTAGAGTAAGGGTAAGGGTTAGAGTTAGATTTAGGGTTAGGGTTAGGGGTTAGCGTTAGGGTAAGGGTTAGGGTTAGGGTTAGGGTAAAGGTAAGGTTTAGGGTTAGGGTTAGGGTAAGGGTAAGGGTTAGGGTGATGGTTAGGTTTAGGGTTAGGGTTAGGGGTTAGGGTTATGGTTAGGGTTAGGGTACGGGTTAGGGTTAGGGTTAGGGTAAGTGTTAGGGTAGTGTTAGGATTAGGGTTAGGGTAAGGGTCAGGGTTAGGTTTAGGGTTAGGGTTATGGTTAGGGTAAGGGTAAGTGTTAGGGTTAGGGTTAGGCTTAGGGTTAAGTTACGGTTAGGGTTAGGGTAGGGTTAGTGTAGGGGTAAGGGTTATGGGTAGGGTTAGGGTTAGGGTTAAGGTGAGGGAAAGGGTAAGGGTTAGGGTAAGTGTTAGTCTTAGGTTTAGGGTTAGGGTAAGGATTAGGGTTAGGGTTAGGGTAAGGGTAAGGGTGAAGGTTAGGTTTAGGGTTAGGGTTAAGGTTAGGTTTAGGGTTAGGTTGAGGGTAAGGGTAAGGGTTAGGTTTAGGGTTAAGGTTAGCATTAGGGTAAGGGTTAGGGTTAGGGAAATGGTAAGGGTTAGGTTAAGGGTTAGGGTTAGTGTTAGGGTAAGGATTAGGGTTAGGGTTAGATTTAGGGTAAGGGTTAGGTTTAGGGTTAGGGTTAGGGTAAGGGTTAGGGTAAGGTTAGGGTTAGGGTTATGGTTAGGGTGAGAGTAAGAGTAAGGGTTAGGGTTAGGGTTAGGGTTACATTTAGGTTTAGGGTTATGGTAAGGGTTAGGGTTAGGGTTAGGTTAGGCTAAGGGTTAGGGTTAGGTTAAGGGTTAGGGTAAGGGTTAGGGTTACGGTTAGTGTTAGGGTTAGTGTTAGGGGTAGGGTTAGGTTTAGGTTTAGGGTTAGAGTTAGGGTAAGTGTTAGGGTTAGGGTTAGGGTTAGGGTTAGAATAAGGGTAACGGTTAGGTTTAGGGTTAGGTTTAGGGTTAGGGGTTAGGGTTAGGGTTTGGGTTAAGTTTAGGGTTAGGGTTAGTGTAAGAGTAAGTGTGAGGGTTAGGGTTAGGTTTAGGATAAGGGTAAAGGTTATGGTTAGGGTTATGGTTAGCGTTAGGGTTCGGTTTAGCATTAGAGTTAGGTTTAGTTTTAGGGTTAGGGTTAGGGTAAGGGTAAGGATTACGGTTAGGTTTGGGGTTAGGGTTAGGTTTAGGGTTAGGCTTAGGGTAAGGGTAAGGGTTAGGGTTAGATTTAGGATTAGGTATAGGTTTAAGTTTAGGGTTAGGGTTAGGTTTAGGGTTACTGTAAGTGTAAGGTTTAGGTTTAGGGTTAGGGTTAGGGATAGGGTTAAGGTTAGGGTAAGGGTTAGGGTTAGGGTAAGTCGAAGGGTTATGGTTAGGGTTAGGGTTAGGGATAGGGTAAGGGGTAGTGTTAGAGTTAGGGTTAGGTTTAGGGTTAGGGTTAGCATTAGGTTAGGGCTTGGGTTATGGTAAGGGTAAGGGTTAGGGTTAGGGTTAGGGTAAGGATTAGAGTTAGGGTTAGTGTAAGGGTTAGGGTTAGGGTTAGTGTTAGTATTAAGTTTGGGGTTAGGGTTAGGCTAAGGGTAAGTGTTAGGGTTAGTGTTAGTGTTAGTGTTAGGGTAAGGGTAATGGTTAGGGTTAGGGTTAGGTTTAGGTTTAGGGTTAAGGTAAGGGTAGTGGTTAGTGTTAGGGTTGGGGTTAGGGTTAGGGTTAGGGTTAGGGTAAGGATTAGGGTTAGTTTTAGGGTTAGAGTAAGGGTAAGTGTTAGGTTTAGGGTTAGGGATAGGGTTAGGGTAAGGTTAAGGGTTAGTGTTAGGGTTAGGGGTAGGGTTGGTATAGGTTTAGGGTTACAGTTAGGGTAAGTGTTAGGGTTAGGGTTAGGGTTAGGGTTAGGGTTAGAATAAGGGTAACGGTTAGGTTCAGGGTTAAGGTTAGGGTTAGGTGTTAGGGTTAGGGTTAGGTTTAGGGTTACGGTTAGTGTAAGGGTAAGGGTGACGGTTAGGGTTAGGGTTAGGGTTAGGTTTAGGGTTAGGGTAAGGGTAAGGGTTAGGTATAGAGTTAGTATTAGGGATATTGTTAAGGTTAGAGTTAGGGTTAGGTTTAGGGTTTGGGATAGGGTAAGGGTAAGGTTTAGGGTTAGGGTTAGTGTTAGGGTTTGGGTAAGGGAAAGGGTAAGGGTTAGGGTTAGTGTTAGGGTTAGGTTTAGGGTTAGGGTTAGGGTTAGTTTAGGGGTAGGGTTAGGGTAATGGTAAGGGTTAGGGTTAGGGTTAGGGTTAGGGTTAGTATTAAGATTAGGGTTAGGGTTAGGGTAAGGTTAAGGGTTAGGGTTAAGGTTAGGGGTTAGGGTTAAGGTTAGGGTTAGGGTAAGGTTAAGGGTAAGGATTAGGGTTAGGGTTAGGGTTAGGATTAGGTTTTGAGTTAGGTTTACGGTTAGGGTTAGGGTAAGCATTAGGGTTACGGTTAGGGTAAGGGTAAGGGTGAAGGTTAGGTTTAGTGTTAGAGTTAGAGTTAGAGTAAGGGTAAGTGTTAGAGTTAGGGTTAGGGTTAGAATTAGGTTTAGAGTTAAGGTTAGGGTAAGGGTAAGGGTTAGGGTTAATGTTAGGATTAGGGTTAGGGTTAGCGTTTGGTTAGAGTTAAGGTTAGTGTTAGGTTTAGGGTTAGATTTACGGTAATGGTAAGGTTTAGGGTTAGGGTTAGGGTGAGGGTTACATTAGGGTTAGGGTTAGGGTAAGGGTAAGTGTTAGGTTTAGGGTTTGGGTTAGGGTTACGTTTAGGGTTATGGTTAGGGTAAGGGTAGGGTTAGGGTTAGGGTTAGGTTTAGGGTTAGGGTTATGGTAAGGGTAAGGGTTAGGGTTAGGTTTAGAGTTGGTGTTAATGTTAGGGTTAGGGTTAGGGTAAGGGTAAAGGTTAGGGTTATTGTTAGGGTTAGGGTTAGGGTTAGGTTTAGGGTAAGTGTTAGTTTTCGGGTAGGGTTGGGTTTAGGGTTAGGGGTTAGGGTTAGGATTAGCGTTAGGGTTAGGTTTAGGGTTAGGGTAAGGGAAAGTTTTAGGGTTAGGGTTGTGGTTAGGGTTAGAGTAAGAGTAAGGGATAGTTTTAGGGTTAGGGTTACGTTTAGGGTTAGGGTTAGGGTAGGGGTTAGGGTTAGGGTTAGGGTTAGGCTAAGGGTTAAGGTTAGGTTTAGGGTTCGGGTAAGGGTTAGGGTTAGGGTTAGTGTTAGGTTAGGGGTAGGGGTAGGGGTAGGTTTTGGTTTAGGGTTAGAGTTAGGGTAAGTGTTAGGGTTAGGGTTAGGGTTAGAGTAAGGGTAAGGGTTCGAGTTAGGGTTAGGGTTAGGGTTAGGGGTTAGCGTTAGGGTTAGGGTTAAGATAAGGGTAAGGGTTAGGTTAAGGGTTAGGATTAGTTTTAGGGTAAGGGTAAATTTTAGGGTTACGGTAAGGTTTAGGGTTAGGGAAAAGGTAAGGGTTAGGTTTAGGGTTAGGGTTAGATTTCGGGTTATGGTTAGGGTAAGGGTAAGGGTTAGGGTTAGGGTTAGGTTTAGGTTTAGGGGTAGGGTTAGGGTTAGGGTAAGGGTTAGGGTTAGGTTTGAGTTGGTGTTAAGTTTAGGGTTAGAGTTAGGATAAGGGTAAAGGATAGGGTTATTGTTAGGGTTAGGGTAAGGGTTAGGTTTAGGGTAAGTGTTAGTTTTCGGGTAGGGTTGGGTTTAGGGTTAGGGGTTAGGGTTAGGGTTAGCGTTAGGGTTAGGTTTGGGGTTAGGGTTATGGTAAGGGTAAGGGTTAGGGTCAGGTTTAGAGTTGGTGTTAAGGTTGGGGTTAGGGTTAGGGTAAGGGTAAATGTTAGGGTTATTGTTAGGGTTAGGGTAAGGGTTAGGTTTAGGGTAAGTGTTAGTTTTCGGGTAGGGTTGGGTTTAGGGTTAGGGGTTAGGGTTAGGGTTAGCGTTAGGGTTAGGTTTAGGGTTAGGCTTAGGGTTAGGGTAAGGGTAAGGTTTAGGGTTAGGGTTATGGTTAGGGTGAGAGTAAGTGTAAGGGTTAGGGTTAGGGTTAGGGTTACGTTTAGGGTTAGGGTTAGGGTAAGGGTTAGGGTTAGGGTTAGGTTGGCTAAGGGTTAGGGTTAGGTTTAGGGTTAGGGTAAGGGTTAGAGTTAGGGTTAGTGTTAGGGTTAGGGTTAGGGGTAGGGTTAGGTTTAGGTTTAGGGTTAGAGTTAGGGTAAGTGTTAGGGTTAGGGTTAGGGTTAGGGTTAGAATAAGGGTAACGGTTAGGTTTAGGGTTAGGGTTAGGTTTAGGAGTTAGGGTTAGGGTTTGGGTTAGGTTAAGGGTTAGGGTTAGTGTAAGGGTAAGTGTGAGGGTTAGGGTTAGGGTTAGGGTTATGGTTAGCGTTAGGGTTAGGTTTAGCATTAGAGTTAGGTTTAGTTTTAGGGTTAGGGTTAGGGTAAGGGTAAGGGTTAGGGTTAGGTTTGGGGTTAGGGTTAGGTTTAGGGTTAGACTTAGGGTAAGTGTAAGGATTAGGGTTAGAGATAGGATTAGGGACAGGGTTAAGTTTAGGGTTAGGGTTAGGTTCAGGGTTACTGTAAGTGTAAGGTTTAAGTTTAGGGTTAGGGTTACGGATAGGGTTAAGGTTAGGGTAAGGGTTAGGGTTAGGGTAAGGGTAAGGGTTATGGTTAGGGTTAGGGTTAGGGAAAGGGTAAGGGTTAGTGTTAGAGTTAGGGTTAGGTTTAGGGTTAGGTTTAGCATTAGGTAAGGGCTTGGGTTAGGGTTAGGGTTAGGGTTAGGGTTAGGGTAAGGATTAGAGTTAGGGTTAGTGTAAGGGTTAGGGTTAGGGTTTGGGTTAGTATTAAGGTTGGGGTTAGGGTTAGGGTAAGGGTAAGTGTTAGGGTTAGTGTTAGTGTTAGGGTTAGGGTAAGGGTAATGGTTAGGGTTAGGGTTAGGGTTAGGTTTAGGGTTAGGGTAAGGGTAATGGTTAGTGGTAGGGTTAGGGTTAGGGTTAGGGGTTAGGGTTAGGGTTAGGGTAAGGATTAGGGTTAGGTTTAGGGTTAGGGTAAGGGTAAGTGTTAGGTTTAGGGTTAGGGTTAGGGTTAGGGTAAGGTTAACGGTTAGGGTTAGGGTTAGGGATAGGGTCGGTATAGGTTTAGGGTTAGGGTTAGGGTAAGTGTTAGGGTTAGGGTTAGGGTTAGAATAAGGGTAACGGTTAGGTTCAGGGTTAAGGTTAGGGTTAGGGGTTAGGGTTAGGGTTAGTGTAAGGGTAAGGGTGACGGTTAGGGTTAGGGTTAGGGGTAGGTTTAGGGTTAGGGTTAGTGTAAGGGTAAGGGTGACGATTAGGGTTAGGGTTAGGGTTAGGTTTAGGGTAAGATTTAGGTTAGGGTTAGGGTAAGGGTAATGTTTCTGGTTAGGGTTAGGGTTAGAGTTAGAGTAAGGGTAAGTGTTAGAGTTAGGGTTAGGGTTAGAGTTAGGTTTAGAGTTAAGGTTAGGGTAAGGGTAAGGGTTAGGGTTAGTGTTAGGTTTAGGTTTAGGGTTAGGGTTAGGGTATGGGTAAAGGTTAGGGTTAGGGTGAAGGTTAGGGTCAGGGTTAGGGTAAGGGGAAGGGGAAGGGTTAGAGTTAAGGTTAGGGTTAGGTTTAGGATTAGGGTAAGGGTTAGCGTTTTGGTAAGGGCTAGGGTTAGATTTATTGTTTGGGTTAGGTTTACGGTTAGGGTTAGGTTTAAGGTTAGTGTTAGGGTAAGGGTTAGGTTAAGGGTAGGGTTTTGGTAAGGGTTAGGTTTAGGTTTAGGGGTAGGGTTAGGTTTAGGGTTAGGGTTATTGCAAGCGTTAGGTTTAGGGTTAGGTTTAGGGTTAGGGTAAGGGTTAGGGATTAGGGTTAGGGTTATGATTAGGGTTAGGGTTAGGGTCAGGGTTAGGTTAGGGTTAGGGTAAGGGTTAGCTTTAGGGTTAGGGTTAGGGGTTAGGGTTAGGGTTCGGGTTAGGTTTAGGGTAAGGATAAGGGTTAGGGTTAGGGTTAGGGTAAGGGTTAGATTTAGGGTTAGGGTTAGCATGAAGGTTAGGGATAGGGTTAGTGTAAGGGTAAGGGTTAGGGTTAGGGTTAGGGTTAGGGTTAGGTTTAGGGTTAGGGTAAGGGTTAGCTTTAGGGTTAGGGTTAGGGGTTAGGGTTAGGGTTAGGGTTAGGGTTAGAGTTAGGGTAAGGGTTAGAGTTAGGGTTAGGGTAAGGGTAAGGTTTAGGGTTAGGCTTCTGGTTAGGGTTAGAGTAAGCGTAAGGGTTAGGGTTAGGGTTAGGGTTAAGGTTAGGGTTAGGGTTAAGGTTAGGGTTAGGGTTAGGGTAAGGATTAGGGTTAGGGTTAGGGTAAGGGTAAGGGTGAAGGTTAGGTTTAGGGTTAGGGTTAGGGTAAGGGTAAGGGTGAAGGTTAGGTTTAGGGTTAGGGTTAGAGTTAGAGTATGGGTAAGTTTTAGAGTTAGGGTTAGGGTTACAGTTAGGTTTAGAGTTAAGGTTAGGGTAAGGGTAAGGGTTAGGGTTAATGTTAGGGTTAGGGTGAGGGTTAGCGTTTGGTTAGAGTTAAGGTTAGTGTTAGGTTTAGTGTTAGATTTACGGTAATGGTAAGATTTAGGGTTAGGGTTAGGGTTAGGGTTACATTAGGGTTAGGGTTAGGGTAAGGGTAAGTGTTCGGTTTAGGGTTAGGGTTAGGGTTAAGTTACGGTTAGGGTTAGGGTTAGGGTTAGTGTAGGGGTTCGGGTTATGGTTAGGGTTATGGTTAGGGTTAGGGTTAGTTAAAGGGTAAGGGTTAGGTTTAGGGTTAGGGTGAGGGTTAGGGGTTAGGGTTCGGGATAGGGTTCGGGTTAGGGTAAGGATAAGGGTTAGGGTTAGGGTTAGGGTTATGGTAAGTGTAAGTGTTAGGGTTAGGATTAGGGTTAGGGTTAGGGAAAGGTTTAGGTTTAGGGTTAGGGTTAGGGTTAGGTTGAGGATTAGCGTTAGGATTAGTGTTAGGGTAAGGGTTAATGTTAGGGTTAGGTTTAGCATTAAGGTTAGGGTTAGGGTCAGTGAAAGGGTAAGGGTTAGTGTTAGAGTTAGGGTTAGGGTAAGTGTAAGTGTTAGGGTTAGTTTTGGGGTTAGGTTTAGGTTCAGGGTAAGGGTCAGGGTAAGGGTAAGGGTTAGGGTTAGGGTTAGTGTTAGGGTTAGGGTTAAGGTTGGGGTTAGGGTTAGGTTTAGGGTTAGAGTAAGGGTAAGGGTTAGAGTTGAGGTGAGGGTTAGGTTTAGGGGTTAGCGTTAGGGTTAGGGTAAGGTTTAAGATTAAGTTAAGGGTAAGGGTTAGGTTTAGGGTTAGGCTTAGGGTTAGGGTTAGGGTTAGTTTTAGAGTAAGGGCAAGTTTTAGGGTTAGGGTCAGTTTAGGGTTAGGGAAAGCGTAAGGGTTAGGGTTAGGGTTAGGATTTGATTTAAGGTTATGGTTAGGGTAAGGGTAAGTGTTAGGGTTAGGGTTAGGGTTAGGTTTAGGGTTAGGGTTAGGGTTAGGGTAAAGATAAGGGTTAGGGTTAAGGTTAGGGTTAGGGTGAGGGTTAGGGTTAGGGTATGGGTTAGGGTTAGGGTAAGAGTTAAGGTTAGGGTTAGGATTAGGTTTAGGTTTAGGGTTATGGTAAGGGTAAGGGTTAGTGTTAGGTTTAGGGTTGGTGTTAAGTTTACGGATAGGGTTAGGGTAAGCTTAAAGGTTAGGGTTATTGTTAGGGTTAGGGTAAGGGTCAGGGTTAGGTTAAGGGTTAGTTTTAGGGTTAGGGTTGGGTTTAGGATTAGGGGTTAGGGTTTGGGTTAGCGTTAGGATTAGGTTTAGGCTTAGGGTTAGGGTTAGTGTTAGGGTTAGGGTTAGCATTAACGTTAGGATTACGGTTAGGGTTAGGCTTAGGGTAAAAATAAGGGAAAGCGTTAGGGTTAGGGTTAGGGTTAGGTTTAGGGTTAGGTTTAGGGTAAAAGTGAGGATTAGGCTTAGGGTTAGGTTTAGGATTAGGGTTAGTATTAAGGTTAGGGTTAGGATTAGGGTAAGGGTAAGGGTTAGGGTTAGGGTTAGGGTTAGGGGTTAGGTTTAGGGTAAGGGTGAGGGTTAGGGTTAGGGTTAGGGTTAAGTTAGGGTTAAGGTTAGGTTTAAGGTTCGGTTTAGGGTAAGGGTGAGGGTTAGGGTTAGGGTTAGAGTTTTGGTAAGGATAAGGGTTAGGGTTAGGGTTAGGGTTATGGTAAGGATAAGGGTTAGGTTTAGGGTTAGGGTTAGGGTTAGGGTTAGGGTAAGGGTGAGGGTTAGGATTTTGGTAAGGGTTAGGGTTAGGTTAGGGTTAGGGTTAGGTTTAGGGTTAGGGTTAGGCTTAAGGTTAGGTGTAGGGTTATGGTTAGGGTAAGGGTTAGGGTTTTGGTAAGGATAAGGGTTAGGTTTAGGGTTAGGGTTATGGTAAGGATAAGGGTTAGGTTTAGGGTTAGGGTTAGGGTTAGGGTTAGGGTATGGGTTAGGATTTTGGTAAGGGTTAGGGTTAGGTTTAGGGTTAGGGTTAGGTTTAGGGTTAGGGTTAGGCTTAAGGTTAGGTGTAGGGTTATGGTTAGGGTAAGGGTTAGGGTTTTGGTAAGAGTTAGGTTTAGGGATAGGGTTACGTTTAGGGTTAAGGTTAGGGTAAGGGTTAGGTTTAGGGTTCGGGTTAGGGTTAGGGTTAGGTTAAGGGTAAGGGGTTAGGGTTAGGGTTAGGATCAGTGTTACGGTTAGGGTCAGGGTTAGGTTAGGGTTAGGTTAAGGATTAGGGTTACGAATAGGGTTAGGTTAAGGGTTAGGGTTAGGTTAGCATTAGCATTAAGGTTAGGGTTAGGGTTAGGGTAAGGGTAAGGGTTAGGGTTAGGTTTAGGGTTAGGTTTAGGGGTTAGGGTTACGGTTAGGGTTAGGGTTAGGGTTAGGGTTAGTGTAAGGGTAAGGGTTAGGGTTCGGGTTGGGTTTAGGGTTAGGTTTATGGTTAGGGTTATTGTAAGGGTAAGGGTTAGGTTTAGAGTTAGAGTTTGGGATATGGTTAAGGTTAGAGTTATGGTTAGTGTTAGGGTTTTGGTTTGGGTAAGGGTAAGGGTTAGGGTTAGGGTGAGGGAAAGTGTAAGGGTTAGGGTTAGAGTTAGGGTTAGGTTTAGCGTTAGGGTTGGCATTAGGTTAGGGTTAGGGTTAGGGTTAGGATTAGGGTTAGTATTAAGGTTAGGGTTAGGGTTAGGGTTAGGGTTATTGTAAGGGTAAGGGTTAGGGTTAGGGTTAGGGTTAGGGTTAGGGTAAGGGTTAGTTTTAGGGTTAGGGTTGGGTTTAGGGTTAGGGTTAGTGTTAGAGTTAGGGTTAGCATTAACGTTAGGATTAGGGTTAGTGTTAGGCTTAGGGTAAAGGTAAGGGAAAGCGTTAGGGTTAGTGTTAGGGGTTAGGGTTAGGGTTAGGGTTAGGGTAAGGGCAAGCATTAGGGTTAGGATTAGGGTTAGGGTAAGGAATAGGGTTAGGATTAGGGTTAGGTTTAGGTTTAGTGTTAGGTTTAGGTTAAGGGTGAGGGTTAGGGTTAGTATTAAGGTTAGGGTTAGTGTTAGCGTAAGGGTAAGGGTTAGGGTTAGGCTTAGGGATAGGGTTAGGGTTAGGGTTAGGGTTAGGGTTTAGGGTAAGGCTTAGGGTTAGGGTTAGGTTTAGGGTTAGGTGTAGGGTAAGGGTGAAGGTTAGGGTTAGGGTTAGGTTTAAGTTAGGGTTAGGTTTAAGGTTAGGGTTAGGGTAAGGGTAAGGGTTAGGGTTAGGGTTAGGGTTATGGTAAGGATAAGGGTTAGGGTTAGTCTTAGGGTTATGGTTAGGGTTAGGTTAAGTGTTAGGGTTATGTTTAGGGTTAGGGTTAGCGTTAGGGTAAGGGGAAGGGTTAGGGTTAAGGTTAGGGTTAGGTTTAGGGTTAGGGTAAGGGTAAGGATTTTGGTAAGGGTTAGGGTTAGGTTTAGGGTTATGGTTAGGTTTAGGGTTAGGGTTAGGCTTAAGGTTAGGTTTAGGGTTATGGTTAGGGTAAGGGTTAGGGTTTTGGTAAGGGTTAAGGTTAGGTTTAGGGATAGGGTTACGTTTAGGGTTAGGGTTAGGGTAAGGGTTAGGTTTAGGTTTAGGGTTAGGGTTAGCGTAAGGGTAAGGGGTTAGGGTTAGGGTTAGGATCAGGGTTACAGTTCGGGTTAGGGTAAGGATTAGGGTTACGGTTAGGGTTAGGTTAAGGGTTAGGGTTAGGGTTAGGGTTAGCATTAATGTTAGGGTTAGGGTAAGGATAAGGGTTAAGTTTAGGTTTAGGGTTAGGTTTAGGGGTTAGGGTTAGGGTTAGGGTTAGTGTTAGCTTTAGTGTAAGGGTAAGGGTTAGGTTTCGGGTTGGGGTTAGGGTTAGTGTAAGGGTAAGGTTTCGGTTTAGAGTTAGAGTTAGGGATATGGTTAAGGTTAAAGTTAGGGTTAGGCTTAGGGTTTTGGTTAGGGTAAGTGTAAGGGTTAGGGTTAGGGTTAGGGTTAGGGTGAGGGAAAGGGTAAGGGTTAGGGTTAGAGTTAGCATTAGGTTAGGGTTAGGGTTAGGGTTAGGATTAGGGTTAGTATTAAGGTTAGGGTTAGGGTTAGGGTAAGGGTAAGGGTTAGGGTTTGGGGTTTATAGTTAGGAGTAGGATTAGGGTTAGGTTTAGGGTTAGGGTTAGGGTAAGGGTAAGGGTAAGTGTTAGGGTTAGTGTTAGGGTTAGGATTAGGGTTAGGGTTAGGGTATGGGTAAGGGTTAGGGTTAGGGTTAGGGTTAGGGTTAAGGTTAGGGTTAGGGTAAGGGTAAGGTTTAGGGTTAGGGTTAGGGTAAGGGTAAGGGTAAGGGTTAGGATTAGGGTTAGGGTTAGGGTTAGGGTAAGGGTTAGTTTTAGGGTTAGGGTTGGGTTTAGGATTAGGGGTTAGGGTTAGGGTTAGCGTTAGGGTTAGGTTTAGGCTTAGGGTTAGGTTTAGTGTTAGGGTTAGGGTTAGCATTAACGTTAGGATTAGGGTTAGGGTTAGGCTTAGGGTAAAGGTAAGGGAAAGC
>JANJXV010000286.1:75000-95000 GCA_024803745.1 Megascapheus bottae | reverse complement strand
TAGAGTAAGTGTTAGCGTTAGGGTTAGGGTTAGGGTGAGCGTTAGGGTTAGGGTAAGGGTTAGGGTTAGAGTTAGGATAAGGGTTAGGTTTAGGTTTAGGGTTAGAGCAAGGGTTAGGGTTAGCGTTAGGGTTAGGGGTTAGGCTTAGGGTTAGGGTTAGGGTAAGGATAAGTTTTAGGGTTAGGGTTAGGGTTAGGGTAAGGGTAAGCGTTAGGTTTAGGGTTAGGATTAGTTTTAGGGTTAGGTTTAGGGTTAGAGCAAGGGTTAGGGTTAAGGTTAGGGTTAGGGTTACGGTTAGGGTAAGGATTAGGGTTAGTGTTAGGTTTAGGGTAAGGGTTAGGGTTAGGGTTAGGTGTAGGGTTAGCATTAAGATTAGGGTTAGGGTTAGGGTAAGGGTAAGGGTTAGGGTTAGGGTTAGGGTTAGGGTAAGGGTAAGGGTTAGGGTTAGGGTTAGATTTAGGGTTAGGTTTATGTTTAGGGTTACGGTAAAGGTAAGTGTTGGGGTTATGCTTAGTGTTAGGGTTAGTGTTAAGGTTAGGGTTAGGGTTAGGGTAAGTGTAAGGGTTAGGGTTCGGGTGTGTGTTAGGGGTTAGGGTTAGGGGTAGGGTTAGGTTAAGGGTAAGGTTTAGGTTTAGGGTTAGGGTTAGGGTTAGGGTTAAGGTAAGTGTAAGGTTTAGCGTTAGGGATAGAGTTAGGGTTAGGGTAAGGGTTAGGTTTAGGTTTAGTGTAAGGGTAAGGTTTAAGTTTAGGGTTAGGGTTAGGGTTAGTGTTAGGGTAAGGGTAAGGGTTAGGGTTAGGGTTACGGTTAGGGGTTAGAGTTAGTGTTAGGTTTAGGGTTAGAGATAGGGTTAGGTTTCGCGTTAGGGTTAGGGTTAGGGTTAGGGTAAGGGTAGGGTTAGGGTAATGGTAAGGGTTGTGGTTAGTGTTAGGGTTAGGGTAAGGGTTAGGGTTAGGGTTAGGGTAAGGATTAGGGTTAATGTTAGTGTTAGGGAAAGTGTTATGGGTAGAGTTAGGGTAAGCGTTAAGGTTAGGGTTAGGGTTAGGGTTAGGGGTTAGAGTTAGGGTTAGTGTTAGGGTTAGGGTTAGGGTTAGGCTTGGGGTTAAGGTTAGGGTTAGGGTCAGGGTAAGGGTAAGTGTTAGGGTTAGGGTAAGGGTAAGGGTTAGGGTTAGGGTTACGGTTAGGGTAAGGGTTAGGGTTAGGGTTAGGGTAAGGGTTAGGGTAAGGATGAGGGTTAGGGTTAATGTTGGGGTAAGGGTTAGTGTTAGTGTTAGGGTTAGGGTTAGCATTAGGGTTATAGTTAGGGTTAGGGTAAGGGTAAGTGTTAGGTTTAGGGTTAGTGAAAGGGTTAGTGTTAGGGTTAGGGTTAGCATTATGGTTATGGTTAGGGTTAGGGTAAGGTTAAGTGTTAGGGTTAGGGTTAGGGTTAGGGGTTAGGGTTAGGTTTAGTGTTAGGGTTAGGGTGAGGGTTAGGTTTAGGGTTAGGGTTAGGGTTAGGGTAAGGGTTAGGGTTAGGGTTAGGGTTAGGGCTAGTGTAAGGTTTAGGGTAAGGGTAAGGGTTATTGTTAGGGTGAGGGTTATTGTTAGGGTTAGGTTTAGGGTAAGAGTTAGGGTTAGGGTTAAGTTTATGGTTAGGTTTAGGGTAAGGGTAAGGGTTAGGGTTAGGTTTAGGCTTGGGGTTAAGGTTAGGGTTAGGGTTAGGGTAAGGGTAAGGTTTAGGGTTAGGGTTAGCGTGAGCGTTAGTGTTAGTTTTAGGTTTAGGGTTAGGGTTAGGGTTAGGGTAAGGGTAAGGGTAAGTGTTAGGGTTAGGGTTAAGGTTATGGTTAGGATAAGGGTAAGGGTAAGGTAAGGGTTAGGGTTAGGGTTAAGGTTGGCTTTAGGATAAGGGTAAGGATTAGGGTTAGGGTTAGGGTTAAGTTTCGGGGTTAGGTTTAGGGTTAGGATTAGGGTTGGGTTTAGTGTTAGGGTTAGGGTAAGGGTAAGGTTGAGATTTAGGGTTATGGGTAAGTTTAGGGTTAGGTTTAGGGTTAGGGTTAGGGTAAGGGTAAGGGTTACGGTTAGGGTTAGGGTTAAGGTTCGGGTAAGGTTACGGTTAGGGTTAGGGTTAGAGAAAGGGTAAGGGTTAGGGTAAGGGTTAGGGTTAGGTTTAGGGTTAGGGTAAGGTTTAGGTTTAGGGTTTGGGTTAGGGTGCGGTTTAGGGTTAGGATTAGTGTTAGGATTAGCATTAAGTTTAGAGTTAGGGTAGGGTAAGTGTAAGGGTAAGGGTTAGGGTTAGGGTGAGGGTAAGGATTAGGGTTAGGTTTAGGGTTAGTGTAAGGGTTAGGGTTAGATTTAGGGTTAGCATTAAGGTTAGGGGTAGGGTTAGGGTAAGCGTAAGAGTTAGGGTTACGGTTAGGTTTAGGCTTAGGCATTAGGGGTAGGGTTATGGTTAATGTTAGGTTTAGTGTTAGGGTTAGGGTAATGGTAAGGGTTAGGTTTAGGGTTAGGGTTAGGGTAAGGGTAAGGGTTAGGGTTAGGGTTAGGATTAAGGTTAGGGTCAGCGTTAGGGTAAGGGTAAGGATAAGGTTTAGGGTTAGGGTTAGTGTTAGGGGTTAGGGTTCGTGTTAGGGTTAGTTTTAGGGTTAGCATTAAGGTTATGGTTAGGGTAAGGGTAAGGGTTAGGGTTAGGTTTAGGGTAAGGATTAGGCTTAGGGTTAGGGTTAGGGTAATATTTAGGGTTAGGGTTAGGATAATGGTAAGGGTTAGGGTTAGGGTTAGGGTTAGGGTTAGGGTTAAGGTTAGGGTTACGGTTAGGGTTAAGTGTTAGGTTTAGGGTTAGGGTTAGTGTTAGGTTTAGGGTTAGGGTAAGGGTAAGGGATAGGGTTAGGGTTAGGTTTAGCGTAATGGTTAGGGTAAGGGTTAGGGTCAGGGTTAAGGTGAGGGTTAGGGTAGGGTTAAGGTTAGGGTTAGTGTTAGGGTTAGGGATAGGGTAAGTGTAAGTGTTAGGGTTGGTGTTAGGGTTAGGGTTAGGTTTAGGTTAAGGGTTAGCGTACAGGTTAGGGTTAGGGTTAGGGTAAGGGTATCGGTTAGGGTTATGGTTAGGGTTAGGGTAAGGATTAGGGTTAGGGTTATGGTAAGGTTTAGGGTTAGGGTTAGGGTTAGGGTTAGCATTAAGGTTAGGGTTAGGGTAAGGGTAAGTGTAAGGGTTAGGGTTATTGTTAGGGTGAGGGTTAGATTTAGGGGCTAGGGTTAGGGTTAGGGTTAGGGATAGGTTTAGGGTTAGGTTTAGGGTTAGGGTTAGGGTAAGGGTAAGCATTAGAGTTAGGGTTAGGGTTAGGGTTAGGGTAAGGGTAAGCATTAGAGTTAGGGTTAGGGTTAGGGTTAGGGTAAGGGTAAAGTTTAGGGTTAGGTTTAGGGTTAGGGTTAGTGTTAGGTTTAGGGTTAGGTTTAGGGTTAGGGTTAGGGTAAGGGTAAGCATTAGAGTTAGGGTTAGGGTTAGGGTTAGGGTAAGGGTAAAGTTTAGGGTTAGGTTTAGGGTTAGGGTTAGTGTTAGGTTTAGGGTTGGGTTTAGGGTAAAGGTAAGGGTTAGGGTTAGGGTTAGGGTTAGCATTAAGTTTAGGGTTAGGTTTAGGGTAAGGGTAAGGGTTAGGGTTATGGCTAGGGTAAGGACTAGGGTAAGGTTAGGTTTAGGGTTAGGGTTAGGGTTAGGGTAAGGGTTAGGGTTAGGGTTAGGGTTAGGGTAAGGGTTAGGGTTAGGGTTAAGGTTATGGTTATGGTTAGGGTTAGGGTTAGGGTAAGGGGTAGGGTTAGGCTTAGGGTTACGGAAAGGGTAAATATTAGGATTAGGGTTAAGGTAAGGCTTAGGGTTAGGGTTAGGGTTAGGGTAAGGATTAGGGTTAGGGTTAGGGTTAGGGTAAGGGTTAAGTTTAGGGATAGGGTTAGGGTTAGGGTTAGGGTTAAGGTTAGGGTTAGGGTTAGGGTTAGGGTTAGGGTTAGGGTAAGGGTTAGGCTTAGGGTTAGGGAAAGGTTAAGGTTTAGGGAAAGGTTTAGGGTTAGGGTTAGGGTTAGGGTAAGGCTTAGGGTTAGGGTTAGAATAAGGGTAGGGTTAGGGTTAAGGTGAGGGTTAGGGTTAGGGTTAGGATTAGGGTAGGAGTAAGGGTTAGGGTTAGGTTTAGGTTTAGAGTTAGGGTTAGGGTAAAGGTTAAGTTAAGGGTAATGGTTAGGGTTAGGGTTAGGTTTAGGGTTAGTGAAAGTGTAAGGGTTAGGTTTAGGGTTAGGGTAAGGATTAGGGTTAGGGTTAGGGTTAGGCTAAGGATTAGGGTTTGGTTTAGGGAAAGGGTAAGGGTTAGGTTTAGGGTTAGGTTTACGGTAAGGATTAGGTTTATCGTTAGGGTTAGGGTAAGGGTTATGGTTATGGTTAGGGTTAGGGTTAGGGTAAGGGGTAGGGTTAGGGTTAGGGTTAGGGAAAGGGTAAATATTAGGTTTAGGGTTAGTGTAAGGCTTATTGTTAGGGTTAGGGATAGGGTAAGGATTAGGGTTAGGGTTAGGGTTAGGGTAAGGGTTAGGGTTAGGGATAGGTTTAGGGTTAGGGTTAGGGTTAAGGTTAGGGTTAGGGTTAGGATTAGGGTTAGGGTTAGAGTAAGGGTTAGGGTTAGGGCTAGGGAAAGGTTAAGGTTTAGGGTAAGGTTTAGGGTTAGGGTTAGGGTTAGGGTAAGAATTAGGGTTAGGGTTAGGATAAGGGTAAGGGTTAGGTTTAAGGATAGGGTTAGGGTTAGGATTAGGGTAGGAGTAAGGGTTAGGGTTAGGGTTAGGGTAAGACTAAGGGTAAGGGTTAGGGTTAGGCTTAGGGTTAGGGTTAGGTTTAGAGTTACGGTTAGGGTTAGGTTTAGGGTTAGGGTTAGGGTAAGGGTAAGGGTTTGGGTTAGGTTTATGGTTAGGGTTAGGTTTAGGGTTAGGGTTAGGGCAAGGGTAAGGGTTAGGGTTAAGATTAGGGTTAGGGTTAGTGTTAGGATTAGGGTAAGGGTTATGGTTAGGGTTAGCGTTACGTTCGCATTAAGATTAGGGTTAGGGTTAGGGTAAGGGTAAGGGTTAGGGTTAGGGTTAGGGTTAGGGTCAGGGTAAGGGTAAGGGTTACGGTTAGGGTTAGGGCTAGGGTTAGGTTTAGAGTTAGGGTTACGGTAAGGGTAAGTGTTGGGGTTAGGGTTAGTGTTAGGGTTAGTGTTAAGGTTAGGGTTAGGGTTAGGGTAACTGTAAGGGTTAGGGTTCGGGGTAGTGTTAGGGGTTAGGGTTAGGGTTAAGTTCAGTGTAAGGGTTAGGGTTAGGGTTAGAGTTAGGGTTATTGTAAGGGTTAGGTTTAGGTTTAGGGTAAGGGTGAGGTTTAAGGTTAGGGTTAGGGTTAGGGTTACGGTTAGTGTTAGGGTAAGGGTAAGGGTTAGGGTTAGGGTTACGGTTAGGGTTAGGGGTTAGAGTTACGGTTAGGGTTAGGGTTAGGGATAGGGTTAGGTTTCGGGTTAGGGTTAGTATTAGGGTTAGGGTAAGGGTTAGGGAAAGGGTTAGGGTTATGGTAAGGGTAATTGTTAGGGTGAGTGTTAGGGTTAGGGTTAGGGTAAGGGTTAGGGTAAGGGTAAGGGTTAGGGTTAGGATTAGAGTTAGGGTTAATGAAAGGGTAAGGGTTAGTGTTAGGGTTAGGGTAAGGATTAGGGTTACTGTTAGGGTTAGGGTAAGTATTAGGGTTAGGGTTTGGGAAAGGGTAAGGGTTAGGGTTAGGGTTAGGTTTAGGGTTATGGTTAGGGTTAGGGTAAGGGTTAGGTTTAGGGTAAGGGTTAAGGTTATGGTTAGGTTTATGGTTAGGGTTAGGGTAAGGGTTAGAGTTAGGTTTAGGCTTGGGGTTAAGTTTAGGGTTAGGGTAAGGATAAGGGTTAGGGTTAGGGTTAGGGTTAGGGTAAGGTTTAGGGTTAGGGTTAGTGTAAGGGTTAGGGATAGGGTTAGGGTTATGGTACGGATTAGGGTTAGGGTTAGGGTTAGGGTAAGGTTTAGGGTTAGAGTTAGGGTTAGGGATAGGTTTAGGGTTAGGGTTAGGTTAAGGGTAAGGGTTAGGGTTAAGGTTAGGGTTAGGGTTATGGTTAGGGTAAGGATTAGGGTTAGAGTTAGGGTTAGGGTAAGGGTTAGGGTTAGGGTTAGGTTTAGGGTTAGGGTAAGGGTAAGGGTAAGGGTTAGGGTTATGGTTAGGGTTAGGGGTTAGAGTTAGGGTTAGGTTTCGGGTTAGGGTTAGCGTTAGGGTTAGGGTAAGGGTTAGGCTTAGAGTAAGGGTAAGGGTTGTGGTTAGTGTTAGGGTTAGGTTAAGGTTTAGGGTTAGGGTTAAGGTAAGGATTTGGGGTAGGTTTAGGGTTAGGGTAAGAGTTAGGGTTAGGGTTAGGGTGAGCTTTAAGGTGAGGGTTAGGGTTAGGGTTAGGGGTTAGAGTTAGGGTTAGTGTTAGTGTTAGGGTTAGGCTTGGTGTTAATGTTAGGGTTAGGGTTAGGGTAAGTGTAAGTGTTAGGCTTAGGGTAAGGTTAAGGGTTAGGGTTAGTATTACGGTTATGGTAAGTTTTAGGGTTAGGGTAAGGGTTATGGTTTGGGTTAGTGTTAGGTTTAGGGTTAGGGTTAGGATAAGGGTAATATTTAGGGTTAGGTTTAGGGTTGGGGTTAGGGTTAGGGTTAGGGTAAGGGTAAGGGTTAGGTTTAGGTTTAGGGTTAGGTTTAGGTTAAGGGTTAGGGTTAGTGTTAGGTTTAGGGTCAGCGTTAGGGTTAGGGTTAGTGTTAGTGGTTACGGTTAGGCTTAGGGTTAGGTTAAGGGTTAGAGTTAGGGTTAGGTTAAGGGTTAGGGTTAGGGTTAGGGTTAGGTTTAGGGTTAGGGTTAGGGTTAGGGTTAGGGTTAGTGTAAGGTTAAGTGTTAGGGTTAGGGTTAGGGTAAGACTAAGGGTAAGGGTTAAGATTAGGCTTAGGTTTAGGGTTAGATTTAGAGTTAGGGTTAGGGTTAGGTTTAGGGTTAGGGTTAGGGTAAGGGTAAGGGTTTGGGTTAGGGTAGGGTTAGGGTCATGTTTAGGGTAAGGGTTAGGGTAAGGGTAAGGGTTAGGGTTAAGTTAGGGTTAGGGTTAGGATTAGGATTAGAGTACGGGTAAGGGTTAGGTTTAGGTTTAGGTTCAGAGTTAGGGTTAGGGTTAGGGTTAGGGTTAGGATTAGTGTTAAGATTAGGCTTAGGGTTAGGGTAAGTGTAAGGGTTAGGGTTCGGGTTAGGGTTAGGGTCTAGCGTTAGCGTCAGGGTTATTGTAATGGTAAGGGTAAGGTTTAGGGTTAGGGTTAGGGTTAGTGTTATGGTTAAGGTAAGTGTAAGGGTGAGGGTTAAGGTTAGGGTTAGAGTTAGAGTTAGGTTTAGGGTAAGGGCAAGTTTTAAGGTTAGGGTTAGGGTTAGGGTTAGCGTTAGGGTAAGCGTAAAGGTTAGGGTTAGGGTTACGGTTAGGGTTAGGGGTTAGAGTTAGGGTTAGGTTTAGGGTTAGGGATAGGGTTAGGTTTCATGTTAGGGTTAGGGTAAGGGTTAGGGTTAGGGTAAGGGTAAGGGTTGTGGTTAGTGTTAGGGTTAGGGTAAGGGTTAGGGTTAGGGTTAGGGTAAGGGTAAGGGTTGTGGTTAGTGTTAGGGTTAGGGTAAGGGTTAGGGTTAGGGTTATTGTTAGGGCAAGGATTAGGTTTAGGGTTAGTGTTAGGGTTAGGGTTAGGGTTAAGGTAAGGGGTAGTTTAGAGTTAGGGTAAGGGTTAGGGATAGGTTTAGGGTAAGGATAAGGTTTAGAGTGAGGGGTAGGGTTAGGGTTAGGGTATTGTAAGGTCTAGGGATCGGTTTAGGTTTAGAGTTAAGGTAAGGGTAAGTGTTAGGGTTAGGGTTAGTTTAGGGTTAGGGTAAGTGTTAGGGTTAGGGTTAAGGTAAGTGTAAGTGTTAGGGTTAAGGTGAGGGTTAGTGTTAGGGTTAGGGTTAGGGTTAGGGTTAGGGTTAGGGTAAGGTTAAGTGTTAGCGTTAGGATAAGGGTTAGGTTTAGGCTTAGGGTTAGGTTTAGGGTTAGGGTTAGGGTAAGGTTAAGTGTTAGGGTTAGGTTTAGGGTAAGGGTAGGGTTAGGCTTAGGGTTAGGGTTAGGTTTAGAGTTAGGGTTAGGGTTAGGTTTAGGGTGAGGGTTAGGTTAAGTGTAAGGGTTTGGGTTAGGTTTAGGGTTAGGGTCATGTTTACAGTTAGGGTAAGGGTAAGGGTTAGGGTTAAGTTTAGGGTTAGGGTTAGGGTTAGGATTAGAGTAGGGGTAAGGGTTAGGGTTAGGTTTAGGTTCAGATTTAGGGTTAGGGTTAGGGTTAGGGTTAGTGTTAAGGTTAGGGTTAGTGTTAGGGTAGTGTAAGGGTTAGGGTTAGGGTTAGGGTTTAGGGTTAGTTCAGGGTTATTGTTATGGTAAGGGTAAGGTTTAGGGTTAGGTTTAGGGTTAGGGTTAAGGTAAGTGTAAGGTTTAGGGTTAAGGTTAGGGTTAGAGTTAGGTTTAGGTTTAGGGTAAGGGTAAGTTTTAAATTTAGGGATAGGGTTAGAGTTAGGGTTAGGGTAAGGGTAAAGTTTAGGGTTAGGGTTACGGTTAGGGTTAGTGGTTAGTGTTAGGGTTAGGGTTAGGGATAGGGTTAGGTTTCAGGTTAGGGGTAGGGGTAGGTTTACGGTAAGGGTTAGGTTTAGGATAAGGGTAAGGGTTGTGGTTAGTGTTAGGGTTAGGGTAAGTGTTAGGCTTAGGGTTAGAGTTAGGTTAAGGATTAGATTTAGGGTTAGTGTTAGGGTTAGGGTTAGGGTTAGGGTGAGTATTAAGGTTAGGGTTAGGGTTAGGGGTTAGAATTAGGGTTAGTGTTATGGTTAGTGTTAGGGTTAGGCTTGGGGTTAAGTTTAGGGTTATGGTTAGGGTAAGGGTAAGTTTTAGGGTTAGGGTAAGGGTAAGGGTTAGGGTTATTGTTACGGTTAGGGTAAGGGTAGGGTTAGGGTTGGGTTAGGGTAAGGATTAGGGTAAGTGTTATTGTTAGGGTTAGGGTTAGGGTTAGGGTAAGGGTTAGGGTAAGTGTTATGGTTAGGGTTAGGGTTAGGGTTAGGGTAAGGGTAAGGTTTTGGGTTAGGTTTAGGGTTAGGGTCATGTTTAGGATTAGGGTTAGGATAAGGGTAAGGGTTAGGGTTAGGGTTATGGTTAGGATTAGGGTTGGAGTAAGGGTTAGGGTTAGGTTTAGGTTTAGAGTTAGGGTTAGGGTAAGGGTTAAGTTAAGGGTAATGGTTAGGTTTAGGGTTAGGTTTAGGGTTAGTGAAAGTGTATGGTTAGGGTTAGGGTTAAGGTAAGGATTAGGGTTAGGGTTAGGGTTAGGCTAAGGATTAGGGTTTGGGTTAGGGAAAGGGTAAGGGTTAGGTTTAGGGTTAGTTTTAGGGTAAGGATTAGGTTTAGCGTTAGGGTTAGGGTAAGGGTAAGGGTTAGGGTTAGGGTTAGGTTTAGGGTTAGCATTAAGATTAGGGTTAGGGTTAGGGTAAGGGTAAGGGTTAGGGTTAGGATTAGGTTTAGGGTTAGGGTAAAGGTAAGGGTTAGGGTTAGGGTTAGGGTTAGGTTTAGGTTTAGGGTTAGGGTTACGGTAAGGGTAAGTGTCGGGGTTAGGGTTAGTGTTAGGGTTAGTGTTAAGGTAGGGTTAGGGTTAGGGTAAGTGTAAGGGTTAGGGTTCGGGTTAGGGTTAGGGGTTGGGGTTAGGGTCAGGGTAAGGGTTAGGGTAAGGGTAAGGTTTAGGGTTAGGTTTAGGGTTAGAGTTAAGGTAAGTGTAACGGTTAGGGTTAGGGTTAGGGTTAGAGTTAGGGTTAGGGTTAGGGTATGGGTAAGTTTTAAATTTAGGGATAGGGTTATAGTTAGGGTTAGGGTAAGGGTAAAGGTTAGGGTTAGGGTTACGGTTAGGGTTAGTGGTTAGAGTTATGGTTAGGTTTAGGGATAGGGTTAGGTTTGGGGTTAGGGGTAGGGGTAGGTTTAAGGTAAGGGTTAGGTTTAGGATAAGGGTAAGGGTTGTGGTTAGTGTTAGGGTTAGGGTAAGTGTTAGGCTTAGGGTTAGGGTTACGTTAAGGATTAGATTTAGGGTTAGTGTTAGGGTTAGGGTTAGGGTTAGGGTGAGTATTAAGGTTAGGGTTAGGGTTAGGGTTAGGGGTTAGAATTAGGGTTAGTGTTATGATTAGTGTTAGGGTTAGGCTTGGGGTTAAGGTTAGGGTTATGGTTAGGGTAAGGGTAAGTTTTAGGGTTAGGGTAAGGGTAAGGGTTAGGGTTATTGTTACGGTTAGGGTAAGGGTAGGGTTAGGGTTGGGTTAGGGTAAGGATTAGGGTTAGGGTTAGTGTTAGGGTAAGTGTTAGTGTTAGGGTTATGGTTAGCATTAAGGTTATGGTTAGGGTTAGGGTCAGGGTAAGGGTTAGGGTTAGGGTTTGGGTTAGGTGTTAGAGTTAGGGTTAGGGTTAGGGTTAGGTTTAGGGTTAGGGTTAGGGTTAGGGTACGGGATAGATTTGGGGTTAGGTTTAGGGTTAGGGTTAGGGTTACAGTTCGGGTTAAGGTGAGGGTTAGGGTTAGGGTTAGGTTTAGGGTAAGGGTTAGGGTTAGGGTTAAGGTTAGGGTAAGTGTTAGGTTAGGGTTAGGGTAAGGGCTAGGGATAGGATTAGGGTAAGGATAATTTTTAGAGTTTGGGGTAGGGTTAGGGTTAGGGGAAGGGGAAGGTCTAGAGTTAGGTTTAGGGTTAGAGTTAAGGTAAGGGTAAGGGTTAGGGTTAGGGTTAGTTTAGGGTTAGGGTAAGTGTTAGGGTTAGGGTTAGTGTTAGGGTTAAGGTGAGGGTTAGGGTTAGGTTAGGGTTAGGGTAAGGGTTAGGGTTAGGTTTAGGGTAAGGGTAAGGGTTAGGGTTAGCATTAGGGTTAGGGGTTAGGGTTAGGTTTAGGGATAGGGTTATGGTTAGGTTTGGGGTTAGGGTTAGGGTTAGGGTTAAGGTTAGGGTTAGGGTTATGATTAGGATAGGGGTAAGGGTTAGGTTTAGGTTTAGGGTTAGGGTTAGGGTAGGGTAAGTGTTAGGGTTAGTGTTAGGGTTAGGTTTGTGTTTGGGGTAAGGGTAAGGGTTAGGGTTAGGGTTAGGGTTCGTTTTAGGGTTAAGGCTAGTGTTAAGGTTAGGGTACTGGTAAGGTGTAGGGTTAAGGTTAGGGTTAGGGTTAGGGTTAGCATTAGGGTTAGGGTAAGGGTTAGGGTTAGGGTAAGTGTTATGGTTAGGGTTAGGGTTAGTTTTAGGGTTGGGGTTAAGGTTAGGGTTAGGGTTAGGGTAAGGGTAAGTGTTATTGTTAGGGTTAGGGTTAGGGTTAGTGGTTAGGGTTAGGGTTAGGGTAAGGGTTAGTGTTAGGGTTAGGGTAAGGGTGAGGGTTAGCTTTCGGGTAAGGGTAAGGGTTAGAGTTAGGGTTAGGGTTAAATTTAGGGTTAGGGGTTAGGGTTAGGGTTGGGGTTAGTCTCAGGGTAAGTGTTAGGGTTACGGTTAGGGTTAAGATAAGGATAAGAATTAGGCTAGGGTTAGGTTTATTGTTAGGGTTAGGGTAAGGTTAAGTGTTAGGTTTAGGGTTAGAGTTAGGGTTAGGGTTAGGGTTAGGTTTAGGGTTAGGGTAAGGGTTAGGGTAAGTGTTATGGTTAGGTTTAGGGTTAGGGTTAGGGTAAGGGTAAGGTTTTGGGTTAGGTTTAGGGCTAGGGTCATGTTTAGGATTAGGGTTAGGATAAGGGTAAGGGTTAAGGTTAAGGTTAGTGTTAGGGTTAGGGTTAGGATTAGGGTTGGAGTAAGGGTTAGGGTTAGGTTTAGGTTTAGAGTTAGGGTTAGGGTAAAGGTTAAGTTAAGGGTAATGGTTAGGGTTAGGGTTAGGTTTAGGGTTAGTGAAAGTGTATGGTTAGGGTTAGGGTTAGAGTAAGGATTAGGGTTAGGGTTAGGGTTAGGCTAAGGATTAGGTTTTGGGTTAGGTAAAGGGTAAGGGTTAGGTTTAGGGTTAGGGTTAGGGTAAGGATTAGGTTTAGCGTTAGGGTTAGGGTAAGGGCTAGGGTTAGGGTTAGGGTTAGGGTTAGCATTAAGATTAGGGTTAGGGTTAGGGTAAGGGTAAGGGTTAGCGTTAGGGTTAGGGTTAGCGTTAGGGTAAAGGTAAGTGTTAGGGTTAGGGTTAGGGTTAGGTTTAAGGTTAGGGTTATGGTAAGGGTAAGTGTTGGGGTTAGGGTTAGTGTTAGATTTAGTGTTAAGGTAGGGTTAGGGTTAGGGTAAGTGTAAGGGTTAGGGTTCGGGTTAGGGTTAGGGGTTGGGGTTAGGGTCAGGGTAAGGGTTAGGGTAAGGGTAAGGTTTAGGGTTAGGGTTAGGGTTAGGGTTAACGTAAGTGTAAAGGTTAGGGTTAGGGTTAGGGTTAGAGTTGGGTTAGGTTTAGGGTAAGGGTAAGTTTTAAGTTTAGGGTTAGGGTTAGGGTTAGGGTTAGGGTAAGGGTAAGTGTTAGGGTTAAGGTTACGGTTAGGGTTAGGGGTTAGAGTTAGGGTTAGGGTTAGGCTTAGGGATAGGGTTAGGTTTCGGGTAACGGGTAGGGTTAGGGTATGGGTAAGGGTTAGGGTTAGGGTAAGGGTAAGGGTTGTGGTAAGTGTTAGGGTTAGGGTAAGGGTTAAGGTTAGGGTTAGGGTTAGGGTAAGGATTAGGCTTAGGGTTAGTGTTAGGGTAAGTGTTAGGGTTAGGGTTAGGGTGAGCATTAAGGTTAGGGGTAGGGTTAGGGTTAGGGTAAGGGTTAGGGTTAGGTTTAGGGGTTAGAGTTAGGATTAGTGTTAGGGTTAGGGTTAGGGTTAGGCTTGGGGTTAAGGTTAGGGTAAGGGTTAGGGTTAGGGTTAGGTATTGTGTTAGGGGTTAATGTAAGGTTTAGGATTAGGGTTAGGGTAAAAGTTAGAGTTAGGGTTAGGGTTAGGGTAGGGGTAGTGTTAGTGTTAGGGTTAGGGTAATGGTTAGGGTTAGGGTAAGAATAAGGGTTAGGGTTAGGGTTAGGGTTAGGGTAAGGGTAAGGGTAAGGGTTAGGGTTAGGGTTATGTTTAGGGTTAGGGGTTAGAGTTAGGGTTAGGTTTAGCGTTAGGAATAGGGTTAGGTTTCGGGTTAGGGTTAGGGTTAGGGTTAGGGTAAGGGTTAGGGTTAGGGTAAGGGTATGGGTTGTGGTTAGTGTTAGGGTTAGGTTAAGGTTTAGGGTTAGGGTTAGGGTAAGGATTTGGGTTAGGGTTAGGGTTAGGGTTAGGGTTAGGGTTATGGTTATGGTTAGGGTTATGGTTAGGATTAGGGTTGGAGTAAGGGTTAGTGTTAGGTTTAGGTTTAGAGTTAGGGTTAGGGTAAGGGTTAAGTTAAGGGTAATGGTTAGGGTTAGGGTTGGTTTAGGGTTAGTGAAAGTGTATGGTTAGGGTTAGGGTTAGGGTAAGGATTAGGGTTAGGGTTAGGGGTAGGCTAAGGATTAGGGTTTGGGTTAGGGAAAGGGTAAGGGTTAGGTTTAGGGTTAGGGTTAGGGTAAGGATTAGGTTTAGCGTTAGGGTTAGGGTAAGGGTTAGGGTTAGGGTTAGGGTTAGCATTAAGATTAGGGTTAGGGTTAGGATTAGGGTTAGGGTTAGGGTTAGGGTAAAGGTAAGGGTTAGGGTTAGGGTTAGGGTTGGTTTAGGGTTAGGGTTACGGTAAGGGTAAATGTTCGGGTTAGGGTTAGTGTTAGGGTTAGTGTTAAGGTAGGGTTAGGGTTAGGGTAAGTGTAAGGGTTAGGGTTTGGGATAGGGTTAGGGGTTAGGGTTAGGGTCAGGGTAAGGGTTAGGGTAAGGGTAAGGGTAAGGGTAAGGTTTAGGGTTAGGGATAGGGTTAGGGTTAAGGTAAGTGTAAAGGTTAGGGTTAGGGTTAGAATTAGGGTTAGATTTAGGGTAAGGGTAAGTTTTAAGTTTAGGGTTAGGGTTAGGGTTAGGGTAAGTGTAAGGGTTAGGGTTAAGGTTACGGTTAGGGTTAGGGGTTAGAGTTAGGGTTAGGGTTAGGCTTAGGGATAGGGTTAGGTTTCGGGTTACGGGTAGGTTTAGGGTATGGGTAAGGGTTAGGGTTAGGGTAAGGGTAAGGGTTGTGGTTAGTGTTAGGGTTAGGGTAAGGGTTAAGGTTAGGGTTAGGTTTAGGGTAAGGATTAGGCTTAGGGTTAGTGTTAGGGTAAGTGTTAGGGTTAGGGTTAGGCTGAGCATTAAGGTTAGGGGTAGGGTTAGGGTTAGGGTAAGGTTTAGGGTTAGGGTTAGGGGTTAGAGTTAGGGTTAGGGTTAGGGTTAGGCTTGGGGTTAAGGTTAGGGTAAGGGTTAGGGTTAGGGTTAGGTATTGGGTTAGGGGTTAATGTAAGGTTTAGGATTAGGGTTAGGGTAAAGGTTAGAATTAGGGTTAGGGTTAGGGTAGGGGTAGTGTTAGTGTTAGGGTTATGGTTATGGTTAGGGTTAGGGTAAGAGTAAGGGTTAGGGTTAGGGTTATGGTTAGGGGTTAGGGTTAGGGTTAGGGTAAGGGTTAGGGTTAGGGTAAGAGTTAGAGTAATGGTAAGTGTTAGGTTTAGGGTTAGGGTTAGTGTTAGGGTAAGGGTAAGGGTTAGGGTTAGGGTTAGGGTAAGGGTTAGGGTAAGGGTTAGGGTTAGGGTTAGGGTTAGGATTTGGGTTGGGTTTAGGGTTAGGGTTAGGGTAAGGGTAAGGGTTAGGTTTAGGGTTATGGTTAGGGGTTAGGGTTAGGGTTAGGGTAAAGGTTAGTGTTAGGGTTAGAGTTAGGGTAATGTTAAGTGTTAGGGTTAGGGTTAGGGTTAGGATAAGTGTAAAGGTTAGGGTTAGAGTTAGGGTAAGTGTTAGGGTACGGGTTAGGCTTAGGGTTAGGGTTAGGTTTAGGGTTAGTGTTAGGGTAAGGGTAAGGGTAAGAGTTAGGATTAGGGTTAGGGTTAGGATTAGGGTTAAGGTTAGGGTTCGAGTTAGGGTTAGGAGAAGGGTAAGGGTTAGGATAAGGGTTAGTGTTAGGGGTAGGGTTAGGGTGAGAGTAAGGATTAGGGTTAGGTTTAGGGTAAGGGTAAGGGTTAGGGTTAGATTTAGGGTTAGCATTAAGGTTATGGGTAGGGTTAGGGTAAGGGTAAGGGTTAGGGTTACGCTTAGGTTTAGGCTTAGGCGTTAGGGTTAGGATTAGGGTTAGGGTTAGGGTTAATGTTAGGGTAAGGTTTAGGTGAGGGTTAGGGTAAGGGTTAGGGTTAGGTTTAGGGTAAGGCTAAGGTTTAGGGTTAGGGTTAAGGTAAGGGTAAACGTTAGGGTTAGGGTAAGGGTTAGGGTTAGGGTTAATTTTAAGGTGAGGGTTTGGGTTAGGGTTAGGTTAGGGTTAGGGTTAGGTTTTCGGTTAGGCTTAGGGTAAGTGTAAGGTTTAGGGTTAGTGTTAGGGTAAGGTTATGGTTAGAGTTAGGGTTAGGGTTAGGGTTAGGGCGAGGGTTAGGGTAAGGGTTAGGGTTAGGGTTAGGATTAGGGTTAAGTTTAGAGTTAGGGTTAGGGTTAGGGTTAGGGTTAGGGTAAGAGTAAGGGTTTGGGTTAGGGTTATGGTTAGGGTTAGGTTTAGGGTTAGGGTTAGGGCAAGGTAAGGGTTAGGGTTAGGGCGAGGGTTAGGGTAAGGGTTAGGATTAGGGTTAGGGTTAGGGTAAGGGTTAGGTTTAGGGTTAGGGTTAGGGTAAGGGTAAGGGTGAGTGTTAGGGTTAGGGTTAGGGTAAGGGTAAGGGTTAGGGTTAGGGTTAGGGCTAGGGTTAGGTTTAGGGTTAGGGTTACGGTAAGGGTAAGTGTTTGGGTTAGGGTTAGTGTTAGGGTTAGTGTTAGGGTTAGGGGTAGTGTTAGGGTAACTGTAAGGGTTAGGGTTCGGGTTAGTGTTAGGGGTTAGCGTTAGGGTTAGGGTCAGTGTAAGGGTTAGGGTTAGTGTTAGAGTTAGGGTTAGGGTAAGGGTTAGGGTTAGGTTTAGGGTAAGGGTAAGGTTTAGGTTAGGGTTAGGGTTAGGGTTAGTGTTAGGGTAAGGGTAAGGGTTAGGGTTAGGGTTACGGTTAGGGTTAGGGGTTAGAGTTAGGGTTAGGGTTAGGGTTAGGCATAGGGTTAGGTTTCAGGTTAGGGTTAGGTTAGGGTTAGGGCAAGGGTTAGGGTTAGGGTAAGGGTAAGGGTTGTGGTTAGTTTTAGGGTTAGGGTAAGGGTTAGGGTTAGGGTTAGGGTAAGGATTAGAGTTAGGGTTAGTGTTAGGCTAAGTATTAGGATTAGGGTGAGTATTAAGGTTAGGGTTAGGGTTAGGGTTAGGGGTTAGAGTTAGGGTTAGTGTTAGGGTTAGGGTTAGGCTTGGTGGTAAGGTTAGGGTTAGGGTAAGTGTAAATGTTATGCTTAGGGTAAGATTAAGGGTTAGGGTTAGGTTTAGGGTTCGGGTAAGGATTAGGGTTTGTCTTAGGGTTAGGGTGAGGGTTAGTGTTAGGGTTAGGGTTAGGGTTAGCATTAAGGTTATGGTTAGGGTTAGGGCAAGGGTAAGAGTTAGGGTTAGGGTTAGGGGTTAGAGTTAGGGTTAGAGTAAGGGGAAGGGTTAGGGTTATTGTTACGGTTAGGGTAAGGGTAGGGTTAGGGTTGGGTTAGGGTAAGGATTAGGGTTAGGGTTAGTGTTAGCGTAAGTGTTAGTGTTAGGGTTAGGGTTAGGGTTAGCATTAAGGTTATGGTTAGGGTTAGGGTCAGGGTAAGGGTTAGGATTAGGGTTTGGGTTCGGTGTTAGCGTTAGGGTTAGGGTTAGGGTTAGGTTTAGGGTTAGGGTTAGGGTTAGGGTAGGGGTAAGGTTTGGGGTTAGGTTTAGGGTTAGGGTTAGGGTTAGAGTTAGGGTTAAGGTGAGGGTTAGGGTTAGGGTTAGTTTTAGTGTAAGGGTTAGGGTTAGGGTTAAGGTTAGGGTAAGGGTTAGGTTAGGGTTAGGGTAAGGGTTAGAGTTAGGGTTAAGGTGAGGGTTAGGGTTAGGGTTAGGTTTAGTGTAAGGGTTAGGGTTAGGGTTAGTTTAGGGTAAGTGTTAGGGTTAGGGTTAGGTTTAGGGTTAAGGTGAGGGTTAGGGTTAGGTTAGGGTTAGTGTAAGGGTTAGGGTTAGGTTTAGGGTAAGGGTAAGGGTTAGGGTTAGCATTAGGGTTAGGGGTTAGGGTTAGGGTTAGGGATAGCGTTATAGTTAGGTTTGGGGTTAGGGTTAGGGTTAGGGTTAAGGTTAGGGTTAGGGTTATGATTAGGATAGGGGTAAGGTTTAGTGTTAGGTTTAGGGTTAGGTTTAGGATAGGGTAAGTGTTAGGGTTAGTATTAGGGTTAGGTTTGTGTTTGGGGTAAGGGTAAGGGTTAGGGTTAGGGTTAGGGTTCGTTTTAGGGTTAGGGTTAGTGTTAAGGTTAGGGTACTGGTAAGGGGTAGTGTTAAGGTTAGGGTTAGGTTTAGGGTTAGCATTAGGGTTAGGGTAAGGGTTAGGGTTAGGGTAAGTGTTATGGTTAGGGTTAGGGTTAGTTTTAGGGTTGGGGTTGAGGTTAGGGTTAGGGTTAGGGTAAGGGTAAGTGTTATTGTTAGGGTTAGGGTTAGGGTTAGTGGTTAGGGTTAGGGTTAGGGTTAGGGTAAGGGTTAGTGTTAGGGTTAGGGTAAGGGTTAGGGTTAGGGTTAGGGTAAGGGTAAGCGTTAGAGTTAGGGTTAGGGTTAAGTTTAGGGTTAGGGGTTAGGGTTAGGGTTGGGGTTAGTCTTAGGGTAAGTGTTAGGGTTATGGTTATGGTTACGATAAGGATAAGGGTTAGGGTTAGGGTTAGGTTTATTGTTAGGGTTAGGGTAAGGTTAAGTGTTAGGGTTAGAGTTAGAGTTAGGGTTAGGGTTAGGGTTAGTTTTAGGGTTAGGGTAAGGGTTAGGGTAAGTGTTATGGTTAGGTGTAGGGTTAGGGTTAGGGTAAGGGTAAGGTTTTGGGTTAGGTTTAGGGTTAGGGTCATGTTTAGGATTAGGGTTAGGGTAAGGGTAAGGGTTAGGGTTAAGGTTAGGGTTAGGGTTAGGGTTAGGATTAGGGTTGGAGTAAGGGTTAGGGTTAGGTTTAGGTTTAGAGTTAGGGTTATGGTTAGGGTAAGGATTAGGGTTAGGGTTAGGGTTAGGGTAAGGGTTAGGTTTAGGGTTATGTTTAGGGTTAGCATTAAGATTAGGGTTAGGATAAAGGTAAGGGTTAGGGTTAGGGTTAGGGTTAGGGTAAGGGTAAGGTAAGGGTTAGGGTTATGGTTAGGGTTGGGGGTTAGAGTTAGGGTTAGGTTTAGGGTTAGGAATAGGGTTAGATTTCGGGTTAGGGTTAGGGTTAGGGTTAGGGTAAGGGTTAGGATTAGGGTAAGCTTAAGGGTTGTGGTTAGTGTTAGGGTTAGGTTAAGGTTTAGGGTTAGGGTTAGGGTAAGGATTTGGGTTAGGGTTAGTGTTAGGGTAAGTGTTAGGGTTAGGGTTAGGGTGAGCATTAAGGTGAGGGTTAGGGTTAGGGTTACGGGTTAGAGTTAGGGTTAGTGTTAGGGTTAGGGTTAGGCTTGGTGTTAAGGTTAGGGTTAGGGTTAGAGTAATTGTAAGTTTTAGGCTTAGGGTAAGGTTAAGAGTTAGGGTTAGGATTACGGTTAGGGTAAGGGTTAGGGTTAGGGTAAGGGTTATGGTTAGGGTTAGGGTTAGGTTTAGTGTTAGGGTTAGGGTAAGTGTAATATTTAGGGTTAGGTTTAGGGTTGGGGTTAAGGTTAGGGTTAGGGTTAGGGTAAGGGTAAGGGTTAGGGTTAGGTATAGGGTTAGGTTTAGGTTAAGGGTTAGGGTTAGTGTTAGGTTTAGGGTCTGCGTTAGGGTTAGGGTTAGTGTTAGTGGTTACGGTTAGGCTTAGGGTTAGGTTAAGGGTTAGAGTTAGGGTTAGGGTAAGGGTTAGGGTTAGGGTTAGGGTTAGGGTTAGGTTTAGATTTAGGGTTAGGGTTAGGGTTAGTGTAAGGTTAAGTGTTAAGGTTAGGGTTAGGGTAAGACTAAGGGTAAGGGTTAAGGTTAGGCTTAGGTTTAGGGTTAGATTTAGAGTTAGGGTTAGGGTTAGGTTTAGGGTTAGGGTTAGGGTAAGGGTAAGGGTAAGGGTTTGGGTTAGGGTAGGGTTAGGGTCATGTTTAGGGTTAGGGTAAGGGTAAGGGTTAGGGTTAAGTTAGAGTTAGGGTTAGGGTTAGGATTAGAGTACGGGTAATGGTTAGGTTTAGATTTAGGTTCAGAGTTAGGGTTAGCGTTAGGGTTAGGGTTAGTGTTAAGGTTAGGGTTAGGGTTAGGGTAAGTGTAAGGGTTAGGGTTCGGGTTAGGGTTAGGGTTTACCGTTAGGGTCAGGGTTATTGTAATGGTAAGGGTAAGGTTTAGGGTTAGGGTTAGGTTTAGTGTTATGGTTAAGGTAAGTGTAAGGGTTAGGGTTAAGGTTAGGGTTATGGTTAGGTTTAGGGTTAGGGTTAGAGTAAGGGTAAGGTTTTGGGTTAGGTTTAGGGTTAGGGTCATGTTTAGGATTAGGGTTAGGATAAGGGTAAGGGTTAGGGTTAAGGTTAGGGTTAGGGTTAGGATTAGGATTAGGGTTGGAGTAAGGGTTAGGGTTAGGTTTAGGTTTAGAGTTAGGGTTAGGGTAAGGGTTAAGTTAAGGGTAATGGTTAGGGTTAGGTTTAGGTATAGGTTTAGTGAAAGTGTATGGTTAGGGTTAGGGTTCGGTTAAGGATTAGGGTTAGGGTTAGGGTTAGGCTAAGGTTTAGGGTTTGGGTTAGGGAAAGGGTAAGGGTTAGGTTTAGGGTTAGGGTTAGGGTAAGGATTAGGTTTAGCGTTAGGGTTAGGGTAAGGGTTAGGGTTAGTGTTAGCATTAAGATTAGGGTTAGGGTTCGGGTAAGGGTAAGGTTTAGGGTTAGGGTTAGGGTTAGGATAAAGGTAAGGGTTAGGGTTAGGGTTAGGGGTAGGGTTAG
>JANJXV010000286.1:65000-67500 GCA_024803745.1 Megascapheus bottae | reverse complement strand
GGGTTAAGTTTAGGGTTAGGTTTAGGGTAAGGGTTAGGGTTAGGGTTAGGGTTAGGGTAAGGGTAAGGGTTAGGGTTAGTGTTAGGGTTAGGGTTAGGGTAAGGGTTAGGGTATGGGTAAGGGTAAGGATTAGTTTTAAGTTTAGGGTTAGGTTTAGGGTTAGGGTTAGGGTTAGGGTTAGGGTTACGGTAAAGATAAGGGTTAGGGTTAAGGTTAGGGTTAGGGTGAGGTTTAGGGTTAGGGTATGGTTTAGGGTTAGGGTAAGAGTTAGGGTTAGGGTTAGGGTTAGGTTTAGGGTTAGGGTTATGGTAAGGGTAAGGGTTAGGGTTAGGTTTAGGGTTGGTGTTAAGGTTAGGGTTAGGGTGAGAGTAAGGGTAAAGGTTAGGCTTATGGTTAGGGTTAGGGTAAGGGTTAGGGTAAGGATTAGTTTTAGGGTTAGGGTTGGATTTAGGGTAAGGATTAGGGTTAGGTTTAGGGTGAGGGTTAGGATTAGCAAAAAGGTAGGGTTAGCGTTGGGTAATGGTAAGGGTTAGGGTTAGGGTTAGGGTTAGAGGTGGGTTAGAGTTAGTGTTATGGTTAGGGTTATGTTTAGGGTTAGGGTTAGAGTAAGGGTAAGGTTTAGGGTTAGGGTTAGTGTTAGGTTAGGGTTAGGGTTAAGGTTAGGGTTAGGGTTATTGTAAGGGTAAGGGTTAGGATTAGGGTTATGGTTAGGGTAAGGGTAAAGGTTAGGGTTAATGCTAGGGTTAGGGCTAGGGTTAGGGTAAGGGTTAGGGTTAGAGGTTAGTGTTAGTTTTAAGGTAGATTTACGGTAATGGTAAGATTTAGGTTTAGGGTTAGGGTTACGTTTAGGGTTAGGGTTAGGGTAAGGGTAAGTGTTAGGGTTAGTGTTAGGGTTAGGGTTAAGTTACGGTTAGGGTTAGGGTTAGGGTTAGTGTAGGGGTAAGTGTTATGGTTATGGTTATGGTTAGGGTTAGGGTTAGGTTTAAGGTTAGATTTACGGTAATGGTAAGATTTAGGGTTAGGTTTAGGGTTAGGGTTACGTTTAGGGTTAGGGTTAGGGTAAGGGTAAGTGTTAGGGTTTGGTTTAGGGTTAGGGTTAAGTTATGGTTAGGGTTAGGGTTAGGGTTAGTGTAGGGGTAAGTGTTATGTTTAGGGTTAGGGTTAGGGTTATCGTTAGGGTTAGAGTTAGGGTTAGTGTTCGGGTAAGGCTTAGGGTTAGTGTTAGGGTTAGCATTAAGGTTATGGTTAGGGTTAGGGTAAGGGTAAGGGTTAGGGTTAGCGTTAGGGTTAGTGTTGGTGTAATGGTAAGGGTTAGGGTTAGGGTTAGGGTTAGGTTTAGGGTTAGGGTTAGGTTTAGGTTTAGGGTAAGGGTCAGGGTAAGGGTAAGGGTTAGGGTTAGGGTTAGGGTTAGTGTTAGGGTTAGGGTTAGGGTCAAGGTTAGGGTTAGGGTTAGGGTGAGGGTTAGGGTTAGAGTAAGGGTAAGGGTTAGAGTTAGGGTTAGGGTTAGTGTTAGGGGTTAGCGTTAGTGTTAGGGTTAGGGTTAGGGTAAAGGTAAGGTTTAGGGTTACGTTTAGGGTTAGGGTTAGGGTAAGGGTTAGGGTTAGGTTTAGGGTAAGGGTAAGTTTTAGGGTTAGGATTAGGTTTAGGTTTAGGGAAAGGGTAAGTGTTAGGGTTGGGGTTAGATTTAGGGTTATGGTTAGGGTAAGGGTAAGGGTTAGGGTTAGGGTTAGGGTTAGGGTTAGGGTTAGGGTAAAGGTAAAGGTTAGGGTTAAGGTTAGGGTTAGGGTGAGGTTTAGGGTTAGGGTATTGTTTAGGGTTAGGGTAAGAGTTAGGGTTAGGGTTAGGGTTAGGTTTAGGTTTAGGGTTATGGTAAGGGTAAGGGTTAGGGTTAGGTTTAGGGTTGGTGTTAAGGTTAGGGTTAGGGTTCGGGTAAGGGTAAAGGTTTGGGTTTTTGTTAGGGTTAGGGTAAGGGTTAGGGTTAGGGTAAGGGTTAGTTTTAGGTTTAGGGTTGGATTTAGGGTTAGGGGTTAGGGTTAGGGTTAGCGTTAGGGTTAGGGTAAGAGTTAAGGTTATGGTTAGAGTTAGGGTTAGGTTTAGAGTTAGGGTTAGGTTTAGTGTTAGGGTTAGTGTTAGGGTAAGGGTTAGGGTTAGGGTTAGGGTTAGGGTTAGGGTTACGGAAGGGTAAGGGTTAGGGTTAGGTTTAGGTTTAGGGTTAGGTTTTAGGGTTAGGGTTAGCGTTAGGTTTAGGATTAGGGTTAGTGTAAGGGTAAGGATTAGGGTTAGGGTTAGGGTTAGGGTTAGGGTAAGGGTAAGGGTTTGGGTTAGTGTTAGGGTTAGGGTTAGGGTAAGGGTTAGGGTATGGGTAAGGGTTAGGGTTAGGGTTACGGTTAGGGTTAGAGCAAGGGTAAGGATTAGTGTTACGGTTAGGGTTAGGGTTAGGTTTAGGGTTAGGGTTACAGTAAGGGTAATGGTTAGGGTTAGGGTGAGGGAAAGGGTAAGG
>JANJXV010000286.1:7500-55000 GCA_024803745.1 Megascapheus bottae | reverse complement strand
AGGGTAAGGGTTAGTGTTAGGGTTAGGGTAAGGTTTAGGGTTAGGGTTAGGGTAAGGGTAAAGGTTAGAGTTAGGGTTAGGGTTAAGTTTAGGCTTAGGGTTTAAGTTCAGGGTTGGGGTTAGTCTAAGGGTAAGTGTTAGGGTTACGGTTAGGGTTAGGATAAGGATAAGGGTTAGGGTTAGGGTTAGGTTTATTGTTAGGGTTAGGGTAAGGTTAAGTGTTAGGGTTAGGGTTAGAGTTAGGGTTAGGGTTAGGGTTAGGGTAAGGGTTAGGGTTAGGCTTAGGGTTAGGGTTAGGTTTAGAGTTAGGATTAGGGTTAAGGTTAGGGTTAGGGAAAGGGTAAGGTTTTGGTTAGGGTTAGGGGTAGGGTCATGTTTAGGATTAGGATTAGGATAAGGGTAAGGGTTAGGGTTAAGGTTAGTGTTAAGGTTAGAGTTAGTATTAGGGTAGGAGTAAGGGTTAGGGTTAGGGTTAGTGAAAGTGTAAGGGTTAGCGTTAGGGTTAGGGTTAGGGTAAGGATTAGGGTTAGGGTTAGCGTTAGGCTAAGGATTAGGTTTTGGGTTAGGGAAAGGGTAAGGGTTAGGTTTAGGGTTAGGGTTAGGGTAAGGATTAGGATTAGCGTTAGGGTTAGGGTAATGGTTAGGGTTAGGGTTAGGGTTAGCATTAAGATTAGGCTTAGGGTTAGGGTAAGGGTAAGGGTTAGGGTTAGGGTTATGGTTAGGGTAAGGGTAAGGGTAAGGGTTAGGGTTAGGGTTAGGGTTATGGTTAGGTTTAGGGTAAGGTTACGATAAGGGTAAGTGTTGGGATTAGGTTTAGTGTTAGGGTTAGTGTTAAGGTAGGGTTAGGTTTAGGGTAAGTGTAAGGGTTAGGGTTCGGGTTAGGATTAGGGGTTAGGGTTAGGTTCAGGGTAAGGGGTGGGGTAAGGGTAAGGTTTAGGGTTAGGGTTAGGGTTAGGTTTAGGTTAAGGTAAGCGTAAAGGTTAGGGTTAGGTTTAGGGTTAGAGTTAGGGTCAGGTTTAGGGTAAGGGTAAGTTTTAAAGTTAGGGTTAGGGTTAGGGTTAGGGTAATGGTAAGGGTTAGGGTTAAGGTTACGGTTAGGGTTAGGGGTTAGAGTTAGGGTTAGGGTTAGGCTTAGGGATAGGGTTAGGTTTCGGTTTACGGGTAGGGTTAGGGTATGGGTAAGGGTTAGGGTTAGGGTAAGGGTAAGTTTTGTGTTTAGTGTTAGGGTTAGGGTAAGGGTTAGGGTTAGGGTTAGGGTAAGGATTAGGCTTAGAGTTAGTGTTAGGGTAAGTGTTAGGGTTAGGGTTAATGTGAGCATTAAGGTTAGGGATAGGGTTAGGGTTAGGGTAAGGGTTAGGGTTAGGGTTAGGGGTTAGAGTTAGGGTTAGTGTTAGAGTTAGGGTTAGGGTTAGGCTTGGGGTTAAGTTTAGGGTAAGGGTTAGGGTTAGGGTTAGGTATTGGGTTAGGGGTTAGGGTAAGGTTTAGGGTTAGGGTTAGGGTAAAGTTAGATTTATGGTTAGGGTTAGGGTAGGGGTAGTGTTAGTGTTAGGGTTAGTGTTATGGTTAGGGTTAGGTTAAGAGTAAGGGTTAGTGTTAGGATTATGGTTAGAGGTTAGGGTTAGGGTTAGGTTAAGGGTTAGGGTGAGGGTTAGATTTAGGGTAATGGTAAGTGTTAGGTTTAGGGATAGGGTAAGGATAAGGGTTAGGGTTAGGGGTAGGGTAAGGATTAGGGTAAGGGTTAGGGTTAGGATTTGGGTTGGGTTTAGGGTTAGGGTTAGGGTAAGGGTAAGGGTTAGGGTTAGGGTTATGGTTAGGGGTTAGGTTTAGGGTTAGGGTAAGGGTTAGTGTTAGGGTTAGAGTTAGGGTAATGGTAAGTGTTAGGTTTAGGTTTAGGGTTAGGGTTAGGGTAAGGGTAAGGGTTAGGGTTAGGGTTAGGGTAATTGTTGGGGTAAGGGTTAGGGTTAGGGTTAGGGTAGGGCTAGTGTTAGGGTTAGGATTACGGTTAAGGTTACGGTTCTGGTTAGGGTTAGGGAAAGGGTAAGGATTTGGTTAAGGGTTAGTGTTAGGGGTAGGGTTAGGGTGAGGGTAAGGATTAGGGTTAGGTTTAGGGTTAGGGTAAGGGTTAGGGTTATATTTAGGGTTAGCATTAAGGTTAGGGGTAGGGTTGGGGTAAGGGTAAGGGTTAGGGTTAGGGTTAGGTTTAGGCTTAGGCGTTAGGGTTAGGATTAGGGTAAGGGTTAGGGTTAGGGTAAGGTTTAGGTTAGGGTTAGGGTAAGGGTTAGGGTTAGGTTTAGGGTAAGGCTAAGGTTTAGGGTTATGGTTAGGGTTAAGGTAAGGGTAAGGGTTAGGGTTAGGGTAAGGGTTACGGTTAGGTTTAGTTTTAAGGTGAGGGTTAGGGTTAGGGTTAGGTTAGGGTTAGGGTTAGGTTTAGGGTTAGGCTAAGGGTAAGTGTAAGGGTTATGGTTAGTGTTAGGGTAAGGATAAGGGTTAGGGTTAGAGTTAGGGTTCGGGTTAGGTTTAGATTTAGGGTTAAGGTAAGGATAAGGGTTAGGGTTAGGGTTAGGGTTATGGTAAGACTAAGGGTAAGGGTTAGGGTTAGGCTCAGGCTTAGGGTTAGGTTTAGAGATAGGGTTAGCGTTAGGTTTAGAGTTAGGGTTAGGGTAAGGGTAAGGGTTTGGGTTAGGGTTATGGTTAGGGTTAGGTTTAGGGTTAGGGTTAGGGCAATGGTAAGGGTTAGGGTTAAGATTGGGTTAGGGTTAGAGTTAGGGTTAGGGTTAGGGTAACGGTTATGGTTAGCGTTAGCGTTAGGGTTCGCATTAAGTTTAGGGTTAGGGTTAGGGTAAGGGTAAGGGTTAGGGTTAGGGTTAGGGTTAGGGTTAGGGTTAGGTTAAGGGTAAGGTTTAGGTTTAGGGTTAGGGCTAGGGTTAGGATTAGGGTTAGGGTTACGGTAAGTGTAAGTGTTGGGGTTAGGGTTAGTGTTAGAGTTAGTGTTAAGGTTAGGGTTAGGGTTAGGGTAACTGTACGGTTAGGGTTCGGGTTAGTGTTAGGGGTTAGGGTTAGGGTTAGGGTTAGGGTTAAGGTCAGTGTAAGGGTTAGGGTTAGGGTTAGAGTTAGGGTTAGGGTAAGGGTTAGGGTTAGGTTTAGGGTAAGGGTAAGGTTTAATGTTAGGGTTAGGGTTAGGGTTAGTGTTAGGGTAAGGGTAAGGGTTAGGGTTAGGGTTACGGTTAGGGTTAGGGGTTAGAGTTAGGGTTAGGGTTAGGGTTAGGGATAGGGTTAGGATTCGGTTTAGGGTTAAGTTTAGGGGTTAGAGTTAGGGTTAGTGTTAGGGTTAGGGTTAGGCTTGGTGTTAAGTTTAGGGTTAGGGTTAGGGTAAGTGTAAGTGTTAGGCTTAGGGTAAGGTTAAGGGTTAGGGTTAGTGTTAGAGTTAGTGTTAAGGTTAGGGTTAGGGTTAGGGTAACTGTACGGTTAGGGTTCGGGTTAGTGTTAGGGGTTAGGCTTAGGGTTAGGGTTAGGGTTAAGGTCAGTGTAAGGGTTAGGGTTAGGGTTAGGGGTTAGAGTTAGGGTTAGGGTTAGGGTTAGGGTTAGGTTTAGGGTTAGGGTTAGGGTTAGGGTAAGGGTAAGTGTTAGGGTTAGGGTTAGGATTAGGGTAAGGGTAAGGATTAGGGTTAGGGTTAGGGTTAGGGTAAAGGTTAGGGTTAGGGTTAGGTTTAGGGTTAGCATTAAGATTAGGGATAGGGTTAGGGTAAGGGTAAGGGTTAGGGTTAGGGTTAGGATTAGGGTAAGGGTAAGGGTTAGGGTTAGGGTTACGGTTAGGGTTAGGGGTTAGAGTTAGGGTTAGGGTTAGGGGTAGGGATAGGGTTAGGTTTCGGGTTAGGGTTAGGGTTGGGGTAAGGGTTAGTGTTAGGGTAAGGGTAAGTGTTGTGGTTAGTGTTAGGGTTAGGGGAAGGGTTAGGGTTAGGGTTAGGGTAAGGATTAGGGTTAGGGTTAGTGTTAGGCTTAGTATTAGGGTTAGGGTGAGCATTAGGGTTAGGGTTAGGGTTAGGGGTTAGAGTTAGTGTTAGTGTTAGGGTTAGGGTTAGGCTTGGTGTTAAGGTTAGTGTTAGGGTTAGGGTAAGTGTAAGTGTTAGGCTTAGGGTAAGGTTAAGGGTTAGGGTTAGGGTTACAGTAAGGGTAAGGGTTAGGGTTAGGGTTAGGGTAAGGATTATGTTTAGGGTTAATGTTAGGGTGAGGGTTAGGGTTAGGGTTAGGGTTAGAGTTAGCATTAAGGTTAGGGTTAGGGTTAGGGTTAGGGTAAGGGTAAGGGTAAGTGTTAGGGTGAGTGTTAGGGTCAGGGTTAGGGTAAGGGTTAGTGTAAGGGGAAGTGTTAGGGTTAGGATTAGGTTTAGGGTTAATGAAAGGGTAAGGGTTAGTGTTAGGTTTAGGGTAAGGATTAGGATTATTGTTAGGTTTAGGGTAAGGATTAGGGTTAGGGTTTGGGAAAGGGTAAGTGTTAGGATTAGGGTTAGTGTTAGGGTTATGTTTAGGGTTAGGGTAAGGGTTAGGTTTAGGGTAAGGGTTAGGTTTATGTTTAGGGTAAGGGTAAGGGTAAGGGTTAGAGTTAGGTTTAGGCTTGGGGTTAAGGTTAGGGTTAGGGTAAGGGTTAGGGTTAGGGTTAGGGTTAGGGTAAGGTTTAGGGTTAGGGTTAGTGTAAGGTTTAGGGTTAGAGTTAGGGTTAGGGTTAGGTTTAGGGTTAGCGTTAGGGTAAGGGTAAGGGTTAGGGTTAAGGTTAGGGTTAGGGTTAGGGTTAGGGTAAGGATTAGGGTTAGGTTTAGGGTTAGGGTAAGGTTTAGGTTTAGGGTTAGGTTTAGGGTTAGCATTAAGATTAGGGTTAGGGTTAGGGTAAGGGTAAGGGTTAGGGTTAGGGTTAGGGTTAGGGTAAGGGTAAGGGTTAGGGTTAGGTTTAGGGTTAGGGTTAGGTTTAGGTTTAGGGTTACCGTAAGGGTAAGGGTTGGGGTTAGGCTAAGTGTTAGGGTTAGTGTTAAGGTTAGGATTAGGTTTAGGGTAAGCGTAAGGGTTAGAGTTTCGGGTGTTTGTTAGGGGTTAGGGTTAGGGTTAGGGTAAGGGTAAGGTTTAGGGTTAGGGTTAGGGTTAGGGTTAGAGTTAAGGTAAGTGTAAGGTTTAGGTTTAGGGATAGAGTTAGGGTTATGGTAAGGGTTAGGGTTAGGTTTAGGGTAAGGGTAAAGTTTAAGGTTAGGGTTAGGGTTATGGTTAGTGTTAGCGTAAGGGTAAGGGTTAGGGTTAGGATTACGGTTAGGGTTAGGGTTTAGAGTTAGGGTTAGGTTTAGGGTTAGGGATAGGGTTAGGTTTCGCGTTAGGGTTAGGGTTAGTGTTAGGGTAAGGATTAGGGTAAGGGTAAGGGTAAGGGTTGTGGTTAGTGTTAGGGTTAGGGTAAGGGTTAGGGTTAATGTTAGTGTTAGGGAAAGTGTTAGGGTTAGGGTTAGTGTTAGGGTTAGGGTTAGGGTTAGGGTTAGGGGTTAGAATTAGGGTTAGTGTTAGGGTTAGGGTTAGGCTTAGGCTTAGGGTTAAGGTTAGGGTTATGGTTAGGGTAAGGGTAAGTTTTAGGGTTAGGGTAAGGGTAAGGATTAGGGTTAGGGTTACGGTTTGGGGTTAGGTTTAGGGTTAGGGTTAGGGTTAGATTTAGGGTTAAGGCGAGGGTTAGGGTTAGGGTTAGGTTTAGTGTAAGGGTTAGGGTTAGTGTTAGGGTTAGGGTAAGGGGTAGGTTAGAGTTAGGGTAAGGGTTAGGGATAGGTTTAGGGTAAGGATAAGGTTTAGAGTTAGGGGTAGGGTTAGGATTAAGGTTAAGGTGAGGGTTAGGGTTAGGGTTAGGTTTAGTGTAAGGGTTAGGGTTAGTGTTAGGATTAGTGTAAGGGGTAGGTTAGAGTTAGGGTAAGGGTTAGGGATACGTTTAGGGTAAGGATAAGGTTTAGAGTTAGGGGTAGGATTAGGGTTAGGGTAAGAGTAAGGTCTAGGGTTAGGTTTAGGGTTAGAGTTAAGGTAAGGGTAAGGGTTAGGGTTAGCATTACTTTAGGGTTAGGGTAAGTGTTAGGGTTAGGGTTAGGGTTAGGGTTAAGGTGAGGGTTAGTGTTAGGGTTAGGTGAGGGTTAGGGTAAGGGTTAGGGTTAGTTTTAGGGTAAGGGTAAGGGTTAGGGTTAGCATTAGGGTTAGGGGTTAGGGTTAGGGTTAGGGATAGGGTTAGGGTTAGGTTTGGGTTTAGGGTTAGGGTTAGGGTTAAGGTTAGCGTTAGGGTTATGATTAGGTTAGTTGTAAGGGTTAGGGTTAGGTTTAGGGTTAGGGTTAGGGTAAGGGTTAGGGTTAGGGTTAGTGTTAGGTTTAGGTTTGGGGTTAGGGTAAGGGTAAGGGTAAGGGTTAGAGTTAGAGTTAGGGTTAAGTTTAGGATTAGAGGTTAGGTTTAGGGTTAGGGTTAGGCTAAGGGTAAGTGTTAGGGTTTGGTTTAGGGTTAGGGTAAAGATAAGGGTTAGGGTTAGGGTTAGGGTTAGGTTTAGGGTTAGGGTTAGAGTACGGTTAAGTGTTAGGGTTAGGTTTAGGGTAAGGTTTAGGTTTAGGCTTAGGGTTCGGGTTAGGTTTAGAGTTAGGGTTAGGGTTATGTTTAGGGTTAGTTTAGGGTTAGGGTAAGTGTTAGGGTTAGTGTTAGGGTTAGGGTTAAGGTGAGGGTTAGGGCTAGGGTTAGGTTAGGGTTAGGGTAAGGGTTAGGGTTAGGTTTAGGGTAAGGGTAAGTGTTAGGGTTAGCATTAGGGTTAGGGATTAGGGTTAGGGTTAGGGATAGGGTTATGGTTTCAGGTTAGGGGTAGGGTTAGGGTTAGGGTAAGGCTTAGGGTTAGGGTAAGGGTAAAGGTAAGGGTTGTGGTTAGTGTTATGGTTAGGGTAATGGTTAGGGTTAGGGTTAGGGTTAGGGCAAGAATTAGGGTTAGGGTTAGTGTTAGGGTTAGGGTTAGGGTTAGGGTGAGCATTGAGGTTAGGGTTAGGGTTAGGGGTTAGAATTAGGGTTAGTGTTAGGGTTAGGGTTAGGCTTAGGCTTAGGGTTAAGGTTAGGGTTATGGTTAGGGTAAGGGTAAGTTTTAGGGTTAGGGTAAGGGTAAGGATTAGGGTTAGGGTTACGGTTTGGGGTTAGGTTTATGGTTAGGGTTAGGGTTAGATTTAGGGTTAAGGTGAGGGTTAGGGTTAGGGTTAGGTTTAGTGTAAGGGTTAGGGTTAGTGTTAGGGTTAGGGTAAGGGGTAGGTTAGAGTTAGGGTAAGGGTTAGGGATAGGTTTAGGGTAAGGATAAGGTTTAGAGTTAGGGGTAGGTTTAGGGTTAGGGTTAAGGTGAGGGTTAGGGTTAGGGTTAGGTTTAGTGTAAGGGTTAGGGTTAGTGTTAGGATTAGGGTAAGGGGTAGGTTAGAGTTAGGGTAAGGGTTAGGGATAGGTTTAGGGTAAGGATAAGGTTTAGAGTTAGGGGTAGGATTAGGGTTAGGGTAAGGGTAAGGTCTAGGGTTAGGTTTAGGGTTAGAGTTAAGGTAAGGGTAAGGGTTAGGGTTAGCGTTACTTTAGGGTTAGGGTAAGTGTTAGGGTTAGGGTTAGGGTTAGGGTTAAGGTGAGGGTTAGTGTTAGGGTTAGGTGAGGGTTAGGGTAAGGGTTAGGGTTAGTTTTAGGGTAAGGGTAAGGTTTAGGGTTAGCATTAGGGTTAGGGGTTAGGGTTAGGGTTAGGGATAGGGTTAGGGTTAGGTTTGGGTTTAGGGTTAGGGTTAGGGTTAAGGTTAGGGTTAGGGTTATGATTAGGTTAGTTGAAAGGGTTAGGGTTAGGTTTAGGGTTAGGTTTAGGGTAAGGGTAAGGGTTAGGGTTAGTGTTAGGTTTAGGTTTGGGGTTAGGGTAAGGGTAAGGGTAAGGGTTAGAGTTAGAGTTAGGGTTAAGTTTAGGGTTAGAGGTTAGGTTTAGGGTTAGGGTTAGGCTAAGTGTAAGTGTTAGGGTTTGGGTTAGGGTTAGGGTAAGGATAAGGGTTAGGGTTAGGGTTAGGGTTAGGTTTAGGGTTAGGGTTAGAGTACGGTTAAGTGTTAGGGTTAGGTTTAGGGTAAGGTTTAGGGTTAGGGTTAGGTTTAGAGTTAGGGTTAGGGTTAGGTTTAGGGTTAGGGTTAGGTTAAGGGTAAGGGCTTGGGTTAGGGTTAGGGTAAGGTTTAGGTTTAGGGTAAGGGAAAGGGTTGTGGTTAGTGTTAGGGTTAGGGTAAGGGTTAGGTTTAGGGTTAGGGTTAGGGTAAGGATTAGGGTTAGGGTTAGTGTTAGGGTTAGGGTTAGGGTTAGGGTGAGCATTAAGTTTAGGGTTAGGGTTAGGGTTAGGGGTTAGAATTAGGGTTAGTGTTAGGGTTAGGCTTGGGGTTAAGGTTAGGGTTATGGTTAGGGTAAGGGTATGTTTTAGGGTTAGGGTAAGTGTAAGGGTTAGGGTTAGGGTTACGGTTAGGGTAAGAGTAGGGTTAGGGTTGGGTTAGGGTAAGGATTAGGGTTAGGGTTAGTGTTAGGGTTAGCATGAAGGTTATGGTTAGGGTTAGGGTCAGGGTAAGGGTTAGGGTTAGGGTTGGGTTAGGTGTTAGAGTTAGGGTTAGGGTTAGGTTTAGGGTTAGGGTTAGGGTTAGGGTAAGGTTAGGTTTGGGGTTAGGTTTAGGGTTAGGGTTAGAGTTAGGGTTAAGGTGAGGGTTAGGGTTAGGGTTAGGTTTAGGGTAAGGGTTAGCATTAGGGTTAGGGTCAGGGTAAGGGTTAGGTTAGGGTTAGGGTAAGGGTTAGGGATAGGTTTAGGGTAAGGATAATTTTTAGAGTTTGGGGTAGGGTTAGGGTTAGGGTAAGGGTACGGTCTAGAGTTAGGTTTAGGGTTAGAGTTAAGGTAAGGGTAAGGGTTAGGTTTAGGGTTAGTTTAGGGTTAGGGTAAGTGTTAGGGTTAGTGTTAGGGTTAGGGTTAAGGTGAGGGTTAGGGTTAGGGTTAGGTTAGGGTTAGGGTAAGGGTTAGGGTTAGGTTTAGGGTAAGGGTAAGTGTTAGGGTTAGCATTAGGGTTAGGGATTAGGGTTAGGGTTAGGGATAGGGTTATGGTTTCAGGTTAGGGGTAGGGTTAGGGTTAGGGTAAGGGTTAGGGTTAGGGTAAGGGTAAAGGTAAGGGTTGTGGTTAGTGTTAGGGTTAGGGTAAGTGTTAGGGTTAGGGTTAGGGTTAGGGCAAGGATTAGGGTTAGGGTTAGTGTTAGGGTTAGGGTTAGGGTTAGGGTGAGCATTGAGGTTAGGGTTAGGGTTAGGGGTTAGAATTAGGGTTAGTGTTAGGGTTAGGGTTAGGCTTAGGCTTAGGGTTAAGGTTAGGGTTATGGTTAGGGTAAGGGTAAGTTTTAGGGTTAGGGTAAGGGTAAGGATTAGGGTTAGGGTTACGGTTAGGATAAGGGTTAGGTTAGGGTTAGGGTAAGGGTTAGGGTTAGGGTAAGGGTAAAGGTAAGGGTTGTGGTTAGTGTTATGGTTAGGGTAAGGGTTAGGGTTAGGGTTAGGGTTAGGGCAAGAATTAGGGTTAGGGTTAGTGTTAGGGTTAGGGTTAGGGTTAGGTTTAGTGTAAGGGTTAGGGTTAGTGTTAGGGTTAGGGTAAGGGGTAGGTTAGAGTTAGGGTAAGGGTTAGGGATAGGTTTAGGGTAAGGATAAGGTTTAGAGTTAGGGGTAGGGTTAGGGTTAGGGTTAAGGTGAGGGTTAGGGTTAGGGTTAGGTTTAGTGTAAGGGTTAGGGTTAGTGTTAGGATTAGGGTAAGGGGTAGGTTAGAGTTAGGGTAAGGGTTAGGGATAGGTTTAGGGTAAGGATAAGGTTTAGAGTTAGGGGTAGGATTAGGGTTAGGGTAAGGGTAAGGTCTAGGGTTAGGTTTAGGGTTAGAGTTAAGGTAAGGGTAAGGGTTAGGGTTAGCGTTAGTTTAGGGTTAGGGTAAGTGTTAGGGTTAGGGTTAGGGTTAGGGTTAAGGTGAGGGTTAGTGTTAGGGTTAGGTGAGGGTTAGGGTAAGGGTTAGGGTTAGTTTTAGGGTAAGGGTAAGGTTTAGGGTTAGCATTAGGGTTAGGGGTTAGGGTTAGGGTTAGGGATAGGGTTAGGGTTAGGTTTGGGTTTAGGGTTAGGGTTAGGGTTAAGGTTAGCGTTAGGGTTATGATTAGGTTAGTTGTAAGGGTTAGGGTTAGGTTTAGGGTTAGGGTTAGGGTCAGGGTTAGAGTTAGGGTTAGTGTTAGGTTTAGGTTTGGGGTTAGAGTAAGGGTAAGGGTAAGGGTTAGAGTTAGAGTTAGGGTTAAGTTTAGGGTTAGAGGTTAGGTTTAGGGTTAGGGTTAGGCTAAGGGTAAGTGTTAGGGTTTGGGTTAGGGTTAGGGTAAGGATAAGGGTTCGGGTTAGGGTTAGGGTTAGGTTTAGGGTTAGGGTTAGAGTACGGTTAAGTTTTAGGGTTAGGTTTAGGGTAAGGTTTAGGGTTAGGCTTAGGGTTAGGGTTAGGTTTAGAGTTAGGGTTAGGGTTATGTTTAGGGTTAGTTTAGGGTTAGGGTAAGTGTTAGGGTTAGTGTTAGGGTTAGGGTTAAGGTGAGGGTTAGGGTTAGGGTTAGGTTAGGGTTAGGGTAAGGGTTAGGGTTAGGGTAAGGGTAAAGGTAAGGGTTGTGGTTAGTGTTATGGTTAGGGTAAGGGTTAGGGTTAGGGTTAGGGTTAGGGCAAGAATTAGGGTTAGGGTTAGTGTTAGGGTTAGGGTTAGGGTTAGGGTGAGCATTGAGGTTAGGGTTAGGGTTAGGGGTTAGAATTAGGGTTAGTGTTAAGGTTAGGGTTAGGCTTAGGCTTAGGGTTAAGGTTAGGGTTATGGTTAGGGTAAGGGTAAGTTTTAGGGTTAGGGTAAGGGTAAGGATTAGGGTTAGGGTTACGGTTTGGGGTTAGGTTTAGGGTTAGGGTTAGGGTTAGATTTAGGGTTAAGGTGAGGGTTAGGGTTAGGGTTAGGTTTAGTGTAAGGGTTAGGGTTAGTGTTAGGGTTAGGGTAAGGGGTAGGTTAGAGTTAGGGTAAGGGTTAGGGATAGGTTTAGGGTAAGGATAAGGTTTAGAGTTAGGGGTAGGGTTAGGGTTAGGGTTAAGGTGAGGGTTAGGGTTAGGGTTAGGTTTAGTGTAAGGGTTAGGGTTAGTGTTAGGATTAGGGTAAGGGGTAGGTTAGAGTTAGGGTAAGGGTTAGGGATAGGTTTAGGGTAAGGATAAGGTTTAGAGTTAGGGGTAGGATTAGGGTTAGGGTAAGGGTAAGGTCTAGGGTTAGGTTTAGGGTTAGAGTTAAGGTAAGGGTAAGGGTTAGGGTTAGCGTTACTTTAGGGTTAGGGTAAGTGTTAGGGTTAGGGTTAGGGTTAGGGTTAAGGTGAGGGTTAGTGTTAGGGTTAGGTGAGGGTTAGGGTAAGGGTTAGGGTTAGTTTTAGGGTAAGGGTAAGGTTTAGGGTTAGCATTAGGGTTAGGGGTTAGGGTTAGGGTTAGGGATAGGGTTAGGGTTAGGTTTGGGTTTAGGGTTAGGGTTAGGGTTAAGGTTAGCGTTAGGGTTATGATTAGGTTAGTTGTAAGGGTTAGGGTTAGGTTTAGGGTTAGGGTTAGGGTAAGGGTTAGGGTTAGGGTTAGTGTTAGGTTTAGGTTTGGGGTTAGGGTAAGGGTAAGGGTAAGGGTTAGAGTTAGAGTTAGGGTTAAGTTTAGGGTTAGAGGTTAGGTTTAGGGTTAGGGTTAGGCTAAGGGTAAGTGTTAGGGTTTGGGTTAGGGTTAGGGTAAGGATAAGGGTTCGGGTTAGGGTTAGGGTTAGGTTTAGGGTTAGGGTTAGAGTACGGTTAAGTTTTAGGGTTAGGTTTAGGGTAAGGTTTAGGGTTAGGCTTAGGGTTAGGGTTAGGTTTAGAGTTAGGGTTAGGGTTATGTTTAGGGTTAGTTTAGGGTTAGGGTAAGTGTTAGGGTTAGTGTTAGGGTTAGGGTTAAGGTGAGGGTTAGGGTTAGGGTTAGGTTAGGGTTAGGGTAAGGGTTAGGGTTAGGATTAGGGTAAGGGTAAGTGTTAGGGTTAGCATTAGGGTTAGGGATTAGGGTTAGGGTTAGGGATAGGGTTATGGTTTCAGGTTAGGGGTAGGGTTAGGGTTAGGGTAAGGGTTAGGGTTAGGGTAAGGGTAAAGGTAAGGGTTGTGGTTAGTGTTATGGTTAGGGTAAGGGTTAGGGTTAGGGTTAGGGTTAGGGCAAGAATTAGGGTTAGGGTTAGTGTTAGGGTTAGGGTTAGGGTTAGGGTGAGCATTGAGGTTAGGGTTAGGGTTAGGGGTTAGAATTAGGGTTAGTGTTAAGGTTAGGGTTAGGCTTAGGCTTAGGGTTAAGGTTAGGGTTATGGTTAGGGTAAGGGTAAGTTTTAGGGTTAGGGTAAGGGTAAGGATTAGGGTTAGGGTTACGGTTTGGGGTTAGGTTTAGGGTTAGGGTTAGGGTTAGATTTAGGGTTAAGGTGAGGGTTAGGGTTAGGGTTAGGTTTAGTGTAAGGGTTAGGGTTAGTGTTAGGGTTAGGGTAAGGGGTAGGTTAGAGTTAGGGTAAGGGTTAGGGATAGGTTTAGGGTAAGGATAAGGTTTAGATTTAGGGGTAGGGTTAGGGTTAGGGTTAAGGTGAGGGTTAGGGTTAGGGTTAGGTTTAGTGTAAGGGTTAGGGTTAGTGTTAGGATTAGGGTAAGGGGTAGGTTAGAGTTAGGGTAAGGGTTAGGGATAGGTTTAGGGTAAGGATAAGGTTTAGAGTTAGGGGTAGGATTAGGGTTAGGGTAAGGGTAAGGTCTAGGGTTAGGTTTAGGGTTAGAGTTAAGGTAAGGGTAAGGGTTAGGGTTAGCGTTAGTTTAGGGTTAGGGTAAGTGTTAGGGTTAGGGTTAGGGTTAGGGTTAAGGTGAGGGTTAGTGTTAGGGTTAGGTGAGGGTTAGGGTAAGGGTTAGGGTTAGTTTTAGGGTAAGGGTAAGGTTTAGGGTTAGCATTAGGGTTAGGGGTTAGGGTTAGGGTTAGGGATAGGGTTAGGGTTAGGTTTGGGTTTAGGGTTAGGGTTAGGGTTAAGGTTAGCGTTAGGGTTATGATTAGGTTAGTTGTAAGGGTTAGGGTTAGGTTTAGGGTTAGGGTTAGGGTAAGGGTTAGGGTTAGGGTTAGTGTTAGGTTTAGGTTTGGGGTTAGGGTAAGGGTAAGGGTAAGGGTTAGAGTTAGAGTTAGGGTTAAGTTTAGGGTTAGAGGTTAGGTTTAGGGTTAGGGTTAGGCTAAGGGTAAGTGTTAGGGTTTGGGTTAGGGTTAGGGTAAGGATAAGGGTTCGGGTTAGGGTTAGGGTTAGGTTTAGGGTTAGGGTTAGAGTACGGTTAAGTTTTAGGGTTAGGTTTAGGGTAAGGTTTAGGGTTAGGCTTAGGGTTAGGGTTAGGTTTAGAGTTAGGGTTAGGGTTATGTTTAGGGTTAGTTTAGGGTTAGGGTAAGTGTTAGGGTTAGTGTTAGGGTTAGGGTTAAGGTGAGGGTTAGGGTTAGGGTTAGGTTAGGGTTAGGGTAAGGGTTAGGGTTAGGATTAGGGTAAGGGTAAGTGTTAGGGTTAGCATTAGGGTTAGGGATTAGGGTTAGGGTTAGGGATAGGGTTATGGTTTCAGGTTAGGGGTAGGGTTAGGGTTAGGGTAAGGGTTAGGGTTAGGGTAAGGGTAAAGGTAAGGGTTGTGGTTAGTGTTATGGTTAGGGTAAGGGTTAGGGTTAGGGTTAGGGTTAGGGCAAGAATTAGGGTTAGGGTTAGTGTTAGGGTTAGGGTTAGGGTTAGGGTGAGCATTGAGGTTAGGGTTAGGGTTAGGGGTTAGAATTAGGGTTAGTGTTAAGGTTAGGGTTAGGCTTAGGCTTAGGGTTAAGGTTAGGGTTATGGTTAGGGTAAGGGTAAGTTTTAGGGTTAGGGTAAGTGTAAGGATTAGGGTTAGGGTTACGGTTTGGGGTTAGGTTTAGGGTTAGGGTTAGGGTTAGATTTAGGGTTAAGGTGAGGGTTAGGGTTAGGGTTAGGTTTAGTGTAAGGGTTAGGGTTAGTGTTAGGGTTAGGGTAAGGGGTAGGTTAGAGTTAGGGTAAGGGTTAGGGATAGGTTTAGGGTAAGGATAAGGTTTAGAGTTAGGGGTAGGGTTAGGGTTAGGGTTAAGGTGAGGGTTAGGGTTAGGGTTAGGTTTAGTGTAAGGGTTAGGGTTAGTGTAAGGATTAGGGTAAGGGGTAGGTTAGAGTTAGGGTAAGGGTTAGGGATAGGTTTAGGGTAAGGATAAGGTTTAGAGTTAGGGGTAGGATTAGGGTTAGGGTAAGGGTAAGGTCTAGGGTTAGGTTTAGGGTTAGAGTTAAGGTAAGGGTAAGGGTTAGGGTTAGCGTTAGTTTAGGGTTAGGGTAAGTGTTAGGGTTAGGGTTAGGGTTAGGGTTAAGGTGAGGGTTAGTGTTAGGGTTAGGTGAGGGTTAGGGTAAGGGTTAGGGTTAGTTTTAGGGTAAGGGTAAGGGTTAGGGTTAGCATTAGGGTTAGGGGTTAGGGTTAGGGTTAGGGATAGGGTTAGGGTTAGGTTTGGGTTTAGGGTTAGGGTTAGGGTGAAGGTTAGGGTTAGGGTTATGATTAGGTTAGTTGTAAGGGTTAGGGTTAGGTTTAGGGTTAGGATTAGGGTAAGGGTAAGGGTTAGGGTTAGTGTTAGGTTTAGGTTTGGGGTTAGGTTAAGGGTAAGGGTAAGGGTTAGAGTTAGAGTTAGGGTTAAGTTTAGGGTTAGAGGTTAGGTTTAGGGTTAGGGTTAGGCTAAGTGTAAGTGTTAGGGTTTGGGTTATGGTTAGGGTAAGGATAAGGGTTAGGGTTAGGGTTAGGTTTAGGTTTAGGGTTAGAGTACGGTTAAGTGTTAGGGTTAGGTTTAGGGTAAGGTTTAGGGTTAGGCTTAGGGTTAGGGTTAGGTTTAGAGTTAGGGTTAGGGTTAGGTTTAGGGTTAGGGTTAGGTTAAGGGTAAGGGCTTGGGTTACGGTTAGGGTTAGGGTCATGTTTATGGTTAGGGTTAGGGTAAGGGTAAGGGTTAGGGTTAAGGTTAGGGTTAGGGTTAGGGTTAGGATTAGAGTAGGGGTAAGGGTTAGGGTTAGGTTTAAGTTCAGAGTTAGGGTTAGGGTTAGGGTTAGGTCAGGGTTATTGTTATGCTATGGGTAAGGTTTAGGGTTAGGGTTAGGGTTAGGGTTAGGATTAAGGTAAATGTAAGGTTTAGGGTTAAGGTTAGGGTTAGAGTTAGGGTTAGGTTTCGGGTAAGGGTAAGTTTTAAGGTTAGGGTTAGGTTTAGGGTTAGGGTTACTATAAGGGTAAAGGTTAGGTTTAGGGTTACGGTTAGGGTTAGGGGTTAGAGTTAGGGTTAGTGTTAAGGATAGGGTTAGGTTTCGGGTTAGGGGTAGGGTTAGGTTTAGGGTAAGGTTTAGGTTTAGGGTAAGGGAAAGGGTTGTGGTTAGTGTTAGGGTTAGGGTAAGGGTTAGGTTTAGGGTTAGGGTTAGGGTAAGGATTAGGGTTAGGGTTAGGGTTAGGGTTAGGGTTAGGGTGAGCATTAAGGTTAGGGTTAGGGTTAGGGTTAGGGGTTAGAATTAGGGTTAGTGTTAGGGTTAGGCTTGGGGTTAATTTTAGGGTTATGGTTAGGGTAAGGGTATGTTTTAGGGTTAGGGTAAGTGTAAGGGTTAGGGTTAGGGTTACGGTTAGGGTAAGAGTAGGGTTAGGGTTGGGTTAGGGTAAGGATTAGGGTTAGGGTTAGTGTTAGGGTAAGTGTTAGTGTTAGGGTTAGGGTTATGGTTAGCATGAAGGTTATTGTTAGGGTTAGGGTTAGGGTCAGGGTAAGGGTTAGGGTTAGGGTTGGGTTAGGTGTTAGAGTTAGGGTTAGGGTTAGGTTTAGGTTTAGGGTTAGGGTTAGGGTAAGGTTAGGTTTGGGGTTAGGTTTAGGGTTAGGGTTAGAGTTAGGGTTAAGGTGAGGGTTAGGGTTAGGGTTAGGTTTAGGGTAAGGGTTAGGGTTAGGGTTAGGGTTAGGGTAAGGGTTAGGTTAGGGTTAGGGTAAGGGTTAGGGATAGGTTTAGGGTAAGGATAATTTTTAGAGTTTGGGGTAGGGTTAGGGTTAGGGTAAGGGTACGGTCTAGAGTTAGGTTTAGGGTTAGAGTTAAGGTAAGGGTAAGGGTTAGGTTTAGGGTTAGTTTAGGGTTAGGGTAAGTGTTAGGGTTAGTGTTAGGGTTAGGGTTAAGGTGAGGGTTAGGGTTAGGGTTAGGTTAGGGTTAGGGTAAGGGTTAGGGTTAGGTTTAGGGTAAGGGTAAGGGTTAGGGTTAGCATTAGGGTTAGGGATTAGGGTTAGGGTTAGGGATAGGGTTATGGTTTCAGGTTAGGGGTAGGGTTAGGGTTAGGGTAAGGGTTAGGGTTAGGGTAAGGGTAAAGGTAAGGGTTGTGGTTAGTGTTAGGGTTAGGGTAAGGGTTAGGGTTAGGGTTACGGTTAGGGCAAGTTTTAGGGTTAGGGTTAGTGTTAGGGTTAGGGTAAGGATGAGGGTTAGGGTTAGTGTTAGGGTAAGGGTTAGTGTTAGTGTTAGGGTTAGTGTTAGCATTAAGGTTATGGTTAGGGTTAGGGTAAGGGTAAGTGTTAGGGTTAGGGTTAGGGTTAGGATTTAGAGTTAGGGTTAGGGTTAGGGTTAGGGTTAGTGAAAGGCTTATGGTTAGGGTTAGGGTTAGGGTAAGGATTAGGGTTATTGTTAGAGTTAGGGTAAGGATTAGCTTTAGGGTTTGGGAAAGTGTAAGGGTGAGGATTAGGGTTAGGTTTAGGGTTATGTTTAGGATTAGGGTAAGGGTTAGGTTTAGGGTAAGGGTTAGGGTTAGGGTTAGGTTTATGGTTAGGGTTAGGGTAAGGGTAAGGGTTAGGGTTAGGGTAAAGGTAAGGGTTAGGGTTAGGGTTAGGGTAAGGTTTAGGGATAGGGATAGGGTAAGGCTTGGGGTTAAGTTTAGGGTTAGGGTAAGGATTAGGGTTAGGGTTAGGGTTAGGGTTAGCATTAAGATTAGGTTTAGGGTTAGGGTTAGGGTAAAGGTAAGGATGAGGGTTAGGGTTAGAGTTAGTGTTAGGTTTAGGGTTAGGGTTACGGTAAGGGTAAGTGTTGGGGTTAGGGTTAGTGTTAGGTTTAGTGTTAAAGTTAGGGTTAGGGTAAGTGTAAGGTTAGGGTTCGGGTGTGTGTTAGGGGTTAGGGTTAGGGTAAGGGTAAGGTTTAGGGTTAGGGTTAGGGTTAGGGTTAGGGTTAAGGTAAGTGTAAGATTTAGGGTTAGTGTTAGAGTTAAGGTTAGAGTAAGGGTTAGGGTTAGGTTTAGGGTAAGGGTAAGGTTTAAGGTTAGGGTTAGGGTTAGGGTTAGTGTTAGCGTAAGGGTAAGGGTTAGGGTTAGGGTTACGGTTAGGGTTAGGGGTTAGAGTTAGGGTTAGGGTTAGGGTAAGGGTTAGGGTTAGGGTAAGGGTAAGGGCTGTGGATAGTGTTAGGGTTAGGTTAAGGGTTAGGGTTAGGGTTAGGGTTAGGGTAAGGATTAGGTTTAGGTTTAGTGTTAGGTAAGTGTTAGGGTTAGGGTTAGTGTGAGCATTAAGTTTAGGGTTAGGGTTAGGGTTAGGGGTTAGAGTTAGGGTTAGTGTTAGGGTTAGGGTTAGGGTTAGGCTTGGGGTTAAAGTTAGGGTTAGGGTTAGGGTAAGGGTAAGTGTTAGGGTAAGGGTAAGTGTAAGGATTAGGTTTAGGGTTACAGTTAGGGTAAGGGTTAGGGTTAGGGTTAGGATTAGGGTAAGGTTTAGGGTTAGGGTTAGTGTTAGGGTAAGGGTTAGTGTTAGAGTTAGGGTAAGGGTTAGCATAAAGGTTATGGTTAGGGTTAGGTAAGGGTAAGGGTTAGTGTTGGGCTTAGGGTTAGGGGTTAGAGTTAGGGTTAGGGTTAGGGTTAGGGTTAAGGTTAGGTTTAGGGTAAGGTTAAGGTTTAGGGTTAGGGTTAAGGTTATTAGTTAGGGTTAAGTTTAGTGTTAGGGTTAGGGTAAGGTTTAGCGTTAGGGTTAGGGTAAGGTTTAGGTTTAGGGTAAGGGTTATGGTTAGGGTTAAGGTTAGTGGTAGTTTTATGGTTGGGGTTAGGGTAAGGGTAAGGGTTAGTGTTAGGTTTAGGTTTGGGTTTAAGATTAGGGTTAGGGTTAGGATGAGGGTAAGGGTAAGGGTTAGAGTTAGGGTTAGGTTTAGGGTAAGGGTTAGGGTTAGGGTAACAGTTAGGGTGATCTTTAGGATTAGGGTTAGGGTTAGGGGTAATGTTAGGGTTAGGGTTAGGGTAAAGGTTACGGTTAGTGTGAGGGTTAGGGTTAGGGTTAGGATTAGGGTAAGGGTAAGGTTTAGAGTTACGGTTAGGGTTAGGGTTAGTGTCAGGGGTTAGGGTTAGGGTTTGGGTTAGGGTTAGATTAAGGGTAAGTGTTAGGGTTAGTGTTAGGGTTGGGGTTAGGGTTAGGGTTAAGGTTAGGTTTAGGGTAAGGGTTAGGTTTAGGTTTAGGGTTAGGGTTAGGCTTAGAGTAAGGGTAAGTGTTAGGGTTAGTGTTAGGGTTAGTGTTAGAGTTAGGGTTAAGATAAGGGTAAGGGTTAGGGTTAGGGTTAGGTGTAGGTGTAAGGGTTACGGTTAGGTTTAGTGTTAGGTTTACGGTTAGGGTTAGGTAAGGGTAAGGGTTAGGGTAAGGTTTAGGGTTAGGTGTTAGGGTTAGGATTAGGGTTAGGGTTAGGATTAGATTTAGGGTTAGTGTTAGGGTATGGGTAAGGGTTAGGGATAGGGTTAGGGTTAGGGTTAGCTTTAGGGTTAGGGTTAGGGTATGGGTAAGGTTTAGGGTTAGGGTTAGGGTGAGGGTTAAGGTTAGGGTTAGGGTTAGGGTAAGGGTAATGGTAAGGGTTATGGTTAGGGTTAGGGTTAGCATTAGGTTTAGGGTAAGGGTTACTGTTAGGGTAAGGGTTATGGTTAGGGTTAGGGTTAGGTTTAGGGTTAGGGTAAGGGTAATGATTAGTGTTAAGTTTAGGGTTGATGTTAAGGTTAGGGTTAGGGTTAGGGTAAGGGTAAGGGTTAGGGATAGTGTTAGGGTTAGGGTAAGGGTAAGGGTAAGGGTTAAGGTTAGGGTTAGGTTTAGGGTGAGCATTAGGGTTACGGTTAGGGTTAGTGGTTAGGGTTAGGGTTAGGGTTAGGGTAAGGTTTAGGGTTAGGGTAAGGGTTAGGGTTAGGGTTAGGGTAAGGGTAAGGGTTAGAGTTAGGGTTAGGGTTAGTGTTAGGTTTAGAATAAGGGTAAGTGTTAGGGTTAGGGTTAGGGTTAGGGTAAGGATAAGGGTTAGGGTTAGAGTTAGGGTTAGGATTAGGTTTAGGGTTAGGGTAAGGGTAAGTTTAAGTGTTAGGGTTAGGGTTAGGGTTACGGTAAGACTAAGGGTAAGGGTTAGGGTTAGGCTTAGTGTTAGGTTTAGATTTAGAGTTAGGGTTAGGGTTAGGTTTAGCGTTAGTTTTAGGGTAAGGGTAAGGGTTTGGGTTAGGGTTAGGGTTAGGGTCATGTTTAGGGTTAGGGTTAGGATAAGGGTAAGGGTTAGGGTTAAGGTTAGAGTTAGGGTTATGGTTAGTGTTAGAGTAGGGGTAAGGGTTAGGGTTAGGTTTAGGTTTAGAGTTAGGGTTAGGGAAAGGTTTAGGGTAAGGGTAATGGTTAAAGTTAGGGTTTGGTTTAGGGTTAGTGACAGGGTAAGGAATAGGGTTAGGGTTAGGGTTAGGATAAGGGTTAGGGTTAGGGAAAGGGTAAGGGTTAAGTTTAGGGTTAGGGTTAGGATGAGGATTAGGGTGAGGGTTAGGGTTAGGGTAAGGTTTAGGTTTAGCGCTAGGGTTAGGGTTAGGGTAAGGGTAAGGTTAGGGTTAGGTTTCGGGTTAGGTTTAGGGTTAGGGTTACGGTAAGGGTAAGTGTTGGGGTTAGGGTTAGTGTTAGGGTTAGTGTTAAGGTTAGGGTTATGGTTAGGGTAAGTGTAAGTGTTAGGGTTCAGGTTAGGGTTAGGTGTTAGGGTTAGGGTTAGGGTTAGGCTTAGGGTAAGGGGAAGGTTTAGTGTGGGTTAGAGTTAGAGTTAGGGATAGGGTTAGGGATAGGGTTAGGGTTAGGTTTGGGGTTAGGGTTAGGGTTAGGGTTAAGGTTAGGGGTAGGATTATGGTTAAGGTAGGGGTAAGGGTTAGTGTTAGGATTAGGGTTAGGGTTACGGTAAAGGTTAGGGTTAAGGTTAGAGTTAGGGTTAGGTTTGGGGTTAGGGTAAGAGTAAGGTTTAGGATTAGGGTTAGGGTTAGTTTTAGGGTTATGGTTAGGGTTAAGGTTAGGGTAAGGGTAAGGGGTAGGGTTAAGGTTAGGGTTAGGGTTAGGGTTAGGGTTAGCATTAGATTTAGGGTAAGGGTTAGGGTTAGGGTAAATGTAAGGGTTTGGGTTAGGGTAGGGTTAGGGTCATGTTTAAGGTTAGGGGTAGGGTAAGGGTAAGGGTTAGGGTTAAGTTTAGGGTTAGGGTTAGGGTTAGGATGAGAGTACGGGTAAGGGTTACGTTTAGGTTTAGGTTCAGAGTTAGGGTTAGGGTTAGGGTTAGGGTTAGTGTTAAGGTTAGGGTTAGGGTTAGGGTAAGTGTAAGGGTTAGGGTACGGGTTAGGGTTAGGGTTTAGGGTTAGGGTCAGGGTTATTGTAATGGTAAGGGTAAGGTTTATGGTTAGGGTTAGGGTTAGGGTTAAGGTAAGTGTAAGGGTTAGGGTTAATTTTAGTGTTAGAGTTAGGGTTATGTTTAGGGTAAGGGTAAGTTTTAAGGTTAGGGTTAGGGTTAGGGTTAGCGTTAGGGAAAGGGTAAAGATTAGGGTTAGGGTTACGGTTAGGTTAGGGGTTAGATTTAGGGTTAGGGTTAGGGTTAGGGATAGGGTTAGGTTTCAGGTTAGGGGTAGGGTTAGGGTTAGGGTAAGGGTTAGGGTTAGGGTAAGGGTAAGGGTAAGGGTTGTGGTTAGTGTTAGGGTTTGGGTAAGGGTTCAGGTTAGGGTTAGGGTTAGGGCAAGGATTAGGGTTAGGGTTAGTGTTAGGGTTAGGGTTAGGGTTAGGGTGAGCATTGAGGTTAGGGTTAGGGTTAGGGGTTAGAATTAGGGTTAGTGTTAGGGTTAGGGTTAGGGTTAGGCTTAGGGTTAATGTTAGGGTTATGGTTAGGGTAAGGGTAAGTTTTAGGGTTAGGGTAAGGGTAAGGATTAGGGTTAGGGTTACGGTTTGGGGTTAGGTTTAGGGTTAGGGTTAGGGTTAGATTTAGGGTTAAGGTGAGGGTTAGGGTTAGGTTTAGTGTAAGGGTTAGGGTTAGTGTTAGGGTTAGGGTAAGGGGTAGGTTAGAGTTAGGGTAAGGGTTAGGGATAGGTTTAGGGTAAGGATAAGGTTTAGAGTTAGGGTTAGGGTTAGGGTTAGGGTTAAGGTGAGGGTTAGGGTTAGGGTTAGGTTTAGTGTAAGGGTTAGGGTTAGTGTTAGGGTTAGGGTAAGGGGTAGGTTAGAGTTAGGGTAAGGGTTAGGGATAGGTTTAGGGTAAGGATAAGGTTTAGAGTTAGGGGTAGGGTTAGGGTTAGGGTAAGGGTAAGGTCTAGGGTTAGGTTTAGGGTTAGAGTTAAGGTAAGGGTAAGGGTTAGGGTTAGCGTTAGTTTAGGGTTAGGGTAAGTGTTAGGGTTAGGGTTAGGGTTAGGGTTAAGGTAAGGGTTAGTGTTAGGGTTAGGTGAGGGTTAGGATAAGGGTTAGGGTTAGTTTTAGGGTAAGGGTAAGGGTTAGGGTTAGCATTAGGGTTAGGGGTTAGGGTTAGGGTTAGGGATAGGGTTAGGGTTAGGTTTGGGTTTAGTGTTAGGGTTAGGGTTAAAGTTAGGGTTAGGGTTATGATTAAGTTAGGGGTAAGGGTTAGGGTTAGGTTTAGGGTTAGGGTTAGGGTAAGGGTAAGGGTTAGGGTTAGAGTTAGGTTTAGCTTTGGGGTTAGGGTAAGGGTAAGGGTAAGGGTTAGAATTAGAGTTAGGGTTAAGTTTAGGGTTAGGGGTTAGGTTTAGGGTTAGGGTTAGGCTAAGTTTAAGTGTTAGGGTTTGGGTTAGGGTTAGGGTAAGGATAAGGGTTCGGGTTAGGGTTAGGGTTAGGTTTAGGGTTAGGGTTAGAGTACGGTTAAGTGTTAGGGTTAGGTTTAGGGTAAGGTCTAGGGTTAGGCTTAGGGTTAGGGTTAGGTTTAGAGTTAGGGTTAGGGTTAGGGTTAGGTTTAGGGTTAGGGTTAGGTTAAGGGTAAGGGTTTGGGTTAGGGTTAGGGTTAGGGTCATGTTTATGGTTAGGGTTAGGGTAAGGGTAAGGGTTAGGGTTAAGGTTAGGGTTAGGGGTAGGGTTAGGATTAGAGTAGGGGTAAGGGTTAGGGTTAGGTTTAGGTTTAGAGTTAGGGTTAGGGTTAGTGTTAGGGTTAGGTCAGGGTTATTGTTATGCTATGGGTAAGGTTTAGGGTTAGGGTTAGGGTTAGGGTTAAAGTAAGTGTAAGGTTTAGGGTTAAGGTTAGGGTTAGAGTTAGGTTTAGGTTTAGGGTAAGGGTAAGTTTTAAGGTTAGGGTTAGGGTTAGGGTTACTATAAGGGTAAAGGTTAGGTTTAGGGTTAAGGTTAGGGTTAGGGGTTAGAGTTAGGGTTAGTGTTAAGGATAGGGTTAGGTTTCGGGTTAGGGGTAGGGTTAGGTTTAGGGTAAGGTTTAGGTTTAGGGTAAGGGAAAGGGTTGTGGTTAGTGTTAGGGTTAGGGTAAGGGTTAGGGTTAGGGTTAGGGTTAGGGTAAGGATTAGGGTTAGGGTTAGTGTTAGGGTTAGGGTTAGGGTTAGGGTGAGCATTAAGGTTAGGGTTAGGGTTAGGGTTAGGGGTTAGAATTAGGGTTAGTGTTAGGGTTAGGCTTGGGGTTAAGGTTAGGGTTATGGTTAGGGTAAGGGTATGTTTTAGGGTTAGGGTAAGTGTAAGGGTTAGGGTTACGGTTACGGTTAGGGTAAGAGTAGGGTTAGGGTTGGGTTAGGGTAAGGATTAAGGTTAGGGTTAGTGTTAGGGTAAGTGTTAGTGTTAGGGTTAGGGTTAGGGTTAGGGTTAGGGTTAGAGTTAGGGTTAAGGTGAGGGTTAGGGTTAGGGTTAGGATTAGGGTAAGGGTTAGTGTTAGGGTTAGGGTTAGGGTAAGGGTTAGGTTAGGGTTAGGGTAAGGGTTAGGGATAGGTTTAGGGTAAGGATAATTTTTAGAGTTTGGGGTAGGGTTAGGGTTAGGGTAGGGGTAAGGCCTATGGTTAGGTTTAGGGTTAGAGTTAAGGTAAGGGTAAGGGTTAGGTTTTGGTTTAGTATAGGGTTAGGGTAAGTGTTAGTGTTAGGGTTAGGGTTAGGGTTAAGGTGAGGGTTAGGGTTAGGTTAGGGTTAGGGTAAGGGTTAGGGTTAGGTTTAGGGTAAGGGTTAGGGTTAGCATTAGGGTTAGGGTTAGGGATTAGGGTTAGGGTTAGGGATAGGGTTATGGTTAGGTTTGGGGTTAGGGTTAGGGTTAGGGTTAAGGTTAGGGTTAGGGTTATGATTACGGTAGGGGTAAGAGTTAGGGTTAGGTTTAGTGGTAGGGTTAGGGTAAGGGTAAGGGTTAGGGTTAGTGTTAGGATTAGGTTTGTGTTTGCGGTAAGGTTAAGGGTTAGGGTTAGGGTTAGGGTTCATTTTAGGGTTAGGGTTAGGGTTAAGGTTAGGGTAATGGTAAGGGTTAGGTTTTGGGTTAGGGTTAGGGTTAGGTTTAGGGTTAGGGTTAGGGAAGGGTAAGGGTTAGAGTTAGGTTTAGCGTTTTGGTTAAGATTTTGGGTAGGTTTAGGGTAAAGGTAAGGGTTAGGGTTAGGGTTAGGGTTAGGGTAAGGGTTAGGGTTAGGGTTAGCATTAGGGTTAGGGTAAGGGAAAGTGTTAGGGTTGGGTTAGGGTTAGGGTTAGGATTATGATAAGGGTAAGGGTTAGGGTTAGGGTTAGGTTTAAGGTAAGTGGTTAGGGTTAGGGTTAGGGTTTGTGTTCATGTTAGGTTTAGGGAAAGGGTTAGGGTTAGGTTAAGGGTTAGGGTTAGGTTTAGGGTAAGGATTAGCATTAGGTTTAGCATTAGGATTCGGGTTAGAGTTAGGGTTAGGGTTAGGGTAAGGGTAAGGGTTAGGGTTAGGGTTAGGTTTTGGGTTAGGGTTTAGGGTAAGGTTTAGGGTTAGGGTTAGGGTAAGGGTTAGGGTTAGAGTTAGGGTTAGGTAAGGGTAGTGCTAATGTTAGGGTTAGCGTTATGGTTAGGGTTAGGGAAAGGGTAGTGTTAGTGTTAGGGTTAGGGTTATGGTTAGGGTTAGGGTAAGAGTAAGGGTTAGGGTTAGTGTTTGGTTTAGGGTTAAGGTTAGGGTAAGGGTAAGTGTTAGGGTTATGGTTAGGGTAAGGGTAAGTGTTAGGTTTAGGTTTAGGTTTAGAGTTAGGGGTTACGGTTAGAGTTAGGGTCAGGGTTATGTTTAGGGGAAGGGTAAGTTTTATATTTAGGTTTAGGCTTAGGGTTGGGGTTAGGGTTAGGGTAAGGGTAAGTGTTAGGGTTAGTGTTAGGGTAAGGGTTAGGGTAAGGGTAAGGGTTAGGGTTAGGGTAAGGGTTAGGGAGTAGGGTTAGGGTTAGTGTAAGGGTTAGGGTTAGGGTTAGGTTTAGGGTTAGGTTTAGGGTTAGGGTTAGGGTAAGGGTAAGGTTAAGGGTTAGTTTTACAGTTAGGGTTAGGGTTAAGGTTAGGGTTAGGGTTACGGTTAGGGTTAGTGTAAGTGTAAGGGTAAGGTTTAGGGTTAGGGTTAGGGTTAGGGTTAGGGAAAGGGTAAAGGTTAGGGGTAGGGGTAGGGGTAGGGTAAGGATTAGGGTTAGGGTTAGGGTAATGGTTAGGGTTAGCATTAGGGTTAGCATTAAGGTTAGGGTTAGGGTTAGGGTAAGGGTTAGGGTTAGAGTTAGGGTTAGGCTTAAGGGTTAGGGTTAGGGTTAGGGTTAGGCTTAGGGTTAACGTTAGGGTTAGGGTAAGGGTAAGGGTTAGGGTTAGGGTTAGGTTTAGGGATAGGGTTGCGGTAAGGGTAAGTGTTGGGGTTAGGGTTATTGTTAGGGTTAGTGTTAATGTTAGGGTTAGGGTTAGGGTAAGTCTAAGGTTTAGAGTTCGGCTTAGGGTTAGGGGTTAGGGTTAGGGTTAGAGTTACAGTAAGGGTAAGATTTAGGGTTGTGTTAGGGTTAGGGTTAGGGTTAGGGTTAAAGCAAGTGTAAGGGTTAGGGTTAGGGTTAGGGTTAGAGTTAGGGTTAGTTAAGGGTTAAGGTTAGGTTTAGGGTAAGTTTTAAGGTTAGGGTTAGGGTTAGGGTTAGTGTTAGGGTAAGGGTAAGGGTTAGGGTTAGGGTTACAGATAGGGTTAGGGGTTAGAGTTAGGGTTAGGGTTAGGTTTAGGAATAGGGTTAGGTTTCCGGTTAGGGTTAGGGTTAGGGTTAGGGTTAGGGTTAGGGTAAGTGTTAGGGTTAGGGTAAGAGTAAGGGTTGTGGTTAGTGTTACGGTTAGGGTAAGGTTTAAAGTTAGGGTTAGGGTTAGGGTAAGGATTAGGGTTAGGGTTAGGGTAAAGGTAAGGGTTAGGGTTAGCATTAGGCTTAGGGATTAGGGTTAGGGTTAGGGATAGGGTTATGGTTAGGTTTGGGGTTAGGGTTAGGGTTAGGGTTAAGGTTAGGTTTAGGGTTATGATTACGGTAGGGGTAAGGGTTAGGGTTAGGTTTAGGGTTAGGGTTAGGGTAAGGGTAAGGGTTAGGGTTAGTGCTAGGATTAGGTTTGTGTTTGGGGTAAGGGTAAGGGTTAGGGTTAGGGTTAGGGTTTGTTTTAGGGTTAGGGTTAGGGTTAAGGTTAGGGTAATTGTAAGGGTTCGGTTTTGGGTTAGGGTTAGGGTTAGGTTTAGGGTTAGGGTTAGGGAAGGGTAAGGTTTAGAGTTAGGTTTAGCGTTTTGGTTAAGGTTACGGGTAGGTTTAGGGTAAGGGTAACGGTTAGGGTTAGAGTTAGGTTTTGGGTTAGGGTTTAGGGTAAGGTTTATGGTTAGGGTTAGGGTAAGGGTGAGGGTTAGAGTTAGGGTTAGGGTAAGGGTAGTGTTAGTGTTAGGGTTAGGGTTATGATTAGGGTTAAGGAAAGGGTAGTGTTAGTGTTAGGGTTAGGGTTATGGTTAGGGTTAGGGTAAGAGTAAGGGTTAGGGTTAGGGTTTGGGTTAGGGTTAGGGTTGGGGTAAGGGTAAGTGTTATGGTAAGGGTTAGGATAAGGTAAGGGTTAGGTTTAGGTTTAGGTTTAGAGTTAGGGGTTACGGTTAGGGTTAGGGTCAGGGTTAGGTTTAGCGTAAGGGTAAGTTTTACATTTAGGTTTAGGCTTAGGGTTAGGGTTAGGGTTAGGGTAAGGGTAAGTGTTAGGGTTAGGGTTACAGTAAGGGTTAGGGTAAGGGTAAGGGTTAGGTTTAGGGTAAGGGTTAGGGAGTAGGGTTAGGGTTAGTGTAAGGGTTAGGGTTAGGGTTAGGTTTAGGGTTAGGTTTAGGTTTAGGGTTAGGGTAAGGGTAAGGTTAAGGATTAGGTTTACGGTTAGGGTTAGGGTTAAGGTTAGGGTTAGGGTTACGGTTAGGGTTAGTGTAAGGGTAAGGGTAAGGTTTAGGGTTAGGGTTAGGGTTAGGGTTAGGGAAAGGGTAAAGGTTAGGTTTAGGGTTAGGGGTAGGGGTAGGGTAAGGATTAGGGTTAGGGTTAGGGTAAGGGTTAGGGTTAGCATTAGGGTTAGCATTAAGGTTAGGGTTAGGGTTAGGGTAAGGGTTAGGGTTAGAGTTAGTGTTAGGGTTAAGTTTAGGGTGAGGGTAAGGGTAAGGGTAAGTGTTAGGGTTAGGGTAAGGGTTAGGGTTAGGGTTAGGGTAAGGGTTAAGGTTAGGGTTAGGGTTAGGGTAAGGGTTAGTGTTAGGGTAAGGGTTAGGGTTAGGGTACGGGTAAGGGTTAGGGTTAGGGTTAGGGTTAGGGTTAGTTTTAGGGTTAGGGTTAGGGTAAGGGTAAGGGTTAGGGTTAGGGTTAGGGTTAAGTTTAGGGTTAGGGTTAGGATAAGGGTAAGGGCTAGGGTTAGTGTTAGGGTTAGGTTTAGGGTGAGGGTAAGGGTAAGGGTAAGTGTTAGGGTTAGGGGTAGGGTAAGGGTCAGGGATAGGGTTAGGGTAAGGGTTAAGTTTAGAGTTAGGGTTAGGGTAAGGGTAAGGGTTAGGGTTAGGGTTAGGGTAAGGATTAGGCTTAGGGTTAGGGTTAGGGTTAGCGTTAACATGAAGGTTAAGGTAGGTTAGCGTTAGGGTTAGGCTTAGGGTTAGGGTTAGGTTAAGGGTAAGGGTAAGGGTTAGGGTTAGGGTTAGGTTTACGGTTAGGGTTAGGGTTAGGGTTAGGGTAAGGGTAAGTGTTAGGGTTAGGGTTAGGTTTAGGTTTAGGTTTAGGGTTAGGATTAGGGAAAGGGTAAGGGTTAGGGTTACTGTTAGGGTTAGGTTTAGGTTTAGGGTTAGGGTAAGGATTAGTGTTAGGTTTAGGGTAAGGGTTAGGGTTAGGTTTAGGGTTAGCATTAAGTTTGGGTTAGGGTTAGGGTAAGGGTAAGGGTTAGGGTTATTGTTAGGGTAAGGGTTAGTTTTGGGGGTTATGGTTATGGTTAGGGTTAGGGTTAGGGTTAGGGATAGGTTTAGGTTAAGGTCAGTGTAAGCGTCAGGTTTAGGGTAGGTTTAGGGTTAGGTTTATGGTTAGGGTTAGGGTTGTGGGTAAGTTTAGGGTTAGGGTTAGGGTAAGGGTAAGGGTTAGGGTTAGGGTTAGGATTAGGGTTAGGGAAAGGGTAACGGTTAGGGTAAGGTTTAGGGTTAGGGTTTGGGTTAGGGTTAGGGTAAGGCTTAGGGTTAGGGTTAGAGTTAGTGTAAGGGTTAAGGTTAGCATTAAGGTTAGGGTTATGGTTAGGGTAAGTGTAAGGGTTAGGGTTAGGGTTAGGATAAGGATTAGGTTTAGGGTTAGGGTAAGTGTTAGGGTTAGGTTTAGAGTTAGGGTTAGGGTTAGGTTTAGGGTTAGAGTTATGGTAAGGGTAAGGGTTAGGTTTTGGATTAGGGTTTAGGTTAGGGTTAGGGTTATGGTTAGGATTAGGTTTAGGTTTAGGGTTAGGGTTAGGGTAAGGGTAAGGGTTAGGGTTAGGCTTAGGCTTAGGGTTAGGGTTAAGGTTAGGGTTAGGTTTAGGTTTAGGGTTAGGTTTAGGGTTAGGGAAAGGGTTAGGGTTAGGGTTAGTGTTAGGGTTAAGGTCAGGGTTAGGGTTAGAGTAAGGATTAGTGTTAGGGTTAGGGTAAGGGTTAGGGTTATTTTTAGGGTTAGCATTAAGTTTAGGGTTAGGGTTATGGTAAGGGTAAGTGTTAGGGTTATTGTTAGGGTAAGGGTTAGTTTTGGGGGTTAGGGTTAGGGTTAGGGATAGGTTTAGGGTTACGGTTAGTGTAAGGCTAAGGTTTAGGGTTAGGTTTAGGTTTAGGGTTAGGGTTATGGTAAGGATAAGTGTTAGGGTTAGGGTTAGGTTTAGGGTTAGGGTTAAAGTTAGGGTTAGGGTTAAGGTAAGGGTTAAGATTAGGGTTAGGTTTAAGTTTAGGTTTAGGGATAGGGTAAGGGTGAGGGTAAGGTTTAGGGTTAGGGTTAGGGTTAGGGTAAGGTTTAGGGTTAGGGTTATGGTTAGGGTAAGGTAAGGGTTAGGGTTAGTGTTACGGTTAGAGTTAGCATTAAGTTCAGAGTTAGGGTTAGGTTTAGGGTAAGGGTAAGGGTTAGGGTGAGGGTTAGGGTAAGGATTAGGGTTATGGTTAGGGTTAGAGTAATGGTTAGGTTTAGGGTTAGAATTAGGGTTAGCATTAAGTTTAGGGTTAGGGTTAGGGTTAGGGTTAGGATAAGGGTAAGGGTTAGGGTCAGGATTAGGGATAGGTGTTAGCGTTAGGTTTAGGGTAAGGGTAAGAGTAAGGTTTAGGTTTAGGGTTAGGGTTAGGTGTTAGGGTTAGGGTTAGTGTAAGGCTTAGGGTTAGGGTTAGGTTTAGGGTAAGGGTTAGGGTTAGGGTTAACATTAAGGTTAGGGTAAGGGTTAGGGAAAGGGTTAGGGTTAGGGATAGGGTTAGGGTAAGGGTAAGGGTTAGGGTTAGGGTTAGGTTTAGGTTTAGGGTTGGGGTTAAGGTTAGGGTTAGGTTAGGGTAACGGTAAGGGTTATGGTTAGGGTTAGGGTTAGGGTTAGGATTAAGGTTAGGGTTAGTGTTAGGGTTAGGTTTAGGGTAAGGTTAAGGGTTAGGGTTAGGGTTAGGGTTAGGGTTAAGATTACGTTTAGGGTTAGGGTTACGGTTAGGTTTCTTGTTAGGGTTAGGTTAAGGGTTAGGTTTAGGGTTAGGGTTAGGGTTAGGGTTAGGTTTAGGGTTAGGGTTAGGGTAAGGGTAAGGGTTAGGGTTAGGGTGAGTGTTAGGTTAGGGTTAAGGTTAGGGTTAGTGTTAGGGTTAGGGTTAGGGTAAAGTTAAGGGTTAGGGTAAGGGTTACGGTTAAGATTACGGTTAGGTTTAGGTTTAGGGTTAGGGTTAGGGTAAGGGTTAGGTTTAGGGTTAGAGTTAGTATTAGGGTTAGAGTAAGGGTAAGGGTTAGGGTTAGGTTTAGGTTTAGGTTTAGAGTAGCGTTTAAGGTTAGGGTTAGGGTTAGGGTTAGGGTAAGGGTAAGGGTTAATGTTAGGGTTACGGTTATGGTCAGTGTTAGGGTTAGGGTTACGGTTAGGGTAAGGGTGAGGGTTAGGGTTAGGCTTAGGGTTAGGGTTAGGGTTAGTTTTAGGTTTAGGGTTACGGTTAGGGATAGCATTAAGGTTAAGGTTAGGGTTAATGTTAGGGTAAGGTAAGGGTAAGTGTTAAGGTTAGGGTTACGGTTAGGGTTAGGGCTAAGGTTAGGGTTAGGGTTAGGGTAAGGTAAGGGTTAGGTTTAGGGTTAGGTTTAGGGTTAGGGAAAGGGTAAGGGTTAGGGTAGGGTTTAGGGTTAGGGTTAGGGTTAGTGTAAGGCTTAGAGTTAGGGATAGGGTTAGGGTAAGGGTTAGGGTTACGGTTAAGTTTAGGGTTAGCATTAAGGTTAGGGTTAGGGTTAGGGTAAGGGTAAGGTTTAGGGTTAGGGTTAGGGTAAGGATTAGGGTTAGCATTAGGATTAGAGTAAGGTTTAGGGTTAGGGTTAGGGTTAGGGTTAGCATTAAGTTTAGGGTTAGGGTTAGGGTAAGGGTAAGGGTTAGGTTTAGGTTTAGGGTTGGGGTTAAGGTTACGGTTAGGTTAGGGTAACGGTAAGGGTTATGGTTAGGGTTAGGGTTAGGGTTAGGATTAAGGTTAGGGTTAGTGTTAGGGTTAGGTTTAGGGTAAGGTTAAGGGTTAGGGTTAGGGTTAGGGTTAAGATTACGTTTAGGGTTAGGGTTACGGTTAGGTTTCTTGTTAGGGTTAGGGTAAGGGTTAGGTTTAGGGTTAGGGTTAGGGTTAGGGTTAGGTTTAGGGTTAGGGTTAGGGTAAGGGTAAGGGTTAGGGTTAGGGTGAGTGTTAGGTTAGGGTTAAGGTTAGGGTTAGTGTTAGGGTTAGGGTTAGGGTAAAGTTAAGGGTTAGGGTAAGGGTTACGGTTAAGATTATGGTTAGGTTTAGGTTTAGGGTTAGGGTTAGGGTAAGGGTTAGGTTTAGGGTTAGAGTTAGTATTAGGGTTAGAGTAAGGGTAAGGGTTAGGGTTAGGGTTAGGTTTAGGTTTAGAGTTGCGTTTAAGGTTAGGGTTAGGGTTAGGGTTAGGGTAAGGGTAAGGGTTAATGTTAGGGTTACGGTTATGGTCAGTGTTAGGGTTAGGGTTACGGTTAGGGTAAGGGTGAGGGTTAGGTTTAGGGTTAGGGTTAGGGTTAGGGTTAGTTTTAGGTTTAGGGTTAGGGTTAGGGATAGCATTAAGGTTAAGGTTAGGGTTAGGGTTAGGGTAAGGTAAGGGTAAGTGTTAGGGTTAGGGTTACGGTTAGGGTTAGGGCTAAGGTTAGGGTTAGGGTTAGGGTAAGGTAAGGGTTAGGTTTAGGGTTAGGTTTAGGGTTAGGGAAAGGGTAAGGGTTAGGGTAGGGTTTAGGGTTAGGGTTAGGGTTAGGGTAAGGCTTAGAGTTAGGGTTAGGGTTAGGGTAAGGGTTAGGGTTACGGTTAAGTTTAGGGTTAGCATTAAGGTTAGGGTTAGGGTTAGGGTAAGGGTAAGGTTTAGGGTTAGGGTTAGGGTAAGGATTAGGGTTAGCATTAGGATTAGAGTAAGGTTTAGGGTTAGGGTTAGGGTTAGGGTTAGCATTAAGTTTAGGGTTAGGGTTAGGGTAAGGGTAAGAGTTAGGGTTAGGTTTAGGGTTAGGGTTAGCATTAAGGTTAGGGTTAGGGTTAGGGTTAGGGAAAGGGTGAGGTTTAGGGTTAGGGTAATTGTAAGGGTTTGGGTTAGTGTTAGGTTTAGGTGTAGGTTTGGGGTTAAGGTTAGGGTTAGGGTAAGGGCAAGGGTTTGGTTTAGGTTTAGGGTTAAGGTTAGTCTTAGGGTTAGGGTTAGGGTTAGGATTAGGTTTAGGTTTAGGTTCAGGGTTAGAGTTAGGGTAAGGGTAAGTGTTACTGTTAGGCTTAGACTTAGGGTTAGGGTTAAGGTTATGGTTAGGTTTAGGTTTAGGGTTAGGGTTAGGGATAGGGAAAGGGTAAGGGTTAGGGTTAGGGTTAGGTTTAGGGTTAGGATTAGGGTAAGGATTAGTGTTAGGGTCAGGGTAAGGGTTAGGTCTAGGTTTAGGGTTAGCATTAATTTTGGGTTAGGGTTAGGGTAAGGGTTAGGGTTAGGGTTAGGGTTAACATTAAGGTCAGGGTTAGGGTTTGGGTAAGGGTAAGGGTTAGTGTTAGGTTTAGGGTAAGGATTAGGCTTAGGGTTAGTGTTAGGGTAAGGGTTAGAGTTAGGGTTAGGGTTAGCATTAAGGTTAGGGTTAGGTTAGGGTTAGGGTTAGGATTAGGTTTAGGGTCAGGGTAAGGTTTAGGATTAGGGTTAGGGCTAACGTTAGGGTTAGGGTTATTGTTAGGGTTAGGATTAGGGTGAGGTTTAGGTTTAGGGTTACGGTTAGGGTAAGGTTAAGGGTTAGGGTTAGGCTTTGGCTTAGGGTGGAGTTTAAGGTTAGGGTTAGGTTTAGGGTTAGGGTTAGGGAAAGGTTAAGGGTTAGGGTTAGTGTTAGGGTTAGGGTTAGGGTTAGGATTAAGGTAAGGATTAGTGTTAGGGTTAGGGTAAGGGTTAGGGTTAGCATTAATTTTACGGTTAGGGTTAGGGTAAGTGTAAGGGTTAGGGTTAGTGTTAGGGTTAAGTTCAGCGGTTAGGGTTAGGGTTAGGTTTAGGTTTAGGTTTAGGGTTAGGGTTAGGGTAAGGGTAAGGGTTAGGATTAGGGTTAGGGTTAGCTTAAGCGTTATGGTTAGCGTAAGGGTTAGGGTTAGGGTTAGGTGAGGGTTAGGGTAGGGTTAAGGTTAGGGTTAGTGTTAGGGTTAGGGTTAGGGTTAGGTTAATGGTAAGGGTTATGTTAGGGTTAGGGTTAAGGTTAGGGTTACGGTTAGGGTTTGGGGTTAGGATTAGGGTTAGGGTTAGGTTTAGGGTTAGGGTTAGGGTAAGTGGAAGGTTTAGGGTTAGGGTTAGGTTTAAGGTTAGTGTTAGGTTAAGGGTAAGGGTTAGTGTTAGGGTTAGGGTGCGGTTTAGCGTTATGGTTAGGGTAAGTGTTATGGTTAGGGTTAGGCTGAGGTTTAGGGTAGGGTTAAGGTTAGGGTTAGTGTTAGGTTTAGGGTTAGGGTAGGGTAAGGGTAAGGGTTAGTGTTAGGGTTAGGGTAAGGATTAGGTTTAGGGTTAGGGTAAGGGTTAGGGTTAGGGTGAGGGTTCGTGTTAGCATTAAGGTTAGGGTTAGGGTAAGGGTAATGGTTAGGGGTATTGTTAGGGTGAGGGTTAGGTTTGGGGATGAGGGTTAGGGTGAGGTTTAGGGACAGGTTTAGTGTTAGTGTTAGGGTACGGGTAAGGGTTAGGGTTAGGTTTAGGGTTAGGTTTAGGGTTAGAGTTAGGGTAAGGGTAAGGGTTAGGGTTAGGGTTATGGTTAGGGTTAAGGTTGGCGTTAGGGATAGGGTAAGGGTAAGGGTTAGGGTTAGGGTTAGGGTTAGGTTTAGGGTGAGGGTAAGGGTAAGGGTAAGTGTTAGGGTTAGGGTTAGGGTAAGGGTTAGGGTTAGGGTTAGGGTTAGGGTAAGGGTTAAGGTTAGGGTTAGGGTTAGGGTAAGGGTAAGGGTTAGGGTTAGGGTTAGGGTAATGATTAGGCTTAGGATTAGGGTTAGGGTTAGGGTTAGCATTAAGGTTAGGGATAGGTTAGGGTTAGGGTTAGGGTTAGGGTTAGGGTTAGCATTAAGGTTAGGGTTAGGGATAGGTTTAGGGAAAGGGTTAAGTTTAGGGTTAGGGTAAGGGTAAGGGTTAGGTTTAGTTTTAGGTTTAGGTTTATGGTTTGGGTTAAAGTTAGGGTTAGGGTTAGTGTAAGGGTAAGGGTTAGGGTTAGGGTTAGGGTTAGGGTAAGTTTTAGGGTTAGGGTTAGGGTTAGGGGAAGGGTAAGGATTCGGTTTAGGGTTAGGCTTAGGGTTAGGTTTAGGGTTAGGGTTAGGGTTAGGGTTAGGATTAGGTTTAGGTTTAGAGTTAGGGTTAGGGTTAGGATAAGGGTAAGGGTTAGGGTTAGGGTTAGGGTTAGGGTTAGGTTTAGGTTTAGGGTTATGGTTAGGGAAAGGGTAAGGGTTAGGGTTAGGCTTAGGCTTAGGGTTAGGGTTAAGGTTAGGGTTAGGTTTAGGATTAGGGTTAGGGTTAGGGTTAGAGAAAGGGTAAGGCTTAGGGTTAGTGTTAGGGTTAGGGTTAGGGTTAGGGTTAGGGTTAGGTTTAGGTTTAGGGTTAGGATTAGGAAAAGGGTAAGGATTAGGGTTAGTGTTAGGTTAGGTTTAGGGTTAGGGTTAGGGTACGGAGTAGTGTTAGGTTTAGCGTAAGGGTTAGGGTTAGTTTTAGGGTTAGCATTAAGTTTGCGTTAGGGTTAGGGTAAGGGTAAGGGTTAGGGTTATTGTTAGGGTAAGGGTTAGTTTTGGGGGTTATGGTTATGGTTAGGGTTAGTTTTAAGGATAGGTTTAGGGTTAGAGTTAGTGTAAGCGTCAGGGTTAGGGTTAGGGTTAGGGTTAGGTTTAGGGATAGGGTTAGGGTAAGGGTTATGTTTAAGTTTAGGGTTAGGGTTAGGGTAAAGGTAAGGGTTAGGGTTAGGGTTAGGTTTAGGGTTAGGGAAAGGGTAAGGGTTAGGGTAAGCTTTAGGGTTAGGTGTTTGGGTTAGGGTTAGGGTAAGGCTTAGGGTTAGGGTTAGGGTTAGGGTAAGGGTTAAGGTTAGCATTAAGGTTAGGGTTAGGGTTAGGGTAAGTGTAAGGGTTAGGGTTAGGGTTAGGTTAAGGATTAGGTTTACGGTTAGGGTTAGAGTAAGGGTTCGGTTTAGGGTTAGGGTTAGGGTTAGCATTAAGTTTAGGGTTAATATTAGGTTAAGGGTATGGGTTAGGGTTAGTGTTAGGGTTAGGGTTAGGGGTTAGGGTTAGGGTTAGGATTAGGGTAAGACTTAGGGTTAGGTTTAGGGTTAGGGTAAGGGTTAGGGTTAGGGTTAGGCTTTGGGTTAGCATTAAGGTTAGGGTTAGGGTTAGGGTAAGAGTAAGGGTTAGGGTTATGTTTAGTGTTAAGGTTAGGGTTAGGTTAGCGATAGGGTTAGGCTTAGGGTTAGGGTAAGGGTAAGGGTTAGGGTAAGGATCAGGGTTAGGGGTTAGGGTTAGTTTTAGAGTAAGGGTAAGGGTAGGGTTTAGGTTTAGGTTTAGGGTTGTGTGTTAGGGTTAGGGTTAGTGTAAGGCTTAGGGGTAGGGTTAGGGTTAGGGTAAGTGTTACGGTTAGGGTTAGGGCTAGGGTTAGGGTTAGGGTTAGGAAAAGGGTTAGAGTTAGGGATAGGGTAAGGGTAAGGTTTAGGGTTAGGGATAGGTTTAGGTTTAGGGTTCGGGTTAAGTTTAGGGTTGGGGTTAGGGTAAGGGTAAGGGTTAGGGTTAGGTTTAGGGTTAGGGTAAGTGTTAGGGTTAGGGATAGGGTTAGGATTAGGGTTAGGTTAAGGGTAAGGATTCGGATTAGGGTTAGGGTTAGGGTTAAGGTTAGGGTTACGGTTAGGGTTTGGGGTTAGGATTAGGGTTAGGGTTAGGTTTAGGGTTAGGGTTAAGGTAAGTGAAAGGGTTAGGGTTAGGGTTAGGGTTAGGTTTAAAGTTAGTGTTAGGGTAAGGGTTAGTGTTAGGGTTAGGGTTAGGTTTAGCGTTATGGTTAGGGTAAGGGTTATGGTTAGAATTAGGGTGAGGTTTAGGGTAGGGTTAAGGTTAGGGTTAGTGTTAGGGTTAGCTTTAGGGTTAGGGTAAGGGTAAGGGTTAGAGTTAGGGTTAGGGTTAGGGTAATGATTAGGGTTAGGGTTAGGGTAAAGGTTAGGGTCAGGGTGAGGGTTAGCGTTAGCATTAAGGTTAGGGTTAGGGTAAGGGTAATGATTAGGGTTATTGTTAGGGTGAGGGTTAGGTTTGCGGATGACGGTTAGGGTGAAGTTTAGGGACAGGTTTTGTGTTAGGGTTAGGGTACGGGTAAGGGTTAGGGTTAGGTTTAGGTTTAGGTTTAGGGTTAGGGTTAGGGTAAGGGTAAGGGTTAGGGTTAGGGTTAGGTTTAGGGTTAAGGTTGGGGTTAGGATAGGGTAAGGGTAAGGGTTAGGGTTAGGGTTAGGTTTAGGGTGAGGGTAAGGGTAAGGGTAAGTGTTAGGGTTAGGGTTAGGGTAAGCGTTAGGGTTAGGGTTAGGGTAAGGGTTAAGGTTAGGGTTAGGGTTAGGGTAAGGATAAGGGTTAGGGTTAGGTTAGGGTAATGATTAGGCTTAGGGTTAGGGTTAGGGTTAGGGTTAGCATTAAGGTTAGGGTTAGGTTAGGGTTAGGGTTAGGGTTAGGGTTAGGGTTAGCATTAAGGTTAGGGTTAGGGATAGGGTTAGGGAAAGGGTTAAGTTTAGGGTTAGGGTAAGGGTAAGGATTAGGTTTAGTTTTAGGTTTAGGTTTATTGTTTGGGTTAAAGTTAGGGTTAGGGTTAGTGTAAAGGTAATGGTTAGGGTTAGGGTTAGGGTTAGGGTAAGTTTTAGGGTTAGGGTTAGGGTTAGCGTTAAGGTTAGGGTTAGGGGAAGGGTAAGGTTTCGGGTTAGGATTAGGCTTAGGGTTAGGTTTAGGGTTAGGGTTAGGGTAAGGGTAAGGGTTAGGGTTAGGGTGAGTGTTAGGTTAGGGTTAAGGTTAGGGTTAGTGTTAGGGTTAGGGTTAGGGTAAAGTTAAGGGTTAGGGTAAGGGTTACGGTTAAGATTATGGTTAGGTTTAGGTTTAGGGTTAGGGTTAGGGTAAGGGTTAGGTTTAGGGTTAGAGTTAGTATTAGGGTTAGAGTAAGGGTAAGGGTTAGGGTTAGGGTTAGGTTTAGGTTTAGAGTTGCGTTTAAGGTTAGGGTTAGGGTTAGGGTTAGGGTAAGGGTAAGGGTTAATGTTAGGGTTACGGTTATGGTCAGTGTTAGGGTTAGGGTTACGGTTAGGGTAAGGGTGAGGGTTAGGGTTAGGGTTAGGGTTAGGGTTAGGGTTAGTTTTAGGTTTAGGGTTAGGGTTAGGGATAGCATTAAGGTTAAGGTTAGGGTTAGGGTTAGGGTAAGGTAAGGGTAAGTGTTAGGGTTAGGGTTACGGTTAGGGTTAGGGCTAAGGTTAGGGTTAGGGTTAGGGTAAGGTAAGGGTTAGGTTTAGGGTTAGGTTTAGGGTTAGGGAAAGGGTAAGTGTTAGGGTAGGGTTTAGGGTTAGGGTTAGGGTTAGGGTAAGGCTTAGAGTTAGGGTTAGGGTTAGGGTAAGGGTTAGGGTTACGGTTAAGTTTAGGGTTAGCATTAAGGTTAGGGTTAGGGTTAGGGTAAGGGTAAGGTTTAGGGTTAGGGTTAGGGTAAGGATTAGGGTTAGCATTAGGATTAGAGTAAGGTTTAGGGTTAGGGTTAGGGTTAGGGTTAGCATTAAGTTTAGGGTTAGGGTTAGGGTAAGGGTAAGAGTTAGGGTTAGGTTTAGGGTTAGGGTTAGCATTAAGGTTAGGGTTAGGGTTAGGGTTAGGGAAAGGGTGAGGTTTAGGGTTAGGGTAATTGTAAGGGTTTGGGTTAGTGTTAGGTTTAGGTGTAGGTTTGGGGTTAAGGTTAGGGTTAGGGTAAGGGCAAGGGTTTGGTTTAGGTTTAGGGTTAAGGTTAGTCTTAGGGTTAGGGTTAGGGTTAGGATTAGGTTTAGGTTTAGGTTCAGGGTTAGAGTTAGGGTAAGGGTAAGTGTTACTGTTAGGCTTAGACTTAGGGTTAGGGTTAAGGTTATGGTTAGGTTTAGGTTTAGGGTTAGGGTTAGGGATAGGGAAAGGGTAAGGGTTAGGGTTAGGGTTAGGTTTAGGGTTAGGATTAGGGTAAGGATTAGTGTTAGGGTCAGGGTAAGGGTTAGGTCTAGGTTTAGGGTTAGCATTAATTTTGGGTTAGGGTTAGGGTAAGGGTTAGGGTTAGGGTTAGGGTTAACATTAAGGTCAGGGTTAGGGTTTGGGTAAGGGTAAGGGTTAGTGTTAGGTTTAGGGTAAGGATTAGGCTTAGGGTTAGTGTTAGGGTAAGGGTTAGAGTTAGGGTTAGGGTTAGCATTAAGGTTAGGGTTAGGTTAGGGTTAGGGTTAGGATTAGGTTTAGGGTCAGGGTAAGGTTTAGGATTAGGGTTAGGGCTAACGTTAGGGTTAGGGTTATTGTTAGGGTTAGGATTAGGGTGAGGTTTAGGTTTAGGGTTACGGTTAGGGTAAGGTTAAGGGTTAGGGTTAGGCTTTGGCTTAGGGTGGAGTTTAAGGTTAGGGTTAGGTTTAGGGTTAGGGTTAGGGAAAGGTTAAGTGTTAGGGTTAGTGTTAGGGTTAGGGTTAGGGTTAGGATTAAGGTAAGGATTAGTGTTAGGGTTAGGGTAAGGGTTAGGGTTAGCATTAATTTTACGGTTAGGGTTAGGGTAAGTGTAAGGGTTAGGGTTAGTGTTAGGGTTAAGTTCAGCGGTTAGGGTTAGGGTTAGGTTTAGGTTTAGGTTTAGGGTTAGGGTTAGGGTAAGGGTAAGGGTTAGGATTAGGGTTAGGGTTAGCTTAAGCGTTATGGTTAGCGTAAGGGTTAGGGTTAGGGTTAGGTGAGGGTTAGGGTAGGGTTAAGGTTAGGGTTAGTGTTAGGGTTAGGGTTAGGGTTAGGTTAATGGTAAGGGTTATGTTAGGGTTAGGGTTAAGGTTAGGGTTACGGTTAGGGTTTGGGGTTAGGATTAGGGTTAGGGTTAGGTTTAGGGTTAGGGTTAGGGTAAGTGGAAGGTTTAGGGTTAGGGTTAGGTTTAAGGTTAGTGTTAGGTTAAGGGTAAGGGTTAGTGTTAGGGTTAGGGTGCGGTTTAGCGTTATGGTTAGGGTAAGTGTTATGGTTAGGGTTAGGCTGAGGTTTAGGGTAGGGTTAAGGTTAGGGTTAGTGTTAGGTTTAGGGTTAGGGTAGGGTAAGGGTAAGGGTTAGTGTTAGGGTTAGGGTAAGGATTAGGTTTAGGGTTAGGGTAAGGGTTAGGGTTAGGGTGAGGGTTCGTGTTAGCATTAAGGTTAGGGTTAGGGTAAGGGTAATGGTTAGGGGTATTGTTAGGGTGAGGGTTAGGTTTGGGGATGAGGGTTAGGGTGAGGTTTAGGGACAGGTTTAGTGTTAGTGTTAGGGTACGGGTAAGGGTTAGGGTTAGGTTTAGGGTTAGGTTTAGGGTTAGAGTTAGGGTAAGGGTAAGGGTTAGGGTTAGGGTTATGGTTAGGGTTAAGGTTGGCGTTAGGGATAGGGTAAGGGTAAGGGTTAGGGTTAGGGTTAGGGTTAGGTTTAGGGTGAGGGTAAGGGTAAGGGTAAGTGTTAGGGTTAGGGTTAGGGTAAGGGTTAGGGTTAGGGTTAGGGTTAGGGTAAGGGTTAAGGTTAGGGTTAGGGTTAGGGTAAGGGTAAGGGTTAGGGTTAGGGTTAGGGTAATGATTAGGCTTAGGATTAGGGTTAGGGTTAGGGTTAGCATTAAGGTTAGGGATAGGTTAGGGTTAGGGTTAGGGTTAGGGTTAGGGTTAGCATTAAGGTTAGGGTTAGGGATAGGTTTAGGGAAAGGGTTAAGTTTAGGGTTAGGGTAAGGGTAAGGGTTAGGTTTAGTTTTAGGTTTAGGTTTATGGTTTGGGTTAAAGTTAGGGTTAGGGTTAGTGTAAGGGTAAGGGTTAGGGTTAGGGTTAGGGTTAGGGTAAGTTTTAGGGTTAGGGTTAGGGTTAGGGGAAGGGTAAGGATTCGGTTTAGGGTTAGGCTTAGGGTTAGGTTTAGGGTTAGGGTTAGGGTTAGGGTTAGGATTAGGTTTAGGTTTAGAGTTAGGGTTAGGGTTAGGATAAGGGTAAGGGTTAGGGTTAGGGTTAGGGTTAGGTTTAGGTTTAGGGTTATGGTTAGGGAAAGGGTAAGGGTTAGGGTTAGGCTTAGGCTTAGGGTTAGGGTTAAGGTTAGGGTTAGGTTTAGGATTAGGGTTAGGGTTAGGGTTAGAGAAAGGGTAAGGCTTAGGGTTAGTGTTAGGGTTAGGGTTAGGGTTAGGGTTAGGGTTAGGTTTAGGTTTAGGGTTAGGATTAGGAAAAGGGTAAGGATTAGGGTTAGTGTTAGGTTAGGTTTAGGGTTAGGGTTAGGGTACGGAGTAGTGTTAGGTTTAGCGTAAGGGTTAGGGTTAGTTTTAGGGTTAGCATTAAGTTTGGGTTAGGGTTAGGGTAAGGGTAAGGGTTAGGGTTATTGTTAGGGTAAGGGTTAGTTTTGGGGGTTATGGTTATGGTTAGGGTTAGTTTTAAGGATAGGTTTAGGGTTAGAGTTAGTGTAAGCGTCAGGGTTAGGGTTAGGGTTAGGGTTAGGTTTAGGGATAGGGTTAGGGTAAGGGTTATGTTTAAGTTTAGGGTTAGGGTTAGGGTAAAGGTAAGGGTTAGGGTTAGGGTTAGGTTTAGGGTTAGGGAAAGGGTAAGGGTTAGGGTAAGCTTTAGGGTTAGGTGTTTGGGTTAGGGTTAGGGTAAGGCTTAGGGTTAGGGTTAGGGTTAGGGTAAGGGTTAAGGTTAGCATTAAGGTTAGGGTTAGGGTTAGGGTAAGTGTAAGGGTTAGGGTTAGGGTTAGGTTAAGGATTAGGTTTACGGTTAGGGTTAGAGTAAGGGTTCGGTTTAGGGTTAGGGTTAGGGTTAGCATTAAGTTTAGGGTTAATATTAGGTTAAGGGTATGGGTTAGGGTTAGTGTTAGGGTTAGGGTTAGGGGTTAGGGTTAGGGTTAGGATTAGGGTAAGACTTAGGGTTAGGTTTAGGGTTAGGGTAAGGGTTAGGGTTAGGGTTAGGCTTTGGGTTAGCATTAAGGTTAGGGTTAGGGTTAGGGTAAGAGTAAGGGTTAGGGTTATGTTTAGTGTTAAGGTTAGGGTTAGGTTAGCGATAGGGTTAGGCTTAGGGTTAGGGTAAGGGTAAGGGTTAGGGTAAGGATCAGGGTTAGGGGTTAGGGTTAGTTTTAGAGTAAGGGTAAGGGTAGGGTTTAGGTTTAGGTTTAGGGTTGTGTGTTAGGGTTAGGGTTAGTGTAAGGCTTAGGGGTAGGGTTAGGGTTAGGGTAAGTGTTACGGTTAGGGTTAGGGCTAGGGTTAGGGTTAGGGTTAGGAAAAGGGTTAGAGTTAGGGATAGGGTAAGGGTAAGGTTTAGGGTTAGGGATAGGTTTAGGTTTAGGGTTCGGGTTAAGTTTAGGGTTGGGGTTAGGGTAAGGGTAAGGGTTAGGGTTAGGTTTAGGGTTAGGGTAAGTGTTAGGGTTAGGGATAGGGTTAGGATTAGGGTTAGGTTAAGGGTAAGGATTCGGATTAGGGTTAGGGTTAGGGTTAAGGTTAGGGTTACGGTTAGGGTTTGGGGTTAGGATTAGGGTTAGGGTTAGGTTTAGGGTTAGGGTTAGGGTAAGTGAAAGGGTTAGGGTTAGGGTTAGGGTTAGGTTTAAAGTTAGTGTTAGGGTAAGGGTTAGTGTTAGGGTTAGGGTTAGGTTTAGCGTTATGGTTAGGGTAAGGGTTATGGTTAGAATTAGGGTGAGGTTTAGGGTAGGGTTAAGGTTAGGGTTAGTGTTAGGGTTAGCTTTAGGGTTAGGGTAAGGGTAAGGGTTAGAGTTAGGGTTAGGGTTAGGGTAATGATTAGGGTTAGGGTTAGGGTAAAGGTTAGGGTCAGGGTGAGGGTTAGCGTTAGCATTAAGGTTAGGGTTAGGGTAAGGGTAATGATTAGGGTTATTGTTAGGGTGAGGGTTAGGTTTGCGGATGACGGTTAGGGTGAAGTTTAGGGACAGGTTTTGTGTTAGGGTTAGGGTACGGGTAAGGGTTAGGGTTAGGTTTAGGTTTAGGTTTAGGGTTAGGGTTAGGGTAAGGGTAAGGGTTAGGGTTAGGGTTAGGTTTAGGGTTAAGGTTGGGGTTAGGATAGGGTAAGGGTAAGGGTTAGGGTTAGGGTTAGGTTTAGGGTGAGGGTAAGGGTAAGGGTAAGTGTTAGGGTTAGGGTTAGGGTAAGCGTTAGGGTTAGGGTTAGGGTAAGGGTTAAGGTTAGGGTTAGGGTTAGGGTAAGGATAAGGGTTAGGGTTAGGTTAGGGTAATGATTAGGCTTAGGGTTAGGGTTAGGGTTAGGGTTAGCATTAAGGTTAGGGTTAGGTTAGGGTTAGGGTTAGGGTTAGGGTTAGGGTTAGCATTAAGGTTAGGGTTAGGGATAGGGTTAGGGAAAGGGTTAAGTTTAGGGTTAGGGTAAGGGTAAGGATTAGGTTTAGTTTTAGGTTTAGGTTTATTGTTTGGGTTAAAGTTAGGGTTAGGGTTAGTGTAAGGGTAATGGTTAGGGTTAGGGTTAGGGTTAGGGTAAGTTTTAGGGTTAGGGTTAGGGTTAGCGTTAAGGTTAGGGTTAGGGGAAGGGTAAGGTTTCGGGTTAGGATTAGGCTTAGGGTTAGGTTTAGGGTTAGGGTTAGGGTAAGGGTAAGGGTTAGTTTTAGGGTTAGGGTTAAGGTTAGGGTTAGGGTTACTGTTAGGGTTAGGATTAGGTTTAGGTTTAGAGTTAGGGTTAGGGTTAGGGTAAGGGTAAGTGTTAGGGTTAGGGTTAGGTTTAGGTTTAGGTTTAGGGTTAGGATTAGGGAAAGGGTAAGGGTTAGGGTTACTGTTAGGGTTAGGTTTAGGGTTAGGGTTAGGGTAAGGATTAGTGTTAGGTTTAGGGTAAGGGTTAGGGTTAGGTTTAGGGTTAGCATTAAGTTTGGGTTAGGGTTAGGGTAAGGGTAAGGGTTAGGGTTATTGTTAGGGTAAGGGTTAGTTTTGGGGGTTATGGTTATGGTTAGGGTTAGGTTTAGGGTTAGGGTTAGGGTAAGGGTTATGTTTAAGTTTATGGTTAGGGTTAGGGTTAGGGTAATGGTAAGGGTTAGGGTTAGGGTTAGGTTTAGGGTTAGGGAAAGGGTAAGGGTTAGGGTAAGGTTTAGGGTTAGGTGTTTGGGTTAGGGTTAGGGTAAGGCTTAGGGTTAGGGTTAGGGTAAGTGTAAGGGTTAGGGTTAGGGTTAGGTTAAGGATTAGGTTTAGGGTTAGGGTTAGAGTAAGGGTTCGGTTTAGGGTTAGGGTTAGGGTTAGCATTAAGTTTTGGGTTAAAGTTAGGTTAAGGGTAAGGGTTAGGGTTAGTGTTAGGGTTAGGGTTAGGGGTTAGGGTTAGGGTTAGGATTAGGTTAAGACTTAGGGTTAGGTTTAGGGTTAGGGTAAGGGTTAGGGTTAGGGTTAGGGTTTGGGTTAGCATTAAGGTTAGGGTTATTGTTAGGGTAAGGGTTAGGGTTAGGGTTAGTGTTAAGGTTAGGGTTAGGTTAGCGTTAGGGTTAGGTTTAGGGTTAGTGTAAGGCTAAGGGTTAGGGTAAGGATCAGGGTTACGGGTTAGGGTTAGTTTTAGAGTAAGGGTAAGGGTAGGGTTTAGGTTTAGGTTTAGGGTTAGGTGTTAGGGTTAGGGTTAGTGTAAGGCTTAGGGTTAGGGTTAGGGTTAGGGTAATTTTTACGGTTAGGGTTAGGGTTAGGGTTAGGGTTAGGATTAGGGTTAGGAAAAGGGTTAGGGTTAGGGATAGGGTAAGGGTAAGGGTTAGGGTTAGGGATAGGTTTAGGTTTAGGGTTCGCGTTAATTTAGGGTTGGGGTTAGGGTAAGGGTAAGGGTTAGGGTTAGGTTTAGGGTTAGGGTAAGTGTTAGGGTTAGGGATAGGTTTAGGGTTAGGGTTACGGTAAGGGTAAGGGTTAGGTTTAGGATTAGGGTTTAGGTTAGGGTTAGGGTTAGGGTTAGGGTTATGATTAGGTTTACGTTTAGGGTTAGGGTTAGGGTAAGGGTAAGGGTTAGGGTTAGGCTTAGGCTTAGGGCTAGGGTTAAGGTTAGGGTTAGGTTTAGATTTAGGGTTAAGGTTAGGGTTAGCGAAAGGGTAAGGGTTAGGGTTAGTGTTAGGGTTAGGGTTAGGGTTAGGGTTAGAGTAAGGATTAGTGTCAGAGTTAGGGTAAGGGTTAGGGTTATTTTTAGGGTTAGCATTAAGTTTAGGGTTAGGGTTATGGTAAGGGTAAGCATTAGGGTTATTGTTAGGGTAAGGGTTAGTTTTGGGGGTTAGGGTTAGGGTTGGTTTAGGGTTAGGGATAAGTTTAGGGTTAGGGTTAGTGTAAGGCTAAGGGTTAGGGTTAGGGTTAGGTTTAGGGTTAGGGTTATGGTAAGGGTAAGTGTTAGGTTTAGGGTTAGTTTTAGGGTTAGGGTTAAGGTTAGGGTTAGGGTTAAGGTAAGGGTTAGCGTTAGGATTAGGGTTAGGGTTAGGTTTAGGGTTAGGGAAAGGGTAAGGGTTTTGGTAAGATTTAGGGTTAGGGTTAGGTTTAGGGTAAGTCTTAGGGTTAGGGTTATGGTTAGGGTAAGGTAAGGGTTAGGGTTAGGGTTAGGGTTAGAATTAGCATTAAGTTTAGGGTTAGGGTTAGGGTTAGGGTAAGGGTAAGGGTTAGGGTTAGGGTTAGGATAAGGATTAGGGTTATGGTTAGGGTTAGAGTAATGGTTTGGTTTAGGGTTAGAGTTAGGGTTAGCATTATGTTTAGGGGTAGGGGTAGGGTTAGGATAAGGGTAAGGGTTAGGGTTAGGATTAGGGATAGGGTTAGCGTTAGGGTTAGGGTAAGTGTAAGAGTAAGGTTTAGGTTTAGGGTTAGGGTTAGGTGTTAGGGTTAGGGTTAGGGTAAGGGTAAGGGTTAGGGTTAGGGTTAGGTTTAGGTTTAGGGTTGGGGTTATGGTTAGGGTTAGGGTTAGGGTAAGGGTAAGGGTTATGTTTAGGGTTAGGGTTAGGATTAGGTTTAAGTATAGGGTTAGTGTTAGGGTTATGTTTAGGTAAGGTTAAGGGTTAGGGTTAGGGTTAGGGTTAAGATTACGTTTAGGGTTAGGGTTACGGTTAGGTTTCGGGTTAGGGTTAGGGTAAGGGTTAGGTTTAGGTTTAGGGTTAGGGTTAGGGTTAGGTTTAGGGTTAGGGTTAGTGTAAGGGTAAGGGTTAGGGTTAGGGTGAGTGTTAGGGTTAGGGTTAAAGTTAGGGTTAGTGGTAGGGTTAGGGTTAGGGTAAAGTTAAGGGTTAGGGTAAGGGTTAGGTTTAGGGTTAGGTTTAGGGTTAGGGTTAGGGTAAGGGTTAGGTTTAGGGTTAGAGTTAGTATTAGGGTTAGAGTAAGGGTAAGGGTTAGGGTTAGGGTTAGGTTTAGGGTTGGGGTTAAGGTTAGGGTTAGGGTAAGGGTAAGGGTTAATGTTAGGGTTACGGTTAGGTCAGTGTTAGGGTTAGGGATAGGGTTAGGGTAAGGGTGAGGGTTAGGGTTAGGGTTAGGGTTAGTTTTAGGGTTAGGGTTAGGGTTAGGGATAGCATTAAGGTTAAGGTTAGGGTTAGGGTTAGGGTAAGGGTAAGGGTAAGTGTTAGGGTTAGAGTTACGGTTAGGTTTAGGGCTAAGGTTAGGGTTAGGGTTAGGGTAACGGTTAGGTTTAGGGTTAGGGAAAGGGTAAGGGTTAGGGTAGGGTTTAGGGTTAGGGTTAGGGTTAGGGTAAGGCTTAGGGTTAGGGTTAGGGTTAGGATAAGGGTTAGGATTAGGGGTAGGGTTAGGGTTAGCATTAAGGTTAGGGTTAGGGTGAGGGTAAGGGTAAGGTTTAGGGTTAGGGTTAGGGTAAGGATTAGGGTTAGCTTTAGGGTTAGAGTAAGGTTTAGGGTTAGGGTTAGGGTTAGCATTAAGTTTAGGGTTAGGGTTAGGGTAAGGGTTAGAGTAAGGTTTAGGGTTAGGGTTAGGGTTAGCATTAAGTTTAGGGTTAGGTTTAGGGTTAGGGTAAGGGTAAGGGTTAGGGTTAGTGTTAGGTTTAGGTCTACGTTTGGGGTTAGGGTTAGGGTTAGGGTTAGGGTAAGGGTAAGTGTTAGGTTTAGGGTTAGGGTTAGGGTAAGTGTTAGGGTTAGGCTGAGGGTTAGGGTTACGGTTAGGGTAAGGGTAAGGATTCAGGTTAGGGTTAGGGTTAGGTTTAGGGTTAGGGTTAGGGTAAGGGTAAGGGTTTGGTTTAGGTTTAGGGTTAAGGTTAGGGTTAGGGTTAGGGTTAGGATTAGGTTTAGGTTTAGGGTTAGGGTTAGGGTTAGGGTAAGGGTAAGGGTTAGGGTTAGGCTTAGACTTAGGGTTAGGTTTAAGGTTAGGGTTAGGTTTAGGTTTAGGGTTAGGGATAGGGAACGGGCAAGGGTTAGGGTTAGTGTTAGAGTTAGGTTTAGGTTTAGGTTTAGGATAAGGATTAGTGTTAGGTTTAGGGTAAGGGTTAGGGTTAGGTTTAGGGTTAGCATTAAGTTTGGGGTAGGGTTAGGGTAAGGGTTAGGGTTAGGGTTAGGGTTAGGGTTAACATTAAGGTTAGGGTTAGGGTTTGGGTAAGGGTAAGGGTTAGGTTTAGGGTTAGCATTAAGGTTAGGGTTAGGTTAGGGTTAGGGTTAGGATTAGGGTTAGGGTCAGGATAAGGTTTAGGGTTAGGGTTAGGGTTAACGTTAGGGTTAGGTTTAGGGTTAGGATTAGGGTTAGGGTTACGATAAGGGTAAGGGTAGGTTTAGGATTAGGGTTTAGGTTAGGATTTGGGTTAGGGTTAGGATTATGTTTAGGTTTAGTGTTAGGGTTAGGGTAAGGGTAAGGGTTAGGGTTAGGCTTAGGCTAGGATTAGGGTTAAGGTTAGGGTTAGGGTTAGGTTTAGGGTTAGGGTTAGGGTTAGCGAAAGGGTAAGGGTTAGGGTTAGTGTTAGGGTTAGGGTTAGGGTTAAAGTAAGGATTATTTTTAGGGTTAGCATTAAATTAAGGGTTAGGGTTATGGTAAGGGTAAAGGTTAGGTTTATTTTTAGGGTAAGAGTTAGTTTTGGGGGTTAGGGTTAGGGTTGGGTTAGGGTTAGGGATAGGTTTAGGGTTAGGGATAGTGTAAGGTAAGGGTTAGGGTTAGGGTTAGGTTTAGGGTTAGGGTTATGGTAAGGGTAAGTGTTAGGGTTAGGTTTAGTTTTAGGGTTAGGGTTTAGGTTAGGGTTAGGGTTAGGGTAAGGGTTAGGGTTAGGGTTAGGGTTAGGTTTAGGGTTAGGGAAAGGGTAAGGGTGAGGGTAAGGTTTAGGGTTAGGTTTAGGGTTAGGGTAAGTCTTAGGGTTAGGGTTATGGTTAGGGTAAGGTAAGGGTTAGGGTTAGGGTTAGGGTAAGGATTAGGATTATGGTTAGGGTTAGAGTAATGGTTAGGTTTAGAGTTAGAGTTAGGGTTAGCATTAAGTGTAGGGTTAGGGTTAGGGTTAGGATAAGGGTAAGGGTTAGGGTTAGGATTATGGTTAGGGGTTAGCGTTAGTGTTAGGGTAAGGGTAAGAGTAAGGTTTATGTTAGGGTTAGGGTTAGGTGTTAGGGTTAAGGTTAGTGTAAGGCTTAGGGTTAGGGTTAGGTTTAGGGAAGGGTTAGGTTTAGGGTTAGGGTTAACATTAAGATTACGGTTAGGGTTAGGGTTAGGGAAAGAGTTAGGGTTAGGTTTAAGGTAAGGGAGAGGGTTAGGGTTAGGGTTAGGTTTAGGTTTAGGGTTGGGGTTAAGGTTAGGGTTAGGGTTAGGGTAAGGGTAAGGGTTATGGTTATGGTTAGGGTTAGGGTTAGGTTTAAGGTTAAGGTTAGTGTTAGGGTTAGGTTTAGGGTAAGGTTAAGGGTTAGGGTTAGGGTTAGGGTTAGGGTTAGGGTTAAGATTACGTTTAAGGTTAGGGTTACGATTAGGTTTCGGGTTAGGGTTACGGCAAGGGTTAGGTTTAGGGGTAGGGTTAGGGTTAGGGTTAGGGTAGGTGTTAGGGTTAGGGTTAGTGTAAGGCTTAGGGTTAGGGTT
>JANJXV010000286.1:0-2500 GCA_024803745.1 Megascapheus bottae | reverse complement strand
AGGTTAGGGTTAGTGTTAGGTTTAGGGTTAGGGTAAGGGTAAGGATTAGGGTTAGGGTTAGGGTTAGGGAAAGTTTATGGATTAGGGTAAGGGTTAGGTTTAGGGTTAGGGTTAGTGTAAGGGTTAGGGTTAGGATTAGGGTTAGGGAAAGGTTAAGGATTTGTGTAAGGGTTAGGGTTAGTGTTAGGGTTAGGGTTAGCGTTAGGGTTAGGGTTAGGGTTAGGGTTAGGGTAGGGTTAGGGTTAGGGTTAGGGTTAGGGTTAGCATTAAGGTTAGGGTTAGGTTTAGCCTAAGGGTAAGTGTTAGGGTTAGCGTTAGAGTAAGGATTAGGCTTAGGGTTAGGGTTAGGATAAGGGTTAGGGTTAGGGTTAGGGTTACCATTAAGGTTAGGGTTACATTAGGGTTAGGGTTATGGTTAGGGTAAGGGTAAGCGTTAGGGTAAGGATTAGGGTTAGGGTTAGGGGTTAGGGTTAGGGTTAGGGTAAAGGTAAGGGTAACGTTTAGGTTTAGGTTTAGGGTTAGGTCTTAGAGTTAGGGTTAGCATTAAGGTTAGGGTTAGGGTAAGTGTTAGGGTTAGGGTTAGGGGTAGGGTCAGGGTAAGGGTAAGGATTCGGGTTCGGGTTAGGGTTAGGTTTTGGGTTACGGTTAGGGTAGGGTAAGGGTTAGGTTTAGGGTTTGGGTTAAGGTTAGGGTTAAGGTTAGGGTTAGGGTTAGGATTAGGTTTAGGTTTAAGTTTAGGGTTAGGGTTAGGGTAAGGGCAAGTGTTAGGGTTAGGCTTAGGCTTAGGGTTAGGGTTAAGGTTAGGGTTAGGTTTAGGTTTAGAGTTAGGGAAAAGGTAAGTGTTAGCGTTAGTGTTAGAGTTAGGGTTAGGGTTAGGGTTAGGGTAAGGATTAGTGTTAGGGTTAGGGTAAAGGTTAGGGTTAGGTTTAGGGTTAGCATTAATTTTAGGGTTAGGGTTAGGCTAAGGGTAAGGTTTAGGGTTATTGTTAGGGTAAGGGTTAGTTTTGGGGGTTAGGGTTAGGGTTAGGGTTTGGGATAGGTTCAGGATTAGGGTTAGTGTAAGGGTAAGAGTTAGGTTTAGGGTTAGGGTTAGGTTTAGGGTAAGGGTTTGGGTAAGGGTAAGTGTTAGGGTTAGGGTTAGGCTTAGGGTTAAGGTTAGGGTTAGGGTTAGGGTTAGGGTAAGTGTAAGGGTGAGGGTTAGGGTTAGGTTTAGGGTTAGGGAAAGCGTAAGGGTTAGGGTAAGGTTTAGGGTTAGGGTTAGGGTTACGGTTAGGGTAAGGCTTAGGGTTAGGGTTAGGGTAAGGGTCAGTGTTAGGGTTAGGGTTAGGGTTAGCATTAAGGTTAGGGTTAGGGTTAGGGTAAGGGTCAGGGTTAGGGTTAGGGTTAGGGTTAGCATTAAGGTTAGGGTTAGGGTTAGGGTAAGGGTTAGGGTTAGGGTTAGGGTAAGCATTAGGGTTAGGGTTAGGGTTAGGTAAGTGTTAGGTTTAGGGTTAGGATTAGTATTAACTTTAGGGTTAGGGTTAGGGTAAGGTAAGGGTTAGGGTTCGGGTTAGGGTTAGGGTTAGGGGTTAGGGTTAGGGTTAGGGTTAGGTTAAGGCTTAGGGATATGTTTAGGGTTAGGGTTAATATTAAGTTTAGGGTTAGGGTTAGGGTAAGGGTAAGGGTAAGGGTTAGGGTTAGGTTTAGGGTTAGGGTTAGGGTTAGGCTTAGCGTTAGGGTTAGGGTAAGGGTTAGGGTTAGGGTTAGGGGTAGCATTAAGGTTAGGGTTAGGTTAGGGTTAGGGTTAGGTTTAGAGTTAGGGTAAGGGTATGGTTTAGGTTTAGGATTAGGTTTAAGTGTTAGGTTTAGGGTTAGGTTAAGGGTAAGGTTTATGTTTAGGGTTAGAGTTAGGTGTTAGCTTTAGGGTTAGTGTAAGGCTTAGGTTTAGGGTTAGGGTTAGGGTAAGGGTTAGAGTTAGGGTTAGGGTTAGGGTTAGCCTTAATATTAGGGTTATGATTAGGGTTATGAAAAGGGTTAGGGTTAAGATTAGGGTAAGGGTAAGGGTTAGGGTTAGTTTTAGGTTTAGGGTTGGGGTTAAGGTTAGGGTTAGTGTTAGGGTAAGGGTAATGGTTAGGGTTAGGGTTAGGATTAGGGTTAGGGGAAGTTTTATTGTTATGGTTAGGGTTAGGGTTATGTTTAAGGGTAAGGGTAAGGAGTCGGGTTAGGGTTAGGGTTAGGATTAGTTTTAGGGTTAGGGTTAGGGTAAGGGTAAGGGTTAGGTTTAGGGTTAGGGTTAGGGTTAAATTTAGGGTTAGGTTTAGGGTTAGGGTTAGGATTAGGATTAGGTTTAGGTTTAGGGTTAGGGTTAGGGTAAGGGTAAGGGTTAGGTTTAGGCTTTGGCTTAGGGTTAGGTTTAGGGTTAGGGTTAGGGTTAGGGAAAGGTTAAGGGTTAGGATTAGTGGTAGGGTTAGGGTTAGGGTTAGGGTTTATTTTTAGGGTAAGGATTAGTGTTAGGGTTAGG